>JBAPLH010000061.1:1212500-1525000 GCA_037897445.1 Ceriops zippeliana | reverse complement strand
GCAAGTAATCTGTTCACCCGATCCAACTCAAAACTTTGAAATAGAGAAGAAACAGAAAGAAGGCAAGTAAAGTCAAAATGGGATTTATTAAAAGAATTAATATCCGAAATTGTGATATTAGTCTGTTACTTGTTTGAGCAAAGGTTGGTTGATAATGAACATTTGTATTGCTCCAAAGGAGCACCTAATTAGTCCTTGGGAGTATGCATGCATGGTTCTTTCGTGCCGTGTCTATATGTCCATGACCGCACGAATTAATTTCAGTTTTTTGTTTTTTTGGTTCATTCAACATAAAAATGGCTGGCGGGCATCACGTTTTGGAGGAATCACACGCGTGGGGTCGGATCACAACTCACAATAGTGCGGTAATTGTTTCATGGTATTGTGTTTTTTGTTAAAAAAACAAAAAAAGCTTTGATGAGGACAATTAATGCAGAGAATTTCTGGATTGTGACTTAGCTGTTCATGTTTGACATGTATACCAAAAAGTAAATTAATCACCAGACTGGTTGACGAATTACAGTCTCAAACTTGTGCTCAGTTACCATCATGTTGCTCTTTCTTTTGCAAGAAAGGATGCTTCAACCTCAAACCCATGTTGTGGGGACAAGTTGACATCAAAGAGTACTTAAACAGTAACTTAGCATTGGACTTCAAGCCCTTCTATGCTAGAAAAAAAAAAAAGAAAAAGGAAGGATGACAATTGTTAGCATGAAAGACTCCAATCCTATTGCCTCTATATGCGAGAACTGAGAAGTATATGGAGGGAACCCAAAACCGAAAGCTGCAACCTCCAAAGCCATTCAGTTCCCACCGTGAGTGCAGTTGGTATCATTACGAGCCATAGTATTGAATGCATTTGCATTGCAGCTTCAGATTCTAAACCATTCTATTTGTCATGATACCCACCAGCATGACCCCTACTGTAAAAGCTTCTGGCCCGTTTATCTAGCTAGTGGGCAATTGGCTGCTTGAACTTGCAAATTGTGCATGGTTCCTTTATATTTAACCACAAGTGAATTTTAAAGATCTGTTATGCAAAGATGCCTGATTTTGACGCTGCCCCACATGAATCAATGAAGAAAATGATCTAGTAAAATGTTAGCCTAGTGTCACGACCCGTCCAATTGATGAGGGCCTAACCCGTCCAATTGATGAGGACCTAGCCCAATTCGAACTCTTCAAGACTTACTTAGCATTTTTTCTCGCAAGATCGACTAAGTGCCGCACGGGTTAGCACGTCCGAACCACGTCCAAGTCTAACTCCGTGACACTAGGGTCAATAAATATGAGTCTGGTCTGCCACTCGACGCCAAAGGGATGTTTTCAAAACTTGTGCTGTCCACACGTGTGAAAAGTCTTTATATATATATATATATATGAATAAAGGTTGAGGCTTGAACCTCAATTTTTACTGTGTCTCAAGCACAGCACTGAACTAAAGCTTTCATTTCAACACAGTTCTTTTCTTTTTTCATGGACCCAACTCATGAATGACTTTCCTCGCATACTCTTGCAAGTATGTGAAACTTATCCCATGCGAGAGCAGTCCGAATTATGGACTAAATCCAGTTTATAACCGCACTACAATATATCAAAATTACCGAGCTAACGCAGATTACCTTGTGCCTATGCCCTCGATTAACTTGAACTCATCATTTCAAATCTCTTTTCTTTTGAGAATTTTAGCAAGATTGAGCACCTATTAGACAAATTGGTAGTGGAAAATAAACGTGTTCTTGGTTTTTAACTTCAACTCATCAATTCCTTTTGCTTTCATTCATTTTTCTCCTTACTAGTTATTTTCTCTTCCTCTCTACTCATCCAACATCATTTTCGTTATTCCGATTAAAGAAATGTCTTTCACGTTACTCCCACCACCCAAAAAAAAAAAAAAAAAAAGGGAACATTCATGTTAAAACTAAAAAAAATTGTGAAAAGATCTTTTTCTCTTTATTGCATACTTGTGAATCAAACTTTGGTTAAAAAAAAAATAAGAAGAAATATTCACTTGTTATCTTGCCCAATATTTGCAATTTAAAGATCTTAGATATAGGACTATTAATTTTGTTTGATTGATATTTTATTAAAATTTTATTAGTTTAAATTTATCAGACATCACTTATTTAGACAAACTAAAAAAAAAAAAGTATAAAAGACTACCAAAATCAAGAATTATGATTTTAAATCTACTTACTATAAGTAAAAATATAATATTAAATTTAAGAATATAGAAATATCTGGTCTTTTTTATCTCCTTCTTCTCCAAATTTCCTTAAAGAGCACACTCTCACATATTTGCTCGGTGAATTCAAGATTTTATTCCTATAATAAATCAATAAATATTTTTTTGGTATAATAATAAAAATCTTTATTATCATTTTTTTGGGTTAAAATATTTATTAAATATTAAAATACATAATAATAATATTTTTATTTTCATAAATTTTATGCTTATATAAAGATAAATTTAAAATCTCAAAAATAAAAATTTAAATTCTTAAAAGGCATTATTACACGGATTCCACAAAATCATTTTAAACCGTGATGGGCTCCAATAAATCAATTGGGCCGAAAAGGTAAGGCTCGTGTCAACTGCGTTGACAATGGCCTGCAAGAAGGAGACCTCACAATTTTGTGCTGACACAAAATACAAAAGCCAACAGAATGGATGGCAAAGGAGGGAGCTGAAGTTGAGCGTCGAGAGCAGGGGACCTAGCAGAGCAGAGCGTTTGGGCTCAAGATAATAAAGACGCACCCCCGCCCCCACCCCCCCCCCATCCCCAAAAGAAAAAAATGGTGGGTGGCTCGACGTGTCTACAACCAAGGGTCCTCTCCTCTTTCGTCGGAGACCGTTTTATCCTATTGAAACAGCCTCTTTCTCAACTCTTCCACCACAGAGGAGGTGCTTTTTACTTTGTTCTTTTATTTATCTATCTTGTAACACATCTTCTAAGTTAGTCTTTTGAACTATATATCTGGCTTTCTGGAATATTAAATTTTCGTTCTTGATAGAAAATTTTGATACCCAGTTGGAAGTTCTGATGTTGCAAATATCTTTTATGACATATTGGTTGTGACCCTGCCCTGTGGGATCCTAAGTTTACTTTAATCTTAGCTTTCTTCTGTTTGATTTACTATGTCATCCGTTGAGGGCCCGGGGGGGGGGCGTCTAGCTTGATATTCTTGGTGGTGAATTTGGTTTCTTTAAGGCTGAAACCCAATCACCATCTTGAGAAGATGGGTTTTCAATTTAGTCAGATTTAGTATTCGCCTTTTTTTGAACTTGGCAGCGTTACAAGGGCTTATTTTTTCTTCTTTTTGGTCCATAACAGGACGTAAACATGTGTCGATGCAATTACCCCGAACGCTTTCTAACTGGACCAGTATTCTCTTCAATAAAAGGTATTTTGAGTCTGGATTTGCCAAGTGTTTGAACATACAAACATGCCCCTCATGTCATTTTCTGTTTTGTGATGATTTATTGTATACTTATTCTGCATTTCAAAGGTGGGCTATTGTCATTCCAGTTGATTAATCTCAGAACTCATCTGAAGTTGTATACTTCCCTGCATCCAAATACTTTGATACATGGGAACTTGTTAAAATTTTATCTGCATGAATTTTAATGATGCTAGGATGTGCAGGAACTTTTTGTGGGAATTTGGCCCCATACTGGCCTGTTTAACTTGAGTCTAGATCTGGTCATGCTCATTCTCTTGACAAATTGCAATGACTTTGACTTTTTGATGCACCTGGGCTGGGCAATTGCAATTTGAGATATCTTATTGATTCAATATTGAAATGATCAGAAATCTAGATGAAGTGCCAACTAGCCAACGTAAGCGGCTAAGGCCAGGAAAAATTTCTCCTCGGCGACCTGTCCCAAATCACATACAAAGGCCTCCATATGTCAATTCTTCGCAAGCACCTGGAATTGCGAGTGAACCTGAAGTGCATGATGAGAAGGGGACAGAATGCATGAGAGATTCTGGAAGGCTTGCAGCACAGGTTCTCGAGTATGCTGGGACTCTAGTTAAGGTAACATGGTGATTGGTTTACTGTCAGGAGCCAAAATATTTTTGTTCAACAATCAATCTCTGCCCCCTGAAGCCCTCAACCAAAAAAAAAAAAAGAAGAAAATCTACGCTTCTGTTAACTGACACAATCTTTGAGCCATTGATCTACATTTTTCTTTTTTTAATGATAGTAAAGCTTTGTAATCAGTATTTTTTCATTTTCAGATAATACTTTGTAATATTGACCGTGCACATTAAGGATGAATAAGTCCTTTTATTTTCTCCAGCAGTTGAGATTGGTTCTTCTGTTGGCAGCCAGGCATAAAGACGGATGAAATTGACCAAGCTGTTCACCAAATGATAATTGATAATGGAGCATATCCCTCACCTCTTGGCTATGGTGGATTCCCCAAAAGTGTTTGCACATCAGTAAATGAATGCATATGCCATGGAATACCTGACTCCCGTGCACTTGAGGTTCTTCTCTCTGTGTAAATTCCTTGTTTCTCTTTTCTCATTTTAGCTAATATAATTTTTTGATTTTTTTAATTAATTGGTGATATATTCATTTGCAGGATGGTGATATAATCAATATTGATGTCACAGTCTACTTGAATGTAAGGCTCTCTATGCTTTCCATTCTTGTCCCACCTTTCCCCCAAATTATATGCTAATGTACTGATAAAAATGGATGACTTTAGCTTATCTAGCTCTTCTATGTTCTTAGTACGGTGCTCATTTTGAAAATTTTATAATATAGCCAATGGTACAGGTGTTTACAGAAAAACCTGATTGTGATATGCAGGGCTATCATGGTGACACATCAGCAACTTTCTTTTGTGGAGATGTTGATGATGAGGCCAGAAACCTAGTCCAGGTAATATTTTGGAGCAGTAACTTTATTGAATCCCATGGATTCTTACCACATGTATTGGAATCTCTAGAATCTATTATCTTTACTTATAAAGATGATATAATTTCTGGAGTTGAGATATCAGAATCCTATTTTCACCAGGTAGACCAAGATATAAACCTCTGTATTTACAATCTGCCCAAGGTGTGTAGATTCCTAGTGTCAGCAATATCTCCAAGAAGACAATTTGTGAGAATGCCTAAACTGTGGTTGATAAGCCCTCTCTGACCTTAAAGTACTTTGCACGGGCCTTCCTCCATAAAGTTTTTTGAATGTGACCCATAAGTTTGGTGTCATGTCAGAACCAATACACTCCAAAATTTTCTATCAAATTCTTGATATTTTTTAAGTACAGAAATATCAGTTTGCATTTTAATGACTTTGTTGTTATTGGGTACCCTTAGGTAACCAAAGAATGCCTGTATAAAGCAATGTCAATATGTGCACCAGGAGTGGAGTTCAAGAAAATTGGCAAAACAATACAGTAAGGCTTCTGCTTTGGTGATATAATCTTTGCGTTGGGTGTGATTTTGGAGAAATGGATGATTCATTATCGTGTAATTCTTTCAGTATTCTTCATTCAAGATCCTTTATTTAGCTTTCCCACCTCATGTGTAGTTGCACGATATAGACTTGTTATCTGGGATTATGCTACTGGTTTCCATCAAGCGGTGATTTAATGAATTTGCTGGCTAGCTTCAAAAATACAAATCCAATGGGAACTTTCTACACTTTTTTATGTAAATCCTTTTCTTCTATAACCCCTAGTCTTAAAAAGACAGCACAGCACAGCACAACAATTTTTATCTTAGTGTCTTGGATGATATTGTGCATACAATTTCTTTCCTCTTGGTAGCTTAGTGTCACGGCCGTCCACAAACATTGCACACGTCTAAAGTACGTCCAAATCTAAATCTGTGACAATAGGCTGGCCATCCGTATATCAGATTTTAGAACTTGGTAATAATTAATGCTTTTGTTTTTAAGTGATCATGCAGATAAACATCGTTACGGGGTTGTCAGGCAGTTTGTTGGCCATGGTGTTGGACGTGTCTTCCATGCTGATCCCGTTATCCTACACTACAGTACCCACCCTAAGCTTGATATTTTTGTTGTTTCTGTTAGTTGCCAATTTTTGGAAATTGGCTTGTCGGTTGTCATTGGTACGGTGGAATGCTAATACCATCTGTCTTTTTCCTTACTTTTTTTCTTTGGCCCAGGGAACAATGATGGTGGTCGGATGATGTTAAATCAAACCTTCACTATTGGTACTTACACGCGACCTGCCTGTAACACGTGACCGGTTAATTACTGCCCTCTTTTATAAAATTTTGTCAAGTAAATCTCTCTTTTTTTGTTGCTTGGTTCTTTTGGATGCGGTGAATTTGCCAGAGCCAATGCTAACAATAGGCAGCATTAATCCTGTAATGTGGAACGATAACTGGACGGTGGTAACGGAGGACGGAAGCCTATCAGCGCAGTTTGAACACACCATTCTGATAACCAAAGATGGGGCCGAGATTCTGACCCAGTGTTAGCAGGTACTGCATCTACCTGATACGGCCAATGCTCGCAGATTCCTTCATTTGAGGATACACATCACCTTCGCTCTGATCGAAATTTGCTACTTTTAAGAACCGTGCATGGGGAGGGAGGCATTGTGTTCTACATCTTGATGTCAAGGCCCTACAGAAAAACAGAAAGTATCTTTTTCTGTTGTAATTGTGAGCAAGATAAATTATGTTTTATTTTTTTTCTTTCTTTCTTTTCTTCGCTCAAGGTCATCCCATTCGTGAAAGAATCAATCAGGATTCTCTCGCGAATGCGGAATTTGAGGGTTGTTTTGTATTCTCCGCGTTGTTTTTATGATTCGTCACTTCCGTCTTTATTATTATTATTAATTAAGGTCGAGTGTCACCCATCTCGGCGATTTTATGGTTTGGATCGTGCTAAAAGCCTGACTATATCAAAAAAGTAAGGTTAAGTTATCTATCTATGTATACGTATAAACGTCGTCGTGTTAAAATAATAAATAAATATTTCCATTTTTGGATGAATGCACGTAAATATTTAAATGCAAAACGATATGAATTTGGAACGCCTCCTCCCCATAAATATTTCACCCATTCCCCGCATCCTGTCTCGGTTACCCAAATCGGCTAACGGTGCAGGGCGCCTCTTTCCAGAGCCAAAGGTTTCTGGTCTCTACTTCTCTGCTTTTCTTTTCTTTAGATCTTTCTTTCTTTCTTTCTTTCTTTCTCTGATTGTGTATGTTCTTGATTATTTATGACTTCGTGTCGCTATTTTCTTTTTTTTTTGGGTCACTCACTGCAATTCTTGAAATTCTAGTTCTTACTATTTCCACAACTTTTTTTATTTAAGTACGTTTTTCATCTTTTTCTTTGGTGATGATCCCTTTTTCTCAATCGAAATTTATCTAGCGGTTGCCTTATCTATTTGATTTTACAATGCCAGATTTTTAATGAAAAAGGCGTGATTTCAGTGCTTGCGTGCCTTGGCCTCTCAAAACCGACTCACACGGAACCTCTCTGATCCAAAAACCGAACCAAGGGCTGCAGGTAAGAAAGTCGAACGAGAACCGCGCCAGAATCAGTGGGGAAGGTTGTAGAATTATTGTCATGACAATTTCTGCAGAATACTCCGAAAGAATTTGTGCCGCGAGTCAATCTTATGTTGAAGTGGAAGGCTGCCTTCTGTTTGTCAGGAACGGACAGGGCCCCCAAAAGTGCCCCGTAACTTGTCAAGTCTTGTGGGTATGGTTATGTAATGGTCCATAACGGTAGTTCTCTTGCATTCAAAAACACAGAAGTTCAAATCCATGCATGTTATTCTTCTAATAGTTCATCAACAGCTTGCGGAGGACAAGCGAAGGAGTTTTTCTGCAACTTTCTCTCAATCTGTTTTCAAATGATGGGCTGTGAAGTTAGAAATTCCCTCACCTGCTAGTGAAAGGTAACATAATAAATGTATATGTGAAAACGTTGGCGATGATTTGTACAATAGCTACTAAAAGAACAGTATGTCTATACGATGATTGCAGGGTTTTGTTCCCCTCCCTCTAAAATTCTGATTGAGTTGTGTGTTTTTTTTAATACATATATATATAGAAGTTCTTTCCTTACGCTACTGGATTTTGAGGTTTACTGTTGTTTTCTTTGAGCTTACTGCCCATTATGCTTATGACCATCTCCTGGAAGCTTTATTAAGTTGGAGATTAAAGAAGAATGCTTGGCGATTCAGTGGGCAATTGACCTTCTAGACAGACTATCTAACGCTTTCAACCGCTGAAACTGATGTTTAGAGGGGAATCGATGACGGTAAACACATGACGCTACTAAGTCATGTTACTAGTATTTATGCTCACTGTCCATAGGCCTTTCCCCATCATTAAAAGGCTGGTTAAATTTTAGAAAATAGCATGTTAATGTGAATTTTAAACATACCTTTTGTTGTTGGATAAGAGGATTCTTTATGTTATAATATTTTATTGTGTAACTTATGAGGCATTGTCGAAAAAAAAAAAGGAAAAAAATTGTCATCCTGCACTGCTATACGCTGTTTTACCGCGGGCCCTTTTAGGGCTAAGATCGTTGACTTGATGGCGCCTACGTTGCTAGACTTTCGTGGTTCCACGTCATTGACCGGACTAATTACATTGGCCAAATGTGTCAGTTTAGCGCAACCCCAATTGACAACATCACGTACTGAATTGACACGTGGCAATTACTTAACCCCAAATCTAACTTTCCTTTCCATCGCCGCCTTTGTTAGCCGCAGGGAAATTGTTTTTCCGTGAGGACTCCCTGTAAAACCAATCCAACACACGGAGACGGAACGCTGCTAAAAATTTTCTCGCACTTTCCCCCTGCGAGCGACCAACGTCTACGATTTTCCCGAGAAAACAAGAAAACGCATGGAGTCGACGCATGTAAACTGGGAGGCTCTGGACTCTCTGGTCATTGATTTTGCGAAATCGGAGAATTTGATCGAGGACACGCTTTCTTCATCTTCGCCATTATCTCCACCTTCTCCTTCTTCTTCTTCTTCTTCTTCGGTTTCCTCTTCTTCTTACCATTCGAGGCTGGTCATTCGCAAGATCAGGCGGTGCTTGGAAGCCGGCGACATTGACTCCGCTATTAATCTTCTTGGGGCCCACGTGCCCTTTATCCTCGAAGATCATCGGCTTCTATTCCGATTGCAGAAGCAGGTTTGTTAACGAGGGAAAATTTGTTGATTTTGTTTTGCTTATGCTGTTGATTAGGCTTTCTGGGTTTTGATATTATTATTATTATTATTTTGGGGTGGTGGGGTGAAGAAATTTATCGAGCTGTTGAGGAGAGGGACTGAGGAGGCTAGAGCTGCTGCAATAGAATGCATGAGGACCGCTCTTGCTCCATGTGCTCTTGATGCCTATCCGGTATTTGCTCTTCATTTCCGTTTTCCTTCACCCTGTAATTTGAATTTGGTGTTTAGGTATATTATTGAGGCTATAAATATCTCATTTTTCACCCAAAATTTTCTTGACTGTTAATTTTAGTTCAACAAGAAGTTATACGGTTAAAATTTTGTACTGGCAGTACTGTGACAAACTTTTTCCTTTTTTGAGCAGGTTTTCCTTTTACTGAATATTTGATTTGGAGCTTGTGGAAAACGATTTTTGTTTTTTCATTTATGATGACTGACAGATGTCCATGTCTCTGTTTAAGGAAGCATATGACGAATTCAAGCATGTTCTTCTTGCCTTTATATATGACAAAGATGATCAGAGTTCTCCTGTGGCAAATGAGGTACACTTGGTTATGTCTTGGTAGTTGCTCATAATGCTTGTTTCGACATGGAAATTGGTTTTGCCTTTAAATGTAAACTGTCAATTGAACCATACGGAAAGGTAGTCATTTATCAGTTATTGGCTTCTATCGGTGCATATTCAAGGGCAAGGCTTGGTGTAATGGTAAGGTTACTCCACTGTGGCCTCTCTGTATAAACAGAAATAAGGCCATGTGTCCCTTCTCCCGATCCCACAGTGTGTGAGATTTATGTACTGGGACACCACTGGTGAATATTGATCTAAATGGAAACATTATGTGAACTGAATAGTGCATATTGATGTCTCATCTGGCATGATGAATATGTTTCAGTGGTCCGAAAGGAGGAGGATTGACATTGCTGCTATGATGTCTTCAGTCTTAAGAGCTCATTTGCATGCATATGATCCTGTATTGTCAATGACACTGAAGTATTTGACAAGGTTTGTCTCAAATTTTTTCCATTCTTTTGCACTAGGTACTCGCTTAAAGCTTTTGTGTTTGATAATAATTCTTTTTGTGATTGCCCTTCAATTTTCATTCCTTTTTATGCAGCATTCATAAAAGTTATTGCATTCATCAAGGAATTTCATCATCAATTTCAGATCTAACAGAACGGTTGCTCCTTGAGGAATGTGATCCTCCTGCTGTGCCACAGGAAAGTTTGTATGAGGCACCTCCATTTGATGAGGTAAGTCTTTTGGTTTTGGCCCAGTTGCCCTTATTCAGAGATGATGTGCAGAAATGCTCTTGAATTGGCTTCCCAGTGCCATAGATTTGAAATTGCTAGATTATCTTCATATGAAGATTTTAGAAACCACTACCTGGAATCTACAGGTTGTGGCATATTTCCTTCCATAACCATCTGGAAATGCAGGTGGATATACAAACTCTTGCACATGCTATCGAACTTACAAGGCAAGGTGCAGTTGATAGTCTGAGATTTGCCAAGGGAGATTTGTTTCAGGCATTCCAGGTAGATTGGTCCTCTTTTCCAACATGTATTTTAGCCTTATGTATGTTTTCATGCACATTCGTGCAGACTGGCACTTGATGTGATTTCAGCCTCTACATTTTGAAAATTGCCAATAATGTTGGTTTTGGTTTCATTGCCCCCCAACCTGGAAAGACACAGAAGAAAACAAATCCTTTTATGCTATTATTAAAAACAATAATTTGAGGCCTTCTCTGACCCGAAAAGGGAATTGCATTCATCTGAGTTGTAATCATTTATTGTACTTTCACATTGACTGTTATTGAAAACAATAGTTTGTGCCCTTCTCTGACCTGAAAAGGGAATTGCATTTATCTAAGTTGCACTCATTGATTGTACTTCTACTTTGACTCATTGAAAGTTGACTGAAATAAGGTTGAGTTGTTGTCATTCACCAGAAACTCAGCCAGAATCCAATATGGTACTTTTTGTGCTTTACGAAGGTGTCACCCTCACAATGTGTGTTGTATGGTTGTGAAAAGTTCTCAGATTTATTCTGCTAGGTTTGGCGTCCCAATATGTAATTTTTCCTCAACTTATTCTGGTTCTTGTCTTGCAGAATGAAGTATGTCGGATGAAACTGGATGTTTCCTTGCTTGATGAACTTGTCCATGAGTATTGTGTCTACAGGGGGATTGTGGATTCTGGCCTTTCATCCTCATTTGGTGAATTTCACTAGTCTCATTGTCTATTTGGACACACTCTCTCTCTCTCTCTCGCGCGCATGTGTGGGCATGACATTTAACTATGTACTTTCTTTCAGGATCTGGAATGCAAGCCCTTGCTGATCCTTTAAAGGGTAATCAAGCAGATATCAGATATTGTTCTTCAAGGGACTGCTCTCTTGAAGTGCATCATGCGACAAGTAAAAATTCAGATGGTGAAATGTCTGTAAGCAATACCCATATAGATGTTTCTCCTGAAAGTAATGTAGATGTTACCAGCACACAAGGAACTGATGTTGAGTTAAGATTTGCATCTGAATCAACCAACAATTGTGAAGATTGCAGCACCAGTGAATCACGCCAACCTGGATTTTCAAAAGTCCTGATAAGAAATAAAAACTATGCCGGTGGAGAAAGGAACAAACGCAAGAGATGGATGGGTAGGCAAGATGACCAAGATTATGTTCCATCTGTTTCTTTCAACAGAAGCAGTAAGCAGGACCTATATGGTACTGCTACTGACACCAATACATCACAGGAACTACAGGTACCTATTTGTAAGTTGCAACATATTGCTGTTTTGGATTATGAATCCTTTGTAATATAATATGTTTCTTTTTTCTGCAGGCCACGGGAGACCATTTCATGCTGGACATGAGCCATGGGGAAGATAAATACGAAATTGTACTAGGGATGAAGGAACTAGCAAGTAGAGGCATGGCTGCAGAGGTTGTAGAAGAAGTTAACACATTTTATCCAAGCTTTTTTGTGCAAAATCCTGTCTTGCTCTTCCAATTAAAGCAGGTAATAGAAGATCATATGGGTTTCTTTTGAATCAATTAAAGAAATGCAGAGTTATTACTGTTACACAATTTTTATACAGGCGTCCGGGATGTTACTTCTGAACTTTTTCACAACTGGTCTCAGGTTGAGTTCCTTAAGCTGGTAGATGCTGGTGACAATGCAAGTGCTCTAAAGGTGGCTTGCTCACACTTAGGGCCTTTAGCAGCTAGTGACCCTAGTCTGTTGAAGCCCTTGAAGGAGACTTTGTTGGCCTTTCTCCGACCTAATGAAGATGCGCTTGCAAAAGAATTGCCGTTGCATTCTCTTGCAACCTCACTGCAGGTATAATGTGACTTATTTGGAGTGATTAGTGGTGTTGGTCAACTTTGCTGATGATTAAGTTGTCTTTATTCAATGCTTCAGCATTTGTGTTTATTCATTTGCATGAAGAAGTTCACAATTTTAGCATGAGAACTCATGGTACATTGTAGTTGGAACCCATGAACTATCATATCAATGTACTGAACTGAAATGGAGCACTTTGCTTGCAAATTGTGCTTAGTGGTTTCTACCTGGCACTTATATCAGATTTTCCAATGCAACATAAATTTAAGTGAGCATTTGGGCCTGGGGCTCAAAAGTGACTCAACAGCCTTACATGCAAGTTTAGATGACAAGTTGCATTTCAATAGCTCATTGTCCGTTTGTTTACGACTATCATGGTTGCTTCCACCAGTTAGCAACACCCCTGTCCAAAGCTTTATGATTTTCTTGCTATTATGGTTATATGGTGGGACTTTCAAATGTACCTCTTTAGGCTTGTTTGGTGCATAAAATGGTCATCAACTGTCTATACAATTTTGGACCACACAGATGCATTTATTTCAGCAGGATTTGGGTATCTTGGACAGGTTGCATTTGGTAAGAGTCTTGGTATTGAAGAACCGCAGCTTATGAGGATAATGAGGGCTACTCTTCACACACAAAGTGAGTGGTTTAAGCTACAAATGTGTAAAGATCGCTTTGAAAGTCTTCTGAGGATAGATTCCTTGAAAGAGGCCACTATTCCCTTGCTTTGTGCTTGTTCCATGTCAAAGTCAAATGCTGATAGCTGCACACAAGGGTCCTCCCAAGTTACGGTTTCTTCAGGTGCCAGGGCATTGGAAGATGGTAACAGTCCTCAAGTATCATCTGGAGATATTATCTGTGATGAAAATGCGATAATTAAAGTAATGGTAAGTTGGACCTTTATTTCGGTCAAATTGTACTATGATGTGCAAGTACAATGTACAGTTTCACCGGCATTAGGTCATTTACTTCTCAATCTTTTTCTTCTCCCATAATTAAACTCAATTGAAGCCTATCGAGGTTACTTTCACGGACCCTTCTTGATATTTTTTGATGTTTCTCAAAGCATATTGATATCCAAGTTTTCTATCTTTCAAGTCACCGTGAATCTTGCATTTTTCTTTTGTATTTAAAAGAAATGATCACTTAAAAGGCTTGAGGCCTCAAATTTATGGTTGAATGGATCTTCGAAAGTCTACTGTGTTTGAAGACGCTACGTTTTCCATGGCAGTAGCTTAACTTGTAATTTTATTGTGCAGGAGTTTCTTGCTTTGCCGAGGGCCGATGCTATCCATCTTCTCGCACAGTACAATGGAAATGCCGAGACAGTCATCCAGCAAATATTTGCATAGTTTGTGATATAAAACAGTAATTAAACTGGGTTCCATTCGTTGATTTATTTCAAATATTGTTTTATTCAATCCGCGACATAGCTGTATATACAAATTGATTGCAGAGAGAAAAGCACAGGTACATTCTGGAGCACGGCATGCTTCTTAATGGGCCATTGGACATTTAAACGTGTTTTTCTTGCCACGGAAGAGTCATTGACAAAAGTAGCCTGCTTCCCAAATGTCTCGAATTGGAGTTCATGGGAATGTGTTGCTTATTCGTTCTGATTTTCCGCAGGCCTCGTTTTCCATTGACAGCAGTGACGATCCAACTTCTACAATTCCTCACATGCCACTACTAAATAGATTTTAAGGTGACATAATTAATAAGGTAAGTGTGTTCCTTGTGTACGTTCTATAATCTGGACATGATTGATGTTTGTAAACTAGTCTGTGTAAAACAAAATCTATATAAGTATTTTTTAACCCTTTTTATTTTTTAATATACGTAGAAAGGTCCAATTTACTTTTGTATTTTATCATATGAGTTTGTGCTATTTGTCTTTGATCGCAAGCCAAAGTAAAAGTTTTTATTAGTTATAGGAATCTTTCTCATATGAGTTTTCGTTTGGGCAGGTGCAAACTTCTTGAGGCTTTGATTGGTCTTAACTTTATTTTAATATATGTATGTGTGTGTGTGTATATAAGTAGTAATTTATTTGTTGAAAAATAAATTATTTTAATTAAAATAAAATAATTTAAATTAAAAAATAAGTATTAATATAATCTAAATAAATTTATTGTCAAATGTAACTATTAGTCTAACTTATGTTTATTTGTTTGAGTTATAGTACTTGTTATCGTATGCAACGGTAAGAGGTAAAATAAATTTATTTTGTCAAAATTCAAAATCCTGTCAAAGGCAATCAAGACTCTCTTCTCTCACCAAATAAATAAACAATGAAGACTTGATCGTAATCAAGTAGTAATTATTATGATATACGACGAGAAACATTTTTTTTATTTTTATTTTATTTTTTGGGTGTTTTGTCCCTTGTGTGGGTCTATCAGGCAAAATTCTTGGGAATCATAATATGACACGTGTCGTATTGTAATAAATATGGATGCGTGATTTGATTTATTAGAAATAATAAAATAATAATGGGCCTTGGATTCCAGCCTCGGACCCAATTAAAGCAGTTTCTTGGGATTCTGATTCCCTTGACAGCTAAAAATTCCATGCTCATATCCAAAAACTAGACTTATCGTGAGCTTCACTTTGTGGGTAAGAGTCTCTGTTCAGCGTTACCGTTGAATTTTATTGTTACAATTTTGAAATTTATTATTACTAACAAGTAAAATTAATTGTTTGATTTGTAGTCTCTGATGTGTCAAAAAAAAAAAAGCGAAAATTTCCTGACAGAAAAGGGAACAAATATATATATATATATATATATATATATAAACTCTTTGCTCAATGAATATCTTTATCTTAAAATAAATTATAAAACTATGATATCATGTTTATATTTATTTTCTTTGCATTAAAACATGATAGTCTCAAGAATAAAAAATTTAAATTGTAATGCGCTTCTGCAAATCGTAACTTTTAAAATTTTACCTAAAAATTAATAAAACTGACACAATCACCCAGTCAAACACGCCTTAATAATTTCACATTTTACATTGAATTGTTTTTCGATTAAATAATAGCAGCGCCTCGTTATCAACGAGAGATCGAATTTCAACATTATTATATAAATGAACCGCTAATGGGGTCCACACGGGAAGTTTTGAAACATAATTACTTGGTTATGTGGGGAGAGCATCGCGCAGATGTAAAAATCAATCATAACCTAAACCCATCAATTAAACAATAAACTGGCCACCCAAAATTGGTCTAAGTGGCTACCAATAAAATAAAAAATTAATTACTCGTATCAATTTAGGTGATTATCAAATTATTATTTTGACTTAAATTTAGAATTTGAATCTCACCCCTTTTCAATTTTTCATTAATGTGAAATTTAAGGTGCTTTGCACTTTTTACAATATTTTTAGACTTATTGCTCTTTTTTTTTTTTTTCTCGAACGTATTAAAAGAAAGAAAGAAAAACAGTGGACTGAAGCTCTTTATTTTGGTTATCTTTGCGAGAAAAAGTAAAATTATTTTTATTTTATAACTCACATATACTTTTGTTCTGTCACTGTCACTGTCATTCACCTGTTCTCTCTCGGCTCAATTTTATTATCTAATTGTTCCTTGCATGCATCATGTAGCCATTTTCATTTGCCCGTGGTCAATGGGATTGACAGCTTCAAATTTGTTTGTGCAATGGAACCATGGCCCGTGTCATGTGGGGGCAATGGCCAGGGGGAAAGCATCCCAAACAACACTGCACAATGATACCTTGATTTTCTCAATTCCCCATCAACACCCCCCCCCCCAACAACGCGTGTTTGAGAAAGAAAGAGGTCTAGGTTTCAATAATTGTTCTATGGCTATTGGGTTTTTGACAATACTACAATCGCTTCTGGGACTGAACATACGACAACACTAGCCATGTCAAAAAAAAAAAAAAAATCCCCCTTTCGTTTCTGCTGAAATCTTCTAGACCACCTTCTCTCATGGAAATTCTTTAAAGGGAGAGGAAACGTCACCTTGACGGAAACGGCGAAGTGTTTTCGAGAATTTTGGCTTTCGTTGTGCTTGGTGGAGACTAGTTCTTGTCTGTGTGCTTTTGTTTAGGCTCGTCACGACTGCTTAGAATTCAAGGTTTTTATTTTTATTCATATATTTCATTATACTTCATCTCTAATCTAACCGACTCAAAAGTGGAACCCATCGCTCGAAAATTGACTTTTTGGAAGGCTCGTCGCTATTCGCTATTTGGGTTGCTCTTTTTCGTTGTTATTAGATGACTCTGATTAATGTATTTTTTGGGGACCTGAAAAAGGAAGTTCAATTCAATGAAGCAACTTTCTTGATAAAAATTGAGTTTCCTAATTTCTCTTTTTTTTTTTTTTTGGGGGGGGTCCGTAGGAGATGGTTATACCGTCATTTGGAGGGAGGAGGAGGGGTGGGGCAGTGGCGGGGAAAGGGAACGAACCCCTTCTCTCCAGGTTGGATGCCCACCCCTCCAGGTTGGGATTGCGTTTTTTAATTTCTTTTGTCTTCCTCTTTGTCCATTTATTGGAATTCAATCTGAAAGGAACGGATGGCGTGTATGCATGGTGTGCCAAACTGCTGGCTAAAAATTAATAACCAAAAAAGAAGGAAAATAATAATAACAGCGATGGGGAAGAATTAAAGCAAAGATTGGCCTTGTCATTTAGAAGTCCTTTTCTGCAAAAGAAAGAAAACTCAATTGTCAATGATGGTGAGGGGGCTAGACGGCGTTGAGGGACATGCCATGCCTCAAAATGCCTGACAAGAAAGGCCCACCTTTGACTCAGCATTTTGCTGCCCTCTCTTCCATTTTTTATCTTAAATTAGGGAAGGTAAGCCTATATACGAGGCTTCTTAATTACGTTTTTCCCCAACACCCCACTCCCCCCACCACAGCCCTCTCCCCTTTTCTATGTTTAAAAATAATATGTAGATTATTGCTTCTTCTCCCAAAATGGGGTTCCATCTAGTAATCAAATTCAAATGGATGGTTATGGTTAATCTCATCATACAACTACCCATTGAGAAATAAAAAGAAAAAAAAAATTGTAAATATCGATAATTCGAAGTTATTTCATACACAATCTTTTTACGGTAAAAGGTAGAGAGAGAGAGAGAGAGAGAGAGGGCACTAATATAATTGAACATTTTTATAAATAAAGTCGGAGGACCTTGCATCTGTTAGGTCACACAATTATGGACATTTCTTTTCTTGCTTCTACTTCAACCACAAACTTAATTTGCTTCAAGAGCCGTCCAAGTTCTTTAATTTTCCTTTTTAAATCTAGTAGTCTTATACTCTTTTTTTTTTTTTTTTTTTAATGTCCTACATATTTATTTAACAGTAATAATAACATAACATAGATTTACGTCCATAATGTGTAACTAAGTTATCATTATAAGCATTTGAATGGCCTGTTGGTTACCGGGTCAAATCATAATCACGATCACGACTTCGAGAAATGAACAAAAGAGATGGGAGCTACGATCAATTGGTCATAGGCGAAGCTTGTGGGGGCTCGATATGTATAGTTATGACAATAATTGATTTTAATTAAATTCATATTGTTCATTTTTTCTATAATAAATTTATTTTGGAAATAACTCACGGTATAGTTTATATACTCAATTTTTACTGTCAAAATTATAAGATATTATTTTAATTTTTTTATTTTTCATGGTAAAAGTAAAGTAAAAAAAAAAAAAGGAGTAAAAGTTTGGCTGATTTAGTCAAATATCCGCATGGTAAACGAGGTTAATGAGCCAGAAACGGAAAATATTTTTGGTCTTGAGGTGGGTTTGCTTCCAACTTCTTAAAATATTGTCATCTCCATGCATTGCTCCAAGAAAAGAAAAGAAAAAAAAAAACAAAATCATCTAACGTGTAAGCCTGTTCATAGAAGAAGATAAGCCAACCATCGTATTATAAAAAAACTTCATCGGAAAATTGGACTTTGATTTATTCAAGTACGAAACTTAACAAGGAAACCTAACAATTCACGCCACTTAGCCATGATTTGATAGGGTTGTTCGATTCTTATGTTTTTTTTTTTTCTTTTTTTTTTAAATATATATATTAAAATTTGGGAGAAAACCCCAACAAGGAACAGCCGAGAGTTTCCTTTTTAAAACGGTTTTTTTTTTTTTGGTTTGTTTTTGGTCTATTAAAAAATAAACATTAATTTCAGCTTCAATTACGGCACATAAAAATAAGGGGACCAATACCTTAGCATATGTACGGACATATTAAAAGTAATAAGTGCATTCATTATGGAAGAGGAGGGTTCCAAGTCCTAATAGAAATTGAATCGAGGTTGGAACGAAGGAGAAAGGAATCAAAAAGGGAATTCAATCCAAATGGACTCTCATTATCAAGAAGACTGAGGAGACCAATTAACCCTATAAATACCTTGTCTCGTTTTACTATTATTATTATTATTTTAATTTCTCAATCTTTTGACAATCTCAAATTTCCCTAATTGCTTCATTTATTTTTTTAATTGAAAAAAAAAATCGAGCGAAAGTTCCAAAGTTCAACAAACGCAAAGGTAAGGTCGAGAAAAACTCAATTTCTTGATATCGACTCCAATGATAACATTAACTTACGATAAAGATGAGCCATTTCTCTCTAACCAAGCTGCCAAAAATAAAAATAAAAAAAAAATTAGGTTGGTGATAAAATTGGGTCATCGCCTTGTTCCAAAATGAGATTGGCTGAATAGAGGAATTTTTCGATGTTTACACGGCAAACACTACCAACTTCAATGATTTTTTTTTTTTGGCATATCCTCGCAAATAATACTCGCCGGTATCCTTTGCTTGTATGTTAGCGGATAATCTAGACCGTTAATTACTCGATTAAGAAAAATCGCATGATATGTAGAATTGTTGTTGTTTTGGTATTTGGATTCTAGACGAAATGGAACATATCTATATATATATATATATTGGAATTAGTGATTAAGCCTTTAATTAGACATTTTTTATTAATTAATTTTCCTAACAATTGGATTTTATCAGTACTGAAAACAACTGTAGTAATTATTAAATTAAAACAGATCGATACATTATAAGGATTTTAAATTAAAATAATAATAATAATAAACTGCTCTTTCAACTTATTGGACGGGGGGGGGGGTTTGACGACTTCGCCGGTTGCAATCCCAGAAAGTCAAAAGTCTTCCAAGCGAAGTTTTTGAAAGGACATTGTATATATATATATATATATAAATAAAAAAGAAATTAAGATAAACATTAATATATTAAACATGGATTAACTTGTCGTATAGGCAGTTGGGGCCCACATCGTCGGCATCTTTTTGATCAAAGCAGGAAGCTATTAACAAAATCCGATTAATAATAATAATAATAATCAGAAATTACCATTTGATTTAAATTATTGCCGAACTCCGACTGTTTAACCTCATAATCTAATTTAATCTATACAGCTACATTTACAAGGCAGACCGCAACCGTACTGCACTACCAGATGAAAATGAAGGAATTATAATTTATTAGAGTTGAAAACTTTGAATTTAAAATATAATTAACATTAATTAAAAAATAAGAATATATGGTTAATATCAATTAATATTAATAATAACAATAATAATAATAACGTGTGGTTTAGAAATACAGAAAATCTAGGAAGACTAAAGACTCTTAAGTAAGAAACGGTGGGGAAAGCGGCCAATCCCAACGACTGGAAGAAGAGAAGAGAAGAGAACCGGCAGGCGGCGAACTGTTGGGTTTAACGTCAACTAAAAACAGAAGTACCTGAAAAATAAGCAAATGTTTTAACGAAACCGGGATTGTTTTCCACGAGGTACAGAGGAAAACTAGACAAAACATACTACTAGCTCTCTCAGCTGTCAGCTCCCAGCCAAACCTCTAATTGTTTTTTGGCAGTGACTTTGCTCTCTCTTTCTCTCTCTCTCTCTCTCTCTCTCTCTGAAGGTTTTCGTGGCTGATTCTACGAGATGGGGTTGATGGGTAGCCACACAATCTGAAGGAGTGCTTTGTTTGCAGAGTCTATAAATAATCTCGTTTGGTGCTTCTGGGTTGCTAGTCTATGTTTCTGGAACAGTATAACAATGGCTGAATATATCTATTTGGATAAGAAGGTGCCCACTTCTGCCTGCCTCTTTCATTCTACCCCTTTTGTCCTGTCTTTTTTTCTTCCTTTTTCAAGTTACAAAGTACTGGATTTTAGTTGAATGTTTTCTTTTTTTCTTTTTTATAGAAGAAGTTCTTTTGAGGTTGTTCTCTGGGTATGAAACAAGTTTGGTTGTGGTCTTGAAGGATAATGCTGTGATTGTTTACTAGTTTTACTGGCTTTGTTTGTTGTGAAAGGCTGCTATCTTGCTAATGTTTGGAGGTTGTGGAAGATTTTAGTCTAAATGAGATTGCTTTATCCCTTTGTGTGTTCCGATCTGGGCTTAATTTGGTTTCATACCTGTTTATATTTGTGATTTCAGAGCCTTTTTTTTTTTTTTTTAAGCTTATTAGGCTTTGTCTCCCCCTGCATTTGTTGTTATTCTAAATGCTCCAGTCCCCTCCCGAAAGAAAACCTAAAAAGGAAAAAAGCCTGCTTGTTGGACGGTGGGAGGGGTTTATGTCCGTTTCCTTGCAATCCAGTTTCAATGATTATCATAATTTGTGTGATTATTCATCTCTACTTGATTATTGCTGCTCTTCCTAACTTATACTTGGGTGCTTTAGTCCTTTGCACACCAAGCTTAGGTAAGATTGGAATAACAGTTTTGGTTTTCAGTTATTTCTGTTTATCCTGGTGGTAATAAAATTTGTTTTGTGTTTGCAGGATGCAATAATTGTAAAGCCGCCGAAGAAAGCAACAATTTTGTTAAGGATGATGGTTTTAATGTTTGCAATGATCTGTGGGGTTTATATCTACTCCATTTGTCAAAAGCAGATAAGCAGCCAATACAAAATCCAAGTTCAACACATTCAAGTCATTGGTACACCGACAGCTGATTATGACTCAACACACCTGCAAATTCCTAGCATGCATTACCCAAATCCAAAAACTTTTAGCAGGTAGTTGAGCATTCCTGCTTTTGGTTTGAATAGGGATTTGCCTAGGATGTGCTAAAGTTTTGTTTTAATTTGTTTTCAGGAATGAATGTGTGCATAATCCTGTACAATACTTTGCAATATTGTCAATGCAAAGATCTGGAAGTGGATGGTTTGAGACGTTGTTAAATAGTCATGTTAATGTAAGTTCAAATGGGGAGATTTTCTCGGTTATGGATAGGAGGAGAAACATTTCGTCTATGACACAAGTTCTAGACAAAGTATACAATCTAGACTGGTTCACTAGTGCTTCCAAGAATGAATGCTCTGCAGCAGTTGGCTTCAAGTGGATGCTGAATCAGGTAACCAAGTGTTGCGATTTTGCTGTAAATTTGCTGTAGAGTGTCTCAGTGCATGAGGCTCTCACATCGTGATGTCTGGGAGGGTCAAAAGTATGCATCCTACCCTTGTCTTTGCAAAGAGGCCATTTCCTGTTTCCACATTCGAGCATGCGACTTCTAGGTCACAATAAAGTACCCTTACCATTACATCAAGGGTAGCCTTTCTGTGACTTTGCTATGGGTGATTGCAGAATCATCACTTTGGTGGTCGATGCTACTGGCACAAAATGTGAAGCAACCAATTATGCAACTTGCGTCCATAGAGCCTTTAGATGGTCTCTGCCTTAGACCAGGATATTTGCATGCCTGAGTATTAACAGAGATTAAGTCACACAAGCTTCTTGTTGACCATAGATATTGTTTTGAAGTTCATGTGAGAATTTGGTTTTGCAAACTCTCTGAGGATAATGTTAGCCATGCTCAAGCTCAAAGCTTATGGTGTAGCATTATTTCCTCTATCGTAGAACTCCCTTTTGATGAAATCTAATGTACTGTCAGAGTATTGATTCTGGAAGACACCATACATATATGAAACTAAACAAGATGGTAGTTTTTGTTCAATTTTTTGGCCTGTTTTATGGAGATCAACTAAGTGTCAAGTCTTCAATGCCTTTTCAAGTGGAAGAGAAATCACTGGACCTTGCTAGTAAAGGGAAGACAGCAAGAGACTGCATTTCTAAATGAACTAGAGCAACCATGTATGAAATGCAAACGGAACACTAGGTAGAAAGAACTTAGGTTGGTTGTAGAGTCTGAAAGAAGGTCCTACCTTGTCTCAAATGGATGGAAAGAAGATCCTGCCTATTTCTTGCCTACTAAGGGCTGGATGGCATGCTAATGTTGCCTATCATGGTTTGTGCAGGGAGTAATGGAGCACCACAAAGGTATTGTAGAGTACTTCAACAAAAGGGGTGTATCTGTCATATTCCTTTTCAGGAGAAATCTATTACGTCGAATGGTTTCACTTCTTGCCAACTCCTATGATCGGCATGCTAAGCTATTAAATGGAACCCACAAATCTCATGTTCATTCAGCAGAAGAGGTCTTGCCCTCTTTGCCATTGGACTCCTCACTCTGTGTATTGCATGAGCATGTTTTTCAACTTGTAGCTTGATTTCTTGTAGGCTGAAACACTGTCGGGGTACAAACCTATGATTAATTCCACATTGTTGATAGCTGATCTGAAGATGGTGGACACCATTACTGCAAGAGCTTTAGAATACTTCAATACCACCCGCCACATGACTTTGTACTATGAAGATATCATAAAAGACCGCAAGGTAAGTTTTTATGAATATTTCAGTAATCCTACTTGATAAGCACAAGTCCTAACTACACAAATAATCAAATTTATTTTCAATGCCCTATTGTTTGTGGAGCAATACCTCTTTCTTTGGCATAATGCATATGTTTTCTAACAAGTTGTCTTGCATCATCTTTAAGATCATTCCTAAGAATACACTGGTCCAAAGTTGTAAAACTTGTTTGCTTTTTGGTCAGAACTGGCAAGGACTCTTTTTAACATTGATATTTTGGTTTCTGTTACCACAGTCATAGAATGCCCTTTTTCTAGAAATGTCGTCTTGAGTAATATACTATCTCAGTTTCTCGTTGAATGATTTCCTTGCTTTGCTGCAGAAACTCAAGGAAGTTCAAGAATTTTTGAGGCTTCCGGTGATGGAGTTGACAAGCCGTCAGGTCAAAATACACAAAGGTCCCTTGTCGGACCTCGTCAAAAATTGGGAAGATGTCAACAGGACGCTAAATGGAACGGAGTATGAAAGACTCCTCCAGGCCGACTACTAGAAGATTTGACTGACTCTGCTAACCCACGGAATGATGTGAATATACCAACTTGAGCTAACTTTCCCACTACAGAGCCAACGGAATAGTGTGTGGCTATGGGAGCCCACTAGTGGTCTTGATAGTTTCTGCGGCCTCTCAATTTTCTCTTCCCTACGCATAGAGTCCATACGCAAACTCCTGTGCCTCTCGATCGCCGCCTTGTTGGTCCCTTTCACACAATGTATGTGTCATGCTTCTTCCCGGTTGCAAATGTTTCTTTTTGCTTGCAAGGCAAAGCACGAATCCTTGTTTATTTTGTTCAAAAAGCTCAGCATTGTTTTGTGGCTCGGGACGGGGGACCATCAATCGCTGGCATGCAGAAAGACTGATAAAGAATTGAACATGGAACTAAGAAATTCTAAGAAAGATGGTGCAATCAGTTGTGCTAGAACTGTGAGGTACCAGGCTCTGGCATATCACACCAATGTCATTTTGGGCCACGTGTCGCTATGGCCCAAGTGATGTGCATCCCTGATCCGCCGAATCGGGTGCAAGTAAACCTGAGGTCCATGCGCACTCAGTGGGAATGGCAAGAAAATATTATCAGTGACCAAACTAGAAGAATTGCTACAAGCCGAATCGGCCATATTTTGTCAAGCCATGGGCATAAAAGGCCCTTGTTTCGACCAATAGGCCTATGGATGTAGCGTGGAGCTCAGCAGATATTGAATCTTGAGGCTGGTCAACTTGATCCAACACCCTAGGGGCCTCATCTTCATTTTCTTTTATTTTCCTGAGATTTAGCCTTGGTCGATGCACGTCTATGGTCCGATGCCACCTCTCCTCTGCCTGCAATAGCCAACTTTCGGCTTGCACGCTTGAGAGTCCGTTTTGTAGGTCTCCATTCAGAAGTGCGACAACAAAGACAAACAAAGCGGATCCCAAACCCGCCCGTTGAACCATTCCATTAACAAGCTGCCAAAGGAAAATGGGTTGGGCCTCAGGTCCATCTTTTGAGTTTGTTCTGGCTCATAATCAGATGACTTGTGTGCACTGCGCGGAGGGGCCCTGGCAGCAGTGCAGCATCCGCAGGAATTTTTTTTTTTTTTTCATGAGTTAAAAAGAGATTAGAATCTTTTCATGTTGTTCTTACACGTGAATTCGAATTTAAAATTTTAAATTGTCGAATAAAACTTATAAGCGAATGACATATCAAATTTTAACATGTTTTCTTTATAAGTAAATTTAGTAAGTTAGTTGAAATGTATATAAATGATAAATTCATTGTAAAAATTTACAATCAACTTAAAAAAAGATTATGTGTTGAACCCTACCATTACCAATCCTTATCTCTGTCAAATGTTACCATTGATATTTCCAACGAAAAGAAGTTGTGATATACTACTCCCTTTATTCGATTGTTAAGGGTATATGGTTGTAAAACCATTCCAACCCATGTACACGGCCTATCTTATTGGTAGTTGCTCCTTATTATTGATTATTGGTATGAATTTTTGTTTTCCAGAAGAGCTTTTTGGGACCGATGACTTATGAATTTGTCCAAGTCAACAAATAAGTAATCATAAATCCTTTTCCATATCTGATATATTTGCGGCCACACCCACTAAAAAGCTAAAGGTGAGCTGGGGAAGCCAAACACAGTACTTCCAAACTCCAGGGAGGAGGCTTTCTAGAGCTGCGAGCTGGGACAATTAAAAATTAAAAGGCTCTCTCTCATTGGAAAGCAAGACCGCCCTGCCCTGTGAGTGTTTTCTGTTTTTGTCTCATGGATGATGGATGCAGAGAAATGAATAAATGTTTTTTGTAACCACTATAATATTCGAAAAGAACCACATGAGACCAACAACAAAACAATATTGAAAATGCGAATGGTGGGGACAAAGTACGCCAACTCGACCTCTTCAAAAGTTCGCGCATCATTTTCTGACGTGCTATTGCCACTGAATCTCAGAATTATACCTCCGACTATGTGCCTCATCGATCTGGACTCCAAATTCAATGGTACTTGTTATGTTTATCTACATTTTTTTTTCTTTTAAATACTTAATTTTAAGTCTCATAGAAATGGGTTCTATTTATTTTTTCTCACATTTGATATTAAAATAATTTGGCTTAGAGAGTTAGAAAATAGTTGAATCGAAAAGATTGTCGTACTTGTCTATGCATGATATTTAAGGAAGGAGAAATTGTTTTGCATGAAAGTGAATATACCTGAGGAACAAATATGTCCCATATGCGTGATTAATTCATAAGCACGACATCCTGAAGGAGGAGCATTACTGTGAAATAACTAATGTCTGTGATAAGCTTAGAAACTCAACATGATGGCTTGGCGGAGTACCACCAATAGTGGTTCACCTTTGAAAATTTTGAACTCCGCGCATTCCGCACATTCAATACAAGGAACGCACAATCTCAAAAATTAGCAAGTATACGCATGTTGGCATATGAATACATTGTATTAGACAATTAATTTATTATGTCAACTCAGAAAGTACTTCGAGCATCGCATGCACGGCTCTCCCTGCTCTATAAATACCAAAGAATCAGGAAGAGAGCAATTGCGCCTGATTAGTTGATTCAGTTGTCTCTTGCAATTTCTTTCAATTGGATTTAGTTTCACTCTCCCTCTCTCTGCTTCTGATTTCCTTTCCATATGGCCCAAACCAAATCATTCTTTGCTTGTTTTCTCTTCGTAGTGATACTCTTCCAAGAACTTAAGTCCATTGATGGCAGGCATTTGATGCTCCATAAAAAAAGGGAATCCCAAAAGCTCCAAATCTCTATTAAGTCTCTTGAAAAGGGAACAAGAACGCTTGTTATTAATCGCAATGGCAACATGCATGTTGCTGATGAGTCTTACAAGGCAGTGGTTGGTAACGAGGATGCTGATCCTAATGTCTTTCCACCTCCACCTACAGACCCAAGCGTGGCTAGTGGCACACCACCACCACCACCACCCCCTGGTGGTCGTGTAGATGGCTTTAGACCTACAGCACCAGGCCACAGCCCTGGTGCTGGTCATTCACTTCAAAATTAGGCCAAGCTTCATGTGCACATATGCTCTCTAGCTCATTCTCAGTGGTGAAAGTGCGAGAAATTGAGAATGGTTTGGACGGTGTCGTCAGGTCTGTTTGTGGGGAAAATAACGAAGTCGTTGTAGTATTGTGCTCCTTGCTTTCTTCTCTAAATATGCTTTCAATTTCAGTACTGGGATTATCGTATTCTAGCCTTAGATATTGCTTGTCTAGGGGTACTTTAGGGTGTTGAAGCAGGTTGTTTGATCTTTTAGACACCAAGAATTGGAAAATAATATTTCTGCGTCGCTGATTGTTCATGAATGCTTTCAATTGAAGTAATGAAGCTTCAATCCTTCTAGTATGAAATGTTCATATATTGACGAAGTATTATTCCATGGGGCACCATATTTTTTGGATATATAAATCATAAATGAGAAGAAATTTTATTCAATAAATTAAAGTAAAAAGTGAGATACAAGAATCTCATGTCAATTGCAGAAGACTAGTAAAAATACACATAGGTAGTGTACAAAGAGGGAATGATGTGATACCATATTGATAAGGGCTTTGCTAGGAGGACATGAGATTCATGGACAGGGTGGATGAGGTGCAATTTGAATGGTTAATTGCAGTTAATTATCATAATCATTCGGCTTTTGTATCTTCAATCGACAGGCCTCGTGCACAGGTGGTGGGTGAAGCTAGATTGATTTTATTTGATCGTATTACTAATTATTTTCGTCATCTCGGATTTAAGTGTTTCGAGGCTGTTCTCATGCATAGCTTAGAGACTACACAGCATTGGAAGTTGCCCCGTAACACTGCTCATCCAACCTCATGTGTATATAGAACCCGTGCCCCTTGTTTTAATTCGACGAGGGCAGATTTCTCGGGACTCTGTAGCATTATTGTAGTATGACTATTTGATAGCTACGATTTTCTACCTTTTTCTTAAAAAAAAAAAATAAAAATTTAAGAGACTTATTAAGTTACAAGTTATATAATAAAACTAATTTTTTTCATTCTTATAAGTTTCATTTCCTCTTTCTTCGTAATTAAAACTAAATTATTAAAAATATAAATTAAATTTTTTACCCAACAAAAAATTTCATAAAGATTAGTTGCATTTTTTCTTGAAAATTACTGTATTAAAACCTGGTTCTTATAAATATTGTCATTTTTGTTGTTAATTTCACTTTTTTCTATAATAAGAATTAATTGAACCCAGGGACTAAGGTCAAAATGCAAACTTAATTACAAAGGACATTGGTATTGGCTTATAAATAAATAAAAAAAATTGGGACCAAATATATGTCTTACTTTGAAGTATAAGTTTTCATATTCAGATTTTAATGATTAATGGTGGTTTTTTAAAAAAATTAAGTGTGTATGCAAGTTAATTATTGAGAAAATCACCGATATCAAAAGATCTCATCAATGTTGAAACACCATCATTTGTTTTTTTTTTTTTTTCTTTCTTTCTTTTCTGGGTCCTTCGGATCAAGATTAGAACATTGGGGCTAAAATTACGAGCATCAGTTTTACTACGAAGCCATGTAAAATTACAAATGTCATTATTTTAAGGTGATCATTGTTCCACTACATATCAAAACATTTTGCAACAACTCTATCTGAAACTTTGCATTCTTTGGTTAAACATTTTACATTATTCTAGAGTCAATCTTCGAAGTTAAAAGTTCTGGAGTTGAAGTCCCAGTCAAAATCAATTTCAAAAGAAAACACAAAAAAAATTAGACCGTTAATTAGAACAGGGAAATAGACAAATAAACGAACAGAACTACACATGCAATAATTCAAGTCCTTTTTATTACGATGTCGTCTATACCAACGTCTAATTCCAAATCATGATCCACTATGCTTATGCAATATTCAAACTTAAATTAGAGCTTTAGGTTAAGAAAAAGGCTTTAACTGCCTGTCAGTATATAGCCAAATTCTATGGAATCTCTGCGAAGCTAAAGAGATGTACCCCACCATAAAATTTCTTGGACTGCTGAGATTCGAAATCAGCGTGGGAGATCCTGTCGTCTCTGCTATGGGTGGACGTAGTACAATTATGACTATTATGACTGAGTAGTTATAATTAATAATTAATTGTAATCAATAATTATACTTGCAACGTATTCATTTTGTGTCATTCTAACTTTTGTTATCATTAATTTATAATCCTTAAGCATAAACAACCCTCGTGCACTACAGCCTAGCCAATAGAGAATCAATGCAAATACCTTCTTCTTCTTTTTTTCAGTCTATAGCAACATCATTATTATGCACAAATAATTTCTTTGTACTCGCAAGTTTTTAATTGCATAGATTCAGAGAGTGGAGGCTGGGTGCGGAACTTTCCCAGTATCAAGGGCCAACCACAAGAGTGTTCTTTTCCAAGATTCTTCAAACTTTTTATGCTGCATTCTAGATGGAGAGGGGAGGGGCAGCACTCAATAGGAGCTCATCATTTGATTCATTTTGACCTTTTCGATTAAAACATTAAAGAACTTAGGTTTTGTAA
This sequence comes from Ceriops zippeliana, assembly GCA_037897445.1. Taxonomy (NCBI): domain Eukaryota; kingdom Viridiplantae; phylum Streptophyta; class Magnoliopsida; order Malpighiales; family Rhizophoraceae; genus Ceriops; species Ceriops zippeliana. The sequence continues at coordinate 1,495,662 of JBAPLH010000061.1, read as the reverse complement.
CAAATCAAGACCAACCCCCCACCCTCCAAAAAATTTGGGTTGGTGGCTATTGTGTATTTGACATGAATTTGCATTTCCTCGTGTGCACTGAACACTACTCGCTTTCACAGTCAAAGTGTGTATTATTCAGTTTAAAAAGTATAAAATTTATCTTCTCTGGGCTTAGCTCCAAATATTAATCAGTCAAGTTGCTGTTGAAATTATTTGAGCCCCAAAGATTTATGCTGTATATGTGGCTGCATTCTGGAAAGCAGAATCGATTGTAACACTAGAATTTGAAACTGGGACCATCGTTTTGCCCCGCTTTAAACAAAAATAGCATTGAACTGGTAAGAAAAATACAATGAAATGCAACAACTAGTCATGTGACAAGCCCTCCTGCTATAACCTAGCTAGGTATACAGTTAGAACATTATTAAATTTCTATATTCCTGATAGCATTAAACCTTTCCTCCTTTGGTCTGTGTGATTCTTAATTTTTTAAAACAGCCTTTTGATGCACTACATTGCAATCAATTGGAAATCAATAGACAGTTTAGAAGAATCATCAAGGACAAGATTTTCTTTATGGTTACCACTCAAAAGGAATCTTTAGCTTTCAGCGGCTATTAATCATTTCAGACCATTTTCGAAAGTAGGCATGCAAGTGCTCCTAAACAATGAAGTTCAAACGATGAGGGAATGGACAAATGTGTTTCACTTGAATTTGTCGACCAAAAGATTTCTGAGCTTGCCTGCTAACCATTAAAATTTAAGACTAGACATCTGTTAGTGGAGTGTCAGGAGAATCCCTATCATCTTGGTGTTTTTTTTGAGTCCCAATGGTCAAAAGTATTAATAATTAAAAATACTGCCGCCCTCTGCCTATTCAAACAACACATCAACATTTCAGTTCAACGAAAGTTCAGGAACCAAGCTTTAAGCCTATACAGGTCCAAGTAATTGGACAATAAATTTTTACCAGTGAAAGTGGGTTTTATTTTGGAGGCCAATGTTTTGTGAATTGGTGTAATGTGCCATCACATGCACGGATGCAAGAGTTTTTGGTGCAAACAACCACTTAGTGAATGAAATCGGGACATAATGGAGGCCTACCATTCCGAAAATTTTTCACGTAGAATCCCGGATTCAATACGGGATGATCAATCTTCATATGAGTATATGATGAGCTTAATAGTTGGTCTCTACAGAAAGTAGATTAATTAAGGTAAACAACATGGAAGCAATATCAAAATCATAGAGGAACAGCAGTCCGTGGAAGTGCAATATTTGGAGAAAGACCTCTCAGAAAGCCAAGCAGAAGAGAAGCCTTTGTTACCTGTTGATAACCCATAAGCCGTCCATAAACAAATTCATCTCAGTCCACAAATGTAGAATATGGAAATGATTATAAAGTGGTCAGAATTATCAGGGCATGCATTTTAAGCCTGAGAAGGCCTCCCATGAAAACCAAAACTTGGAATCCTTGTGTCAAAGTCATTCCTTCCTGCAGCTTGACTTGTTCTCGAGCCTTTTAAATTTATACTGTAGTACCTCCCAATTCTCTAGTAGTAATTAAACTTCAATCTCTGGATTTCTGTCTAGTTATGGCAGAAGTCCTTGCTACATGCAAATGTGTGGTACTTCTTGCACTCATTACCTATCTTCAAATTCTGTTAACAGAAGGAAGGCGAATTAAGTGAGCGAGCGAGGAGGAAATTGTTCCCATGCAAAGCAACTCCAACAAAGAAATGCGTAATCACTATCAGGGAAGCAATAATACCTTCAACTTGCACCAGAACCCCACAAGAACCGTTGAAGGTTCGACTTCTCAGCGTGCGCCCCCAAGTGATTAGATTTCTAGTGTTAACCAACCCCTGTCTATAGTCCCAAATAGCAACACTAGACTCCCTAGAGCCAGAGCTCAAGATGATTTCCATCCCCCACATTACCGGATTTTCTGATATTGGTCATCCTTCATCACGTGGCAGCCCTCAAGACATTGAAGTAAAGGTTCCAACTATATCAGTAAGAATTCTCTAGCAGGATACAAGGACGATTTCCGCCCAACGCCACCCAGTCACAGCCTGGTGTTGGCCATGTTTTCCAAACCAAGAACGTAGAAACAAATGGATTGACTGTTCAAGTTAATTTAAATTTATCATAAATTAAAAATTGGTGTTTAAGTAAAAATTAGAAAGTGAAGTTGTTTTAGGTATAGTTTTGACGTTAGATTAGAAACAAATATTATTTAGCACATAAAAACTTAAATCTGTTAGTTTATTGTGTGGTTTATAAATAGAGTTTGATGTGATATTGTTGTTAAGCTCCTTAATTATTATTATTATATAAATTTATTAATTTAATATTATTAATTATTTGTATAATTATGTAACAATAATATTAGAATTAATTAAGTTCTAACTTTACCGTAAATATCTTATTCACGTTAACTACAATTTCATTGAATCTGGTCTATTAACTGCCCCCAGCAAATATAAGGAAGACAAACACTTCCGCTAGCAGTATTTTAATTGGTACACTGTTTCTGAATTTGTAATTGTGACTATTCGAACTAAAAATTTCTGCAGAATTGTGTATCTTTCACTTTCTCTATTTTTGACCTTGAAAGTGTTATATGCTTGATTTGATATGTAAACTTACAATTTAAATTCATTTTTAACAATTTTTTATTGAAACTGGATCATATTTTATAGAGTACATAGTCTATACAGACTAACATAGAATCATTTATTGATTGTTGTCTATGAAATTCAGATATTATCAAGAATATATGTCACCCATGCTATCTCAACTGGTACGCATTTAGACACACTGATTTCCATTGTCTTGCAGGTTTCTTTTTGAAAATTTCCGTTGCAAGACTATTCAGATTTCCGTTAAATTCAGATCTTCGTTTTTGTTTAAGATTTTATGAACTTTCGTACTCCTAATTACATCAAGTTCGAACGCAAATAGGTCATGTGGGCCAACTATGTGAGGCTTTCCTCGTGGAAATCACCAAACGGATATTAATTGCCAACATATGGAACAGTTAACCTGGTTTAATTTTTGTTATCAGATTTTCTAAAATCTCAGCATATTATTTAATATTAGCAGTTAATAAAATAATGTTGTATGGTCGCGCGATAAAAAATTATTTATTTTTATCTATTATTACTTGGGCCCATTAAATCATTATATAGTAAAATATGACACTCCCTCGTCTCGTAAATTTCTTATCATTTAAACTCATTATGTTAAGTCATAAGTTCAAGCTCTCAATCATTAGAATATTACGTAATGACATAATAAATGATTATTTTTTTTAATCTACGAAGACATACTAATGTTATTATTTGATTTAATTAGCTTCTTCTCTCTCTCTCTCTCTCTCTCTCTCTCTCTCTCTCTGTTTTTTCTTTTTAATTTTCGCTAAAATATGCTGGCTTGATGGAACTAAAACGAGAATTACATGTGTTTGTGTGGTATATGGACCATCAATTCGTGTGGTTAACCTTCTACTACATACCCCACAATTGTTGCAACGAACAACCTTTCAAGTTTTTTTTTTTTTTTTCATGTTTAAAAGAATATTTTACATCTTTACTTAACTAAATACTTGTCCTCGTGATATAAAATAAAATAAATAGCCAACGGGGCACACACATAGAAGCATGGCCTAATAAAATAAGCAGTAAACTAAGGAATATCCTTTGATCCTCAAGTAAAATTGTGTTGAATTCTATGTGAGGGAGATCTAGGTTTATCTATTTATCATAATAATAACCATCAACACGGAATCGTCATTTTTTTTTTTTTGTCCTCTTTTATTGATTTTAGCCAGTGTCCTATAAGCAATGGCTATGGAAAAATAGTACTTGCAACGTGAAATTTGATCCGAGCCCCATGTCAGGCGCGCATTACAAGTTTCACCATCAGCATGTAATATATTTTTCAATTTCGCAAGAATTTGGTCCCAAGCTTTTATCCTCCACGCCCAGCTAGCTGCCAACCTAAATTGTTAGGTACAAGCACTGTTATACATTAAGCCCGGAAAAGACCAACATTTTGGTACAAAATTTATATCTTCTCGGGCCTATGCTTTGTCTATATACAATGAAAACCAAAAATAAAATAACGATACGGAGTGCGATTTCTCGGTGAATTCATCAAAATGGGAGTGTAGTTCATGTACGGTTGTGGGGTCGCACAAGTCGCATGTAACTTGCAAGAAAAAAAAAAACACTCTTAAAGCTAAAACATTTGCAAGCCATATAGCTGTCATCACAGCCCTCTTGTCTAGGTCTTTAATGGGGCATACAATAAAAATGGTTTATAGAGGTTAGTGGTCATATTGCTGTGCCTCTAGACTAGACCATGTCCTTCTATTCACCTTTGATTTTAAAATCTAGGTCACTGGTCATCCATGGAATCTTCATCCTTGGAAATTTAATTAAGGGGAATCTCTTCTTTTTTGTAATTTTACTTAAGAATGGCCTCATATTTTGCAGCCTTATGGTGTATCTACCTCTCTTTAAAGGACCATGGATCTTCTATAAATACACAACTCTCACACGCTCAAGTCCTCAAGCTTGAGAGCTTTAGCCAATTTGCGCTATAGAGTTTAATTTTTGGAAGTAACACCAAAAGCTTCTAAAATCACTCCTTCCCCTTGAAAATCCCATATGGCGAAGGTAACTTTCATTGGTTTGCTCTTTTTAATAATGATGTTCAGCCACGGGCTTCATTTTATCGTTGAAGGAAGAGACTTGAAAGTAGGAAAAGGGCTGAAGTGCACCACATGCTTCAGCCATGCTGACGGGAAGAGAAGTAACGTAAGGAACAGTAAAGAAAATGGCAGTGGAAAGCCAGGCCTTTTAATGGGCCGTGGTATCAAAACCAATGAAGGAACTGTAGAGGCTTTTAGGCCTACAAAACCTGGGCATAGTCCAGGCGTTGGTCATTCAATCCAGAACTAACTGCGAACAGAGGCTTTGATTTGCAACATTGTTATTTCGAGTATTTGGGTTGGGAATAAATGGTAGTAGCATGCACGTACGTTTATGTCTTGCTTTTCCAAGGTTTGTCATTTGAATATCTTGTCTTTTCGATATGTCAATGCGTGTGTTGTATATGTACATACTTTCACTATGTTAATAAGATTGATAGACAATCTAAACTTGAGAACAAGTCCAAGTGTCAATTATGTACTCCGACAGATTATCTCCCCTCTATGTTCATGGGGGCGACAATTTGTCTTATTGAATCTTCTTTTTCTTGGCCAGGCAGTTTATGAAGTTATTCTCAGACTAGGATCTTGTTTTCTCTGTTCCTTGTACGTATCCTGTTACACCAGTCTGGTGTTCTTTTCCATTAAGTAATCCTCTTCGATTGTTTTTACTTTTATTCTTTTTAATGAAATTTACTTCACTCGCAAAAAAAAAAAAAAAACAATTGATGATCATCATCCTAAACCGTGCGGTTCCCTTTTTCACGTCAGGAAAAAAAAGTTTCATTAATTATAAGTATTGCATAAATAAATAAATAAATAAAACTTTGCAAGCATTGCGAAGCCCCGTCTGACTTTGCTCATTCCATGCTCCTCTTCACGAAAATCAAACGGAGATTTGGCAGGCATGAGAGATTGCGCACGAATTAGAGAACCAACCTTCAGATAGTAACGCAATGCCAAATTTAATTTGTTAAGAACCAGATCAACGTAGACACAAGGCATCAACATTTTATGATGTTCCTGTTGAATGGACGGGGATGACTCTACGGGTTCCAATCATTTTTTTCCTGGGTATTAATGTTCTTTTTAATTCAAACTCCAACATACCAAGGAATATATTCCCAAGCCTTGAGAAGGCTCTTTCGATTCTTAATGGTCGTCCTAGCTTGCTCGCTTTTCTAAGGCTTGAATTTCCTTTTAAGAAAAAATTTCTAAGGCTTGAGAAGGCTCGATTCTTAGTGATTGCTTGACAGAAAAAGAGTTGTCATAAATTTGTGTTGAACATTCATTTTTTATACTTATTAATTGTAATTGCCACATTTTTTATATATAAAATAAACGATTATGATAGACTAGTATTTATATTGTATCTATTCGTGGGGTATTCACTTAATAGCACTCTTCTAACCAAAATGTCTGTTTGATCAGAATTTTTGAAAAAGGTTGTATAGTTTCATTTGTTAAACTTATGCCTAGAAATTTTCTGAAAAAATATAGTACTCTTTGCTAATTTTAAAACCCCAGACAAGAGAGCAACCCTACAGTTCTGGACTCTGGCCCATTAATTATAAAATTGAAGGCCCTAGAGCCCAGCGAGGATCTTGTGTCATTTTGTATTGCCGCCATACCTGAAAAATAAATAAATAAATAAATAAAGGTCTCGTTAAAAAAAAAAAAAAATACAAGAAGATAATTAAATTCAGGTAATGGATTCATGTATGTAGCGCGAACCATATTGAGCAAAGAGAATATAGACAACTAGCCAGAGTTTGCATGGTTGTAACCTTGTAAGCTTTTTTCATTCATGATCAGAGGTAGGGCTTAAACCCTTAATTTAAACCGTCCAAAGTCTCTTTTTCCCTTTCTTTTCGGTGCATCAACAAACTTGGTGGAATCCTTCCACTGGCAGGGACCTTCACATGCTCTTGTCTAAGTTGTCTTCAAACCTTAAAATGTTGAAATTTAATAGAAAATAAATGTCTAGCCGACTTTCCACCCCTGCATTTATTTAAATACCACATTTGAGAAAGGGGTTTTCAGCTGACTTCTAAACGCTCAAAATGGGCACAAGAATTTTTGGCACTGCTTCTACTTTTGTTCTTGTTTTCGTACTGTGCCATGAAGTCGTTTGCCTAGAGGGAAGGAACTTAAATTATGGGTTGTGCAAGAAATGCTCGACAGACAATAACACCTTGACAGTATCAGAGGATGTCACTGCTGTGGGTACTGCTTTGAGTGGTCAAGAACGGACGAGTAAGGTCGATTATGCTTCTGATTTCCGACCTACAGAGCCAGGCGACAGTCCCGGTGTTGGCCACTTCCTCAAACAATTGAACATCCGACAGCTATAGACGCTCTTAAATTATACGTTCACATTTTTCCTTGACCCTTAATCTAATTTTCGAGCGTCTAGTTGACAAATTATTTTTCTTTTTTCGAGTCGGCAGCATCCTTTTCCAGCAGATATTGCAAATAACTAGAGCAGGATAGGCGTGCGTAAATCGGTTAATAGTGTTGTAGGTAAGGAATCGCAACTATTCAGTAACGAAGAGTAATGCCCTTTGAGATGGTTGGATTGGATAGCATATAGCATGTAAACACGGGGTGGCCAAGGTGCAAAAGGGGCATCAGGCTTGCAGAAGTTGGTTTGTAGTAACACCTAGCTGCGATACGACGATTTCAAAAACTAAAAAGAAGTAAGCAAAAATAAACAGTAGTTGATAATCGATATATTGGTTCAGCATGACCTTGTGTTCAATTGTAAAGGCTAGCCACTTGGTTAATGCTAATCTCCTAGAAATGGTGCCAGAGTTTGTTTCCCCCAAGCATTATCAACCCTTTACTGAAACAGCGCAGAATCGATGCCCAATGGCTAAAGGGCATTCCCCGTCCGTTTGACGTCTACCAACCAAGGTTGTGCTAAGCGCAGGAAAAATATTTAATTATTGGGCTGACGGTTCGATAACCCCAAATATTTGGCTTTTGCTAAGTTTTTAATAACGAAGATGCACCCAGAACGAGTTTTTGATTTAGGAAGCACATAGGTTTTGTACCCTAAAAAAATCACTCAGTTTGAGATGACTTTTACCCCCTCTCAAATTATTGTAAGATTAAATTGATAAAACCTTGAGTTTATGGTAAACGGATCCTCTAAACTTATTAGAAAAAAAAAATTTCGTTGATGGATATAAAAAATAAGATCAAAAAAGTCATGTGAACATAGTTTTATTTTTTTGTTACATGAACACCATTTTTTTGTTACACTTTTACAAAATATAACTGTCATGCAGTTGTTTGGATTTGAATAACATCTTAAAACAGTTTTTTTGCGTCGACAAAAACATGACTTTCCTGAAAAGTAGAAAAAATAATTTTATACATGGCATTTCTTGGGAGTGCATTCGAAATTCCTCTAAGCTTTTTAAGTCAACCTGCCCCAACGTGTATTGTTTGTACTTTGTTAGTCGGGACTATTTATTAACTCAGCTAGCTGATGAATGCATTTCATTGGATGTATGTATCCAATGCAAGCTTATATTTATTAAAAGAGTCAATTATTGATTATTAGGACCCTCTTCCTTAAATATTTAAATCAAATTAAGTAAAAATAAGATACATCTATCTGGGTTTTTCTAAGGGAAAGCGGGGAGGAAACGAGGGCGAATGAAGTTAATAAACAAGTAAAGGTGGAATCTTCAAGCTGTGAAGTCCTTTCAGGAATGGAAAAGTACAAATAAACATTTGAAAAAATCATTCTTGTCCCACGTGCAATGATATCACATCGTGGTCGTTAAGTTAGCTTACAAGCACAAAGGGCAACGTAACTTGATTTGAACGCACACACCGCTCCCACCAAAATTTGATTCTTCTCTTTGAATTTTTGTAATTAACGACAAAGATCCACTCCTGATTATATTGAGTGGTGTCGTTAATTACAAAAAAGGCATAGTTAGTGCGTTTTTGGTTGTCGTTTATTGAAAAAGTAGAAAAAATTAGTCCAAATACCCATTAAAAACCATCAGCTACGTGAGTTACAGGTAGAGTCCTTGCATTCTCAATTCTAGCATTCAAGATCATATCTTGAGTCCACTTAGATTTTCCTTATTATGTCAATAATTAAGAACAACGAAGAGAAGGGGGAACAAAAATTTTTTTAAAAAAAAACATATATTCAGTTCTGTTAATGTCCTGGCGTTTCGGGCAATCTTAGTGGGGTAGTTATAGGCTGTTTGGGCTGTAAGACACCCAACTGTTTGCAATGTCTTGCTGTTTTCGGATTCCATTCGCAAAAGGATTGGGATCAAATTTTGGGTTTTTTTAGCCCTTTGGGCCACTCGACCCGAAAATTTTTCACTCGAAATCCCATTACAAGAGATTTATGATCCAGCTCCACTACATATCAACTCCCAATCTTTTTGTTACCTTGTGTGGGATTTGTATTCGTTTTCGAGTTTATGATTTTTATGTGCAAGTTTCCTATATCCTATTTCCTAAGCAGGTGTCACGATTTTTATTTACTTATATTCTTCCCAAGAAAGTGTCGCAATCCTTATTTATTTTACAATTATGTCAATGTAAATAAATATAAAAAGATAAATATTAAAAATAGTATTTGACAAAAATTGTAATCATAATTATTTGCACCATCTATTTAGTAATTTCGTATTATTCGGTTGAGAGATTTTGTGTGAAGAATTGCATCACTCTTTGATAATTTTTTTAATTCACATAATTTATTTAATAGTTTCGCATTACTCGATAGAAAAATTTTGCAGCGAAAATAGCATTAGACCAAAACCTACCATCCCTTTTTATCTTCTTCGTTAAGAGAATCAACCGGCCGAAGATCAAACCTAACGCAGGAGAGATAGAACTGAAAAGAGGGAGAAAGGGAGATATTTTGTTTTCGCATTTTTATAATTCTAAATTTTTCCTAAAATTCGAACACTGTTAATTTCTTTGACAAATCCAATAATTTAGACTTTTTTTTTCGTTTTCTAAATTGCAGTCATTATTAAACAAAACGCACAAAATTTATCTATAGTTCAATCAAAAGACAGGATGTTTACTTTCTCAAAAAAAAAAAAAAAAACGAAAAGGGAGGAAAATATCAGCTATATAGAACAAGAATAAAAGTATTTATGCCAAAAACTTTTAAGGGGCGGCTCAAGTAATGAAAGTGTGGGATCGATGAGTCCAAAACCTCACGATCTCATGACTTGAATAAGCCTTGTTACATACATCCGTCAGTTGCAATGGAGGAGAAGTTTCATCTATGCAGGCGGACGAGACGATCGTTTGCCATGGGATTAATCAGGTCAGAGATTTGAAACTCATGTTTATTACGGAAAAAATAATAAAAGGAATTTTCAGACTCAAGACCAAATCTCGGATGAGACAGATTATGAGAAATGGATAGTCACACCCTTCTGTGTGACTTCTACGAGACTTCCAAAACAAATCAAGAAGAAAAAAATCCATATAATTTAACAAAAAACAACAACAATTTATGATGAGTTTGACAATTTCTATAATTTATTTTTTTCCGATAATTTCAAATAAAATGACCACCGTCTTTTCAAGGATGTTGCAGCCAAAAGGAAATCTTCAAGCATTTCTAACGTGTTAGATGTTGTGTTTTATTATTATTTTTTAAATAAAAAGAAATTTGGAATAGGATTTCTTCAATAAATGATAAATTTACCTGAAAAATATATATATATATATATATATATATATACATCATTTAGAATCAGTAATCACATTTTTCCGCTCGTGGCAACCTGACACCAAGCGCTAGGCCTCCTACTACGTGCATGGGTCGGACTCCGTCTAACTCAAGAAATAAAAATAGCATTAACATGATCAATGGTCCCACTCTGATTCAAAGGACTAGCCGCCGCCACCCAAAAAAGGATGGGGTCTACATTTTGTCCGAAAGTTCAGGCCAGTTGCCTAACACCGAAAAGACAGACAAAATATCCCAAACGTGGGAGGGGGCAGAGACCCGCCTTGGACCACGGGGAGAATCAGCAAGATCTCGTGGGAAAGCTATATGACATTTGACTTATCAAATTACCTAGTAACGGGAAAGCTATATGTATATTTCACTGAGAACTAATACGTGGGAAATGTTTTTCTTTTTTTATGATTTTAATTAACTACTTTATAGAAACAGATTATGGGTTGCTGCAAGAGTCAAAGTATGAGGGCAGTAATTGGCTAAAGTAGAAGGGACGTGGAATATTAGTCAAATTTCATAAAAGCATTTTTTTGGGTTTTGATTTTTTTTTTTTAAAAAGCCAAAATTTTTAGAAAGCAACCTTAGGGATTTTAATTATAATGATAAAAGAATAAAGATAAATAAAGCATTAAAATTATTCCATATAAGAAAGAACAACAAAATACCAAAGTAGACTCGCGAAAAGAAAGAAAGCCTAAGTAATTGCTCTTTTCAGTACGGGGTCGCCGCATTCGATGAAATTACCATCGTACTCCTAGTGCTAAAACGGCAGAGTGAAGTAATCGCAAGAGTAACGAGGGCAATTTAATAATTTCAAGTCTCCCTCAATCTATTTCTCGTCCGAGTTCGCTTTTGTTTTTGGAGCCCATTCATTCATTCGCTGGTATCGGTATGCTTACGTTCTGGACAGGCAAAACAAATCTGTTTTTTTTTTTTAAAAAACAAAAAAAAGGTTTCTTTTTTCTTCTCTATTTTTCATTTGAAAGTCGGAACCAAAACCCTAGAAAACATCATCTCCGATGATATATTCCTCCTCTCCGATATGGACTTCGACGCCTTAACGACCACAGCTCCGCCGCAACGGCAGCTTCCCGTTTGCTGCTTCATCTGGTAACCGACCGTTAACAATTTTCGATGTTTTCAAAAGTAAAATGAAGAAAATGAATATAAAAAGAGAGGAAAATAATAATAATAAATAAATAAAAGGAAAACTTTTGTTGTTTTCTCATCGCTTGCTTTACTTCTTAATTCTAGCTCTGTAAAACCTCAGCGTTTTCCCACTTTCTGCTGCTGTTTTTGAAGTCTGATTGCTTTTTTGGGGGGTTTTATGCCTTTTTTTTTTCTTCAAATTGGTTGCTCGTTAACTTTTGGCTCAAAAATGGTACCTTTGAAGGCATTTTTAGACGTTCGCTGATTGTTTCTGAGCCCAAACGAGTGGCCTGAATGGTTTGGAGCCGTTCGATGGTTTTGTTGGTGAACTAAAAGTGTTGGCTTTTGGTTAGAGAATGGACGGTTTTAGCTTTATTTATTTGGTAGATATCTACTCTTGGATGTGTTGACTTGTTTGGCATGGTGTTTTTATCCAAAGAGTTGAGGTTTGGGCTTTTAGCTAATAATTGCGGTTGAAAATTCCATTCGTTCTGTGAAAACCAAATATGGGTAGATGTTACGTTGATGATCCAGTTGGTTTTGGGTAAATTATTCTGTATTTGGGAGAATGGCTCATGTGTAGTAACGAGTTGGTACGATAAGCAATCTCCTTTACTGCATGAATTGGAAATATAAGGTGATTCTTCTTTCTCAAGCCAATGTTGAGTTTGCTCTCTGTTTCCTTTTCTAGTGTTAATGAGACACTGTAGCGTATTGTAGATTTCCCTTGTCCCTTCATGGAGATCATTCGTCCGGATACAAACATGATTATATGGTTGTGGCTCCGTTTGTTTGGTGATATAATGGCAGCAAATTGAGAGTGAAGTGGTTGCCGAATTTTTTTATCAAAAAAAAAAAAAAGAAAAAATTTTTATGATCTGGTAGTTGTTGACGACCTACTTTTCTGCTATTTAAAATTACTTCAGCTTCACGTTGTGTTTCGCATGTTAAAGCTTCTCCTGGAGGGCATATGGCTTTTGCTAAGTGACATGTATGTCATTCTCATGTGTAATTTTTCTTTGTTTCAAGGGATTGTTTTGCCACGTCAAAATGTTGCATTTTGTTCTGGTTCTGTTATTTACATTTTCATGCCTTGCCACATTTGGACCATGGCAAACAAATGGGATGCAAAAATCAACGGGACTGGAAGCAGGCAGGTCCTATAAAGATGATTCTTGCACCATTTCTCCAGATATTGTCATTGCTGACAGTAGTTTGGGCTATGTTGCTGGAAATCCATCTGCCCATGTAAGCAAGGAAAGTGTTTGTGCTAATTCTCATTCATTCTGCTTTCCACCAACATTGCCTGGTTTTTCAGCCGGAGAGAACAGGGTCAGAGATGCAGATTTGGAAGTTACTAGGAGTCAATATGCTAGACCATTATCTGTGGGATCAACTAGAAGAAATTGGTGGGCAAGCAATGAGAGCTGGTCATCAGACTCTGTTTTGTTTGGAATACTAAATGGCCAGACCGTCTCTTGTTTTTTGAACTTCAGAGAAGGTATTGATGGGCTCTTACCACTGCAAATTCAGAAAAGCAAAGGTCTTCAGCTCAACGAGAATTCTTAGATGAAGAAATCCAGTTCTTTCAATCTTCCTCCTTCACCCCTTGTCGAAATCAGCCCCCATGTACTGGAGTGGGGACAGAAGCATTTTTATTTTTCCTCGTTAGCCTACCTGACAGTGGCAAATACCTGTAATGAAAGCATTTTACATGTTTATGAGCCATTTAGTACTAATAGACAGTTTTACCCCTGTAATTTTAGTGACCTGTCCTTCGGACCTCGTGAAAGAGCTTCAATTTGTTTTGTGTTTTTACCAAGATGGCTGGGCTTCTCCTTAGCTCACTTGATCCTGCAGACAAGCACTGGTGGATTTCTGGTCCAGGCTCAAGGCTATGCTGTTGAGTCCCCTTACGAGATTAGTTCTTTACAAAGCTTGGGTCTTCCTTCTGGTGGATGGTTGAGTAAGAATTTGTCTTTGTTTGATCCTTTTCATGAAACCATATACGTGAAGGAGATTAGTGCATGGATTCAGCCATTGGAAATCATACATGCTTGCTCGAGGCAACAAGAGGATTCAGCCATTGGATATGATCATCATTCTGAGAAGGACGCACTTGGCAATAGAAGGACTGGTTCTTTGGACAATAGCGTTCAAATGCCATCATTTATCATGGTATGCAGATTCTTCTGCTCATTTACAGGATTCAAACATGTGTTCCAATGTCTGTCTTTATGTTGTTATTTTATTGTTACACATATCATTATCATTGCCATTGTTTTTCTTCCTATCATTACTATAGTAGTTAAAGCCTCAAGGGCCATCAAAGTTGTAATCTTTAGTTGCATAATTTTGCTCTGATTAAAGGAAGTGTTGGAAACTGTAGCTTTTGTAGATTTACTGTCTTTTGGCTGGGTTGTTAATAAAGCAATATTTGGTATAATAGTTGTCAAGTAAATGTGAGTATAAAGCAAAGTTATGGGAAAATACAATGTGAATGGATGTTTTATGTTAAGTGAATGGCTAGCGTCTTAGATGAGGGACATAGTAATGTTGCTGTAATTACCCTTGATTTGTGGGAAAATTTTGCACTGATACTAGCTCTCAAGAACATTTTGCCCTCTTGTTTGCAACACTTTCAATCCTTCTGTTGCGCCACTCTGCGGTAGAATTTGTACTTTACTGTATTTTTTTTGTTTTTAAATTCCATTGGGTATATTTGGTTATTGTTGTGCACCACGACTAATTTGCCCGCCTAAATTACATTTAAGGCATTCAAGACAGCAGGAGCAGATGAATTTTTACTGGGAAATTGGAAATCTCAAGGTACTACCAATAGCATGTCTGTGTTCATCAATCATAATGTGCCTTTCCCAATGGTTAAAGTTGGAAATCATGAATCCGGGTGGATCTGTGTGAAGAATCCAAGTCAAAAGCCAGTGGTAATGCAGCTTATTCTCAACTCTGGAGAAATTATTGATGAATGCAGAGACACAGATAGTTTTTTGGAGCCCCCTCCATCAATTAGTTTGGCCCAAGCTGAGCCTAATGCATTGGTTAAGTGTGGGTTCTCAATGGCAGAAAGTGCACTGACAGAAGCTTATGTTGTTCCTCATGGTACAGCATCTTTAGGCCAATATTCTTTCACCCTTCAAATCACTGTATGTGGAGAAGTTGAGCGTCGATAAGGAACAAACCTTTCTGGCGTGGAATGGGTATCTCTGCAGGGATTTGGGGGTTGACTGGCTGGCTATAATCATACTTGGGGGGTCAGAGACTGTTCAAACTGTAGAATTTAAATCAAACTCAGCAGTTCCTCCAGACATCTCTCCTCTGGGTATCTTATTTCACATAAAGGAGATATATTTTGCCTGCTCTCATCAATTTTCAAAAGAACTGTATGCCAAGAACATAGGAGACTTGCCGCTTGCAGTGACAAGGGTTGAAGTTGGGACAGACTGTGGGTTGGGTGGTTTTATGGTTCATTCCTGCAAAGGTTTTTCTCTTCAACCAGGGGAATCAAAAAGGCTCCTGATATTATTCCATGGTAAGTGTTCTGGAACTATGGTACAAAAAGATCTTAAATTGGCCTCAGATGGTGGAATCCTTGTGATATTGATGGAGGCCAATCTTCCCTTATACATGCTGAACTTTTGTAGGAAATCAGTACTTTGGATACAGGTCAAGACATTCTCTTGGGCAGCTGTTCTTCCTGCTTCCATAATCTTTCTGATACTCTATTGGATATTTTTCCTTGTGGTGGCCTTGGACTCTCAGTGTTACTTCTATAGGAATGCAAAAGGCTCCCTTAGATTAGCAAAAAGTGCAGGAAAGTCGTCTCATATTAAACACAACCAGAAAAACAGCAAGCTGTCTATGTTGGATCAAATGGATAATTTGTTGAGATTGCCTAGAGAAGGCAAATCCTCGAAGCAGACATCTACTGCTAGATATTGTGGCAGTCATGATGGGAAGCAGAGCAGGATATGATCTCTCAGAATGTGAAACCAACATTAGGATGTTATAAACAAGCTGACACTTTGTTGTACAATGAGAAGGACAAAACAGACACATTGCTGTCATCAAAAGATGTAGCCATCGAGAGTTCTGGCATATTGGAAGCGTCTCAATCTCACAACCTTGCAGTCAGGACAGGAAAAGAGAAAGGAAGAAAGCAAAGGAAGAGAAATGGCGTTAATGTCGGCTTGATGGAACTCTCTGAAGTTTCAAGCAGTCAAAAGTGGAAATTCGACGCCTACATCTCCTTTGACTCCTGCAACACCTGTAACCTCTAACCCCATATTGTTAGCATCCCCTGATACGGACCCCATTCAGGCTACTAGTCCATTCAGTCGAGTGGCAGACTGCTGCTATGGGAAATTTCAAATTTCTGAACCGCCTACCGCAAAAGTTGGCATTGAGCCCAGGGTTTCATTAAGTTACACCTGCATTTCCTCTGCTCAAGAGCAACCTTCAGTGCCAAGAAAAAATTCGATTAAGCCTGTTCTGTTGCCTTCTGCAACTTTTCCTAGTGCTGGTACGACTGCCTCCACTCTGCTCAATCCTTCTTCTGGAGCTTCTGCATCTATAATTGCTCCTCATGCTCGGGCTCCTGGGCCAAACCAGAAAACTATGAAATTAGAAAACAAGATGGGGGACAAATATATATATGATATCTGGGTAGACCATTTTTCGGGCCTCAGTCTGATGGGCAGTCCAAAGAATGTTACAACAATGGAAATGATAGCAACAGATAACAAATCCAATAGCTTCTTTGTAAGGGGTCCACAGGTCCTTGTGACAAAGTCTCAACCAAAATATGTGAGTTGTTTTCTACAACAGGTTGATGGTAACCTCATTAAATTACTATTCTGCGTATCCTTCTGGCTAGTTTTATCCTCTTTTAATGCGCACCCTATAAGATACATACCATCGATAAATAAATGGAATGAAAAATTGAAATCCATAATTGCAGTTCATTGGCCATAAGAAGAGGCCAGTTGAACGCATATTGCAGGTAACTTCGGACTCATAACCTAGACTCTACTCATCTGGAAGTGAGTATGGCTGCATTGTTCATTTCTAATTGAAAAGCATTTGCTTAAGTAGTCAGAAATTTGTGTCGTTGAAAGAACACTTGTGTAGATTTTCCCTATATGGCATATTTCTAGTTGCCCTCAGCATGTATGAAAGTTTTTAATCCAATGTTTCTAAGAATTGCTTTGCTGCGTATCCAATGCTCTTTAGGTGAACACACAGGACGATTATTTTAATAGAAAACAAGTAACCAGCGCAACTTCTCGTGGTCTTGGAATTTCCCTTGGTGTCCAATGTGTCAATTGTGCTACATGCTTCTCCATATGTTCATTTTGCTTTCGTTTGAAGACCGTGGGAGATCCACATATTCCATAAAAGCAAAGTTTCGTCAATGAAGATCAGAGCTTTATTGAATTCACTGCTCAAGTCGTGCATCAATGAAGCCCAAACAAGCGTACACAACCACAGAAGCCCATGGTGGACATTTTAGCTAGAAACATTAATTTGAGACGACCCGCCAGGGCACCGAAGCGTTGCATGCCAGTTGCCGAAAAGCAGTTAAAGCTGGCCAACGCTTGTACGGATAAGATGGATTAGAACTCCTCGAAGTAGTGACGTTGAAGGGAGAGAAGGGAGCCCGAGCAGATGTTTTCATAGAACAGGCAACTCGTGCATGATGAGAACAACAGGGCTGCATGGAAATAATTAAACCAATTTGGATGTCTCGGGGGACCAATTGTTTGTCTTGAAATGAGTTGGCAAAGCAAAAGAAAACTGGACAGTTTACGTCACTTCCTTAACCGCCAATCATCAGGCATGTCTTGGCTGTGGTCAATCACCAACATTTATTCTCCTTGTTTGGACATCAATCATATGTATTCTTTTCCCATCTAGTTTGCTTGGATTTTTTGTTTTCTCTCTCTGTTTTTAAGGATGAGGATCCAAAGAATCAGAATCTTTTCTATTTTTATACAGTACAATATACTATATCACTAGACCAGACCTGCATAAAAATTGGTGAAAAAAAAAAGAAAGGTCTGTACCCAAAAAAAAAAAAAAGGTAAAAAAAGTCAAGATTTTATGTTCTTTTATTACTAATATTTTTTTTTATTAGATTGGTTCCATCCGTCGGAAGTGATCCATCTGCGATTGTATTGGACCACGTCTATAGCCAATAAAGAATGGGACTGACCGTCTGTGTGTTTTCATTCGGGCACCCTTCATATCTTAATAATAATTATCACTTCAGATAACAATTTAATTGATAAATCAATACATTTTTCATTAATTTAAATTCAAATTTAGAATTTTTATTATAATTTGTTTAAACACAAAATATAAATCTAAGTTTTAAAATGTTTAATAATAAAATTTTAGATTTATTAATATTAAAATTAAGAATAAAAACTATGAGAAACTCACTTAAAATTATTAACATTTAAAAAATGACTTTTTATGCCACGTAGATTTGCTTTTCCAGTGACGTGTTGACTTAAGCTACCTCTGAGTGGTTGGCTAGCTACCCGAGTGTTGTGCTTGTACATTGATAACGTAGATCATTAGGGTACATTGTGAATTTAAAAAAAAAAAGGGAGGGGGGGGGGGGGGGGGGGGGGGGGGGAAATACATCATCGTTTTCCGCAGAAAGAAAGATAATGGACAGAGTCCACGCGCACAAGTCGCGAACTCACAAATTATAATTATGTACAGTTGGGAATTGGGATCACGTAGCACAAACAATGCATTAATTCTTTGTAAATATTGTTCCCTGCAAGGTCAAAAAAGATTTAATTATCAAAATAATAGTAATAATTATGAAAAAATGTTGATGAACTTCTTATTTGACAGCCTTATATGGCATGTCAGAAAATTTTATTAATTGTATGTGTGCTGTGAGTGATCAGATGTATGCACATGAGAGTTGAGTTGTTTTACCCCTCCCCCTTTTTTTTTTGTGTGTGAAGATCTACAAATAATATTTAATTCTGTCCCTAACGTCCTTGAACATCGATCGATATGAGATTTTAAGATTTTTCAATATTATCATTTAATCGTGTAATTATAATATTGAAGTTATTTTTAATAGTTAATGAAAGCCTACTTGATTCTGCCTAATAATTAATGAAAGAACACGAAAGAGAAAATTAATGTTAGCAAGACGACCACATGATAACAGCCTACACTGACATCTTATAACAATTATGTGGGAGTGGCATTGACGCATGGCTGGAATTTCATGATCACAGCTAAGCCTCAATGTTGGGGACAATTGAAGGAGAGGGTTACGTCCTCCCCCCCCCCCCCCCAACCGCATTTTGCCCTCTCAGTCGCATGAGCTTTTGATTATGATGCACGACACATGGCAGACCAACGTAAATTAAATTATATTTATATATATTTGTGTGTGTGTGTGAATTTTCCATTACAAAATTTTGCTACAACGCCCCACTTACAGAGAGTCACGTGACATGACGTGACCTGATTCTGTGGGTCGCACATCTGATCGGCGGTCTCTTCTCCGATCTCCTTTGGTGCGTATTTCCAATGCAGCCCAACTCAGGATTTAGGAAATAAAAATATCTGACTTCATCTTTATCGAGTGTCAACAAACGTTGCTAGCAAAGTCTTTTAGTGTTGTTTTAGTTGATCCCACTTGCACATGCGATAACGGATACAGTAAAGTTTATTTGACGCATTTATATATTGTATTATTATTTGTTATATATTTTTATTTTTTATACATAATTACAATACATAATAAAAATTATAAATATACACCTAATAATTATAATAACGCAATTTAAACTCGAATTAGAGATATATTAAGTTAATCATAGCCATAAAATCCAAAGATATATTATGACAAGTCAAAAGTTCTTATAGCTGTGTAGCTCATGACCTAGAAAGAAGAAGACCCCACGAGAAATTTCTCTTGGTGTTGTTAGTAAAGGTTTGAGGTCGAATTTGACCAATATCTAAAATAGGAAGTAGACGGCGACTGTCATCGCATAACTCCCCTTCATTAGAACTTCCAATGCAATGAAAAGAAAAGAAAAGAAAAGAAAAATATAGCCTTTCGAGAACTGTTATGCTTGTTCCTCAAAATTGAATTTAGAACAAGTTAAATGATTCGAATACCATGCCTAGCATAATATTTGATGAAATAATTCTTTTAGCCAGTGCCTAAACGCACTGTTAAACGCACTGTTAATGCATTGAATCGTCACCATTTTGGTTGGGAGTACAGCCTGTAGAATCTATTAATCTTTTAAATAATCATGAGACGTGCGCGCTATTCAATCTCCACGACTAACTCTTCATAAAGATTAATGAGAGATGCAGTTTAAAAAAGGCTCTTGATTTCTTTAACGACATCTCATACATTTAAATACTTCGATTTTTATTTTAAAAATTATAAAATTTATGAGAATCAAATAACTATTTCTATTGTATAAATAAATATTTGAAGTATCTTGACAGACCCCCCCCCCCCAAAAAAAAAAAAAAAAAACAAAATGAAGGCTCTTGATGTCAGCTCATAGAGTGGCACAAAATATGGAGGATTCAAGGCAGAGAGCACAATGAATTGAATACAACTAAATCCATCATTGACATTTTTACAAAATCACATATCCCATCGTTAATTGCCGCATTAATTAGCTTAAAAATCAATTCCCTTTTCGACTGGGGGCATCCGAGGTATGCAAAAAGCACGATTGAGCACGAAGTCTGTGCAAATGATCTGCTCATAATTGTACCTTGGTAAAACATACAATTAATCAATCAAAATGTATAGTTGCCCTTAGCTAAGTGGTTGAAACTAGTAATTCCTAAGTAGCAAGAAAAAAAAAAAAAGTGGTAACTTAACCAACAAAAAGCCTCATTTCTTCGTCAATTATGGTTAGATCTCAACTGGGTCTTCTCCAAGAGTAAAATCATTTCTTTTTCACGTCATTTGTTTTGACTGCTTGATTCGTGAATAGTGCATTCCGTAGGTCACTACTTACCTCCTGGTGGCATCCTCATCAGTTTGTCTTATAATCGTTGCACAAACTTCCCCGGACTCTGTAAGAGATTGAGTAACTACGGTGATGCAATTTACTTTTTGTATGATGTACTGAATCCAAATGTGCCATTCTCCATTAACTTATCATTCGAAAATGTTTATATATATATATCTATATTCTTCTTTAGCAAAAATTACAGTCAAAGTGGCAAAAAGCATGAGAGAGAGAGAGAGAGAGAGAGAGAGAGGTCCAGTGGCCTGGCGTAAAAAAGTGGGACGCGTTTGTCTCTGAGCCATGTGTGTGTGGCAACACGCTTGCTCTCATCATCACCATCTAGCGTGCCCACATGACTGCCCCACCACCCCATCACACCTCTCTCTCTCTCTCCCCCCCACCCCACACACACGCTTGCATTGCATTGCATGCGGTTCTTTGTAGATGTCTCTGGCTGTCTAGTGTGTTCTTATAGATCTATTATTCAAATTCATTATAAGTGGGTTTGTCTTAGATGTTTGGTTTTGTTTGATTAGTTAGACGAGGTCATTGCTAGTGGTCCGTTTGTTACCCTTTTCTTAGGATGGCGCTTCTGAGCTCCCAGCCAATCCTCGTCCTTTTCTAATCTTCTTCTCGTCTCTCCTCTCCTTTGCTTTTGCTCTTGCTGTGTCGCCTTTTTGTCGCTTTCCCTCCACTCTGTTCGGGACTTGTTTGTTTTCTTTCTTTTTCGATGAAACAAAATGAAGCAACCGAACAATGCCTACTACTACAATCGCACTCAAGGCCATCCATATCTGTTTTTGGCCTCCTCTTATACTTCTTTCAAGTTTCCCGCTCTTTATAAAAACCCAGCGTAGTTTCCGTTGACTAAATATGTAATGGTATGTAATGGGTGCAACTTCTTTGTATTGGTTGGTGTTGCGAGAAAATTTAAGGGAATAAAGTTGTATCTCAAACTTACAAATTTAAGCTTTTGGTGCGATGAATCGTAGCAGCTTCCCCTCTCTCTCTCTCTCTTTTTATTCCAGGTTCTAATTGGCTTTATTGCATCATTGTTTCGTTTCAAGTGGGAAAAAGATGAACACTAGAGTCCGCATTGCTCTTAATGCAATTAAAGCCCCTTTAAACCAAGAAAAGGTATCTTCTTTATTCTCTCCCTCCCTCTCTCTGTTTTTTTTTTTTCAGGCTCCTTTTTTCTTATTGAAGTTCTTTTTATCTTTTCTGTTATTATGAAAGAATTAAGATGATGAATTTGTGTCTTCATCCTGAAATGGTTGTTGACTAGCAAGTGGGAGTTTCTCCCACGTTGGAAAGCAAAAAGGAAAAATAAGAAACATATGCATATATATATATATATATATATATATATTATAACTCAAGTTTTGAGGTTTTAAGTAAGAAAAGGTGTTAAGGACTTAATACACGTTGTGTGCCCAAAAATGGGCTGCAGGCAGGTGATAAGAAATTGGGATGGTTTTTGTTTACATCTTCCATCTGAAATAAAAAAGTTAAATTTGCACTTTAGATAAAAAATCTGCATCGGGTTCTTTCACATTACTCAAGAAAAGAATCCTTTTCTTTATTGGGGTTAAAAGTTCCCTGCTTTATTCTCATCTTACCATATATTGCAATCTGATATGGAAATCCAAAAGACTGAGAAGATGGAAGCTCGAGGAAGCAGAGTATTTTGTGCACAAAAATCTGCAATCAATCAGCTAGGACAAAACAGGGAAAGGAAATTGGCCTTACAAGAAGATGTACTGCTCTTTATTTCTCTGTCAAACCTTCCAATTTACTCCTATTTACATTATGCTTATTGTAATTACGCAGGAAGGATTTCTAATTTGATGGCTGTGCTTTCGTAAACCTGCAGGTTGATAAGCTCAAGAAGAAACTTAGACATGAAGAGAATATTCATAGAGCATTGGAAAGGGCCTTTACTAGGCCTCTGGGCGCTCTCCCTCGCTTACCTCCTTATCTACCTCCATATGTTAGCCTCTCTCTCTCGCTCTCTCAATATTATGAAAAAATGTAACTCAATGGGATTGAAGTGGATCAATGGCATAGAAAATCTTCTAATGTGTTTAGAATGGTAATATGGGCACTTATTTTGCCTGTTTTAGATGTTAGAGCTGCTGGCTGAAGTAGCTGTGCTTGAAGAGGAGGTTGTTCGGCTTGAAGAACAGGTTGTGAATTTTAGACAAGAACTTTATCAGGAAGCTGTGTACACCTCCTCCACCAAGAATGTGGGGAACACTAATGATGTAATTGATCTGTCCTCAGCTACAAGACCAAAACACTCGCAATCAAAGTCACACTCTCAGAGTGAGGTCAATTTAGCAGCGTTTCCTGCGAGGCCTCATCCTTTTCTTGCTAGAAGCATGTCGAGTAGGAAGCTAATGTCTTCAGAATTTATTTTTGATCGATCGGGGCATTGTTATAGTAGGCTAGTGAATGGAAAACAGGCTTCTGGTAAGCCCAATGTCTCTTCATCTCTTATTGATGATGGACCAGTAAAGGAGAATTGCTCTTGTACTGATTCTGTAAAGAATAATCAATCCCCAGAGAAGAACACTGCTAGAAATACTTTGAAGTTACAGGTAGATAGTTTACCGCGGCCTATGTTGAGAACCTAGTAGTCTTCACTATATCAGTCTTTCTAACTTTGAACTCATATTATTCAGCTAGAGTGAAGACCAAGAGAGCCGGAGAGAGCACTAGGAAGCTCTTCTTGTGTCTCAGATGAAGGAATATCATAAACTA
This sequence comes from Ceriops zippeliana, assembly GCA_037897445.1. NCBI lineage: Eukaryota > Viridiplantae > Streptophyta > Magnoliopsida > Malpighiales > Rhizophoraceae > Ceriops > Ceriops zippeliana. Next base: position 1,472,252 of record JBAPLH010000061.1, on the reverse strand, counting down.
AAATGACACCCAATAAAGTATCTGGGGAAACGGTGAAGTGCTTGTCTAGCATATTTTTGAGAATGAGCGAATTGAAGGACGAAGCAGCGGTTTTGGGGACACTCTGTTCGCAATTGGCTATTATTTCCAGTGAGAGGAAAGGAGAAAGTCAGTTTTGGGATCCTTACAGTATCTCTGGGGAGTTTTAAAGTAAAGATATTGGCCTCTGTAAACATCTTTGTTCAATTGAAGCTGGTTCCATAGATCTCAGCCCTCCAAGAAATGTCCTGATCCATAGGGTAAAGTAAGCACTTTGTCTGCTCTTTATTCAAGTTGAAAAATGCTGTTATTTGTACTCACACTATGTCGGCAATTGTGTTTAGATTTCTACTAGAAAAGCTTGCCACTGTAAACATGGAAGCTCTTAACCATCAGCAGGAGGTTGCTTTCTGGATAAATACTTATAACTCATGAATAATGAATGTGAGGTTTCCCTCAGTCCTGAACAAGTTCCAAATTCTCAAGATATTAGGTCACAAATTGATGCCAATTTTGGATTTGATGATTTAGGAACTTGGTATAGCTTTAATCACGTGTCTGTCCCTTGACTATCTATCTCAAAAATTCTGCAACATTGAAAAAGTTAAACCATTCACCTTTCAGGCCATTTTAAAGCAGGGGATACCCGAGACTCCGGAAACCGTTGTGCCACTAATGCAAAAGGTAAACTGCAAGCAGAAATTCTTATCTAACAATTCTTAAAAAAAAAAAAATTTCTGGTTCCTTTTCTTTGATTCATCAAGATGGACATGCCACCAACTGGTGATGGTGTCTTGTAAGGTGACTCTACTCTCAGAATTCAGAGCAATTCTAGCTTTCAATTCCAAGCCATAGCTGCAGGTAGCATAAATATTCATATGTGAGGGATTTAATTAATCTTATGACTTCGTGGTTTGAGTTGCTTTATATCCATGGGTAGTTAATGAGGATTAAGAGAGTGCCCTTCCCATTGTAATGAGGGCAATGTCCTCTAGTTGGATGGTGCTAGCAATATAGAAATCTAGATACCATGATCTGGAATGACTTGATCCCCATTATGCTTCCTTCAGGCAACGATATCAGTGGGCGTACACCTTCTGAATGCAATCACAATCGAGCATTTCATATTGAGGCTCCCTTATCACTAGAAATTTGCGAGTTACTTTCATTTCAACAAACCAATTACCGTTGTGCATTTGAGTTTTTATGGATTCGATTGAACTCTCGTGGAATCCCTTATTCCCATCACGGAAAATAAGGCCAAAAGGCTTACTAGATCTTATTGTTCAATATTGTAGAGCTGTTCGAAGTCTGCAAAAAGTGCTGACATGAAAGCACGCAACATTTTCGGATTAGAGTGGTTTGAACCTTTGGTTACGTTTGCTCTCTCATGCGGAAGCTGGTCATCCCCCGCTGTAAGTTTTTGTGGATGATGGGCATGCTTGCTTACATAGCTGTCTCTCAGTTAAGTTACACTATGGGATCACACAAAAAAATCTTGATCCCTTAAGCAATTGGCTCCTAAATTTTAACAAAGCCACTTCAAAGTGGCCATTTGTGTTAAATTGTCATCAGCATCAAGTTTTCCTTCCTTTTTTTTTCCTTCTTCTTTTCCCTTTGTGCAATGAAATCTAAAATTGCTAATAACCTTTTCTCATGCATGTCAAATCTTACTCTCTGTACTAGCACTGATTTTGGCAGCACAAAAATGCAGGTAAGGGTATATACAGCCTCTCACGTGAAAGAGAAGCTAGAAGCAGCAAAGAGAGACCATTTAAAGGCAGCAATTGGGATTTCACTGACAAACAAGTTAACGATCCCCAAGCTGCTTGATTGGTATCTACTAGACTTTGCCGAGGACATGCAATCATTGCTCAATTGGGTCTGCCTGCAGCTACCAAACAAACTCAGGACTGAAGCAGTCGAATGCCTTGAAGGAAGGGGAAGAGAAGACCCTCTGACAGAGCTAGTAGAAGTCATGCCATAAAATTTCAGTTTCAGGTTGCTTTTACAAAGGTGAAAGGTTTTTAGCATTAAATTTTTTATCATTAACTTAAGTGGGATGTTCCATTCTGAATCTGATATGGTGGCCAGTTGTGACTAAGTGGAAGTACACATATAGACGTGAATACGATGCAGTGTTTGTAAACAAGTAGCGGCTGGGTGGGTGGACAGTGCGGTCTTGCACATGAGAGGACAGATGGGTTTTGTTTTGTGGTGATTGTTTCACCAAAATTGATCTCGTGGCCGTGGAAAGAATCAATGGAAAATACAGTATCTTTCCAGCTGATTCATTGTTTGTCACTCAAGTCTCTTTCGCATGAGGTCATCCTGGCTACCACATTTTAAACGATGGGGGATACAGCACGCCATCCAACAAAAGTGTTAGCATTTTAATTTGCCTGAAACCTGAAAAGAGTTCCATTACTAACCGCCAATTCGAGGCATCCCATACACAGTAAATTTATGATTCATATCTTTGACTATGATTGTGCATTGAAAGACTAAAAGTGTGCAATTAACAATTATAATTCAATATGTAAATTTCCGTTTGAAACACTTCAAATTAATAGCACTTATATAACTTTACCTATTCACAAAGTTGACCGGCCAATCCGCTGTGATTACAACCCATGCAATAGATTTGTGAAGGAGTTTGTGCGAATTTGTCTCCTAGCGATTTGGACATGCGAATTTGTCCTTTTACATAGTAAACTACCTTGCCCTTGCACCACTACATGCATTGTTGGGGTCATGCACAGTATTCACTAAGATTTCATCTTCGATGAGGTGGAACTAAGATTTTATCTTCGTTGAGGTGGAAGTTAGGTAGTATGCAACCGAATTGATATTACCCGTAAAAAATTACTTACCATCAAGTCAAAGAATTCTGCAATCAAATAAAAATAGACTCTGAATTATTATTTTTTAAAAAAAATAATTTATTAAAATATATATTACTAACAGTTTAAGATCTTTCTCTTTCTTAACCACGTAGAAGTTAGGTAGTATACAGCGATGATACTATGCTTTGTATTCTTCCATCATCATCTCTTATGTTATTCTTCTCTTGCTTCCCAAGTTAACAGGTTTGGAAAAATTTTGCAGCATATAATTTTATGTCACTTATCATCCTATCCAGAGGCGTAAAAGTGAGGTTTTATTTTTTTTTTTCTTTTGGGTCTGGGACAGAGCCACAACCCCAAGCTTATATTATTGACATTTCGACGAACTGAGAAAGACATAGAGCTGTTGGAGAGAAACGCTGAAGATCTGAGAAATTGGACTCTGATTTTTCGGCCAGTGAAATTACTCTTAGGATCTTATTGGGCTCTACAGGCGTATAATGGAAGCTCAAAACCAAGGGTATCTCGGCCCATTGGATTGAAATAGGCCCGTGTGAGCTATATTAGGCAGTCCAAGTAACATTTTTGCTAATTTCTGCATTATTTTCTTCTCCGACTAATGCTCTATCTGTTTTGTTTTGCTTTTTTTTTTTTTTCGGTCTAATATAGACTAAATTGAAAATTTAAACCTGAAATTGAAAGTTTAAGCGATTCTATTATTAAATCGTATGGCTATTGGTCAATTAATGTTAATTTCACTACATCTACATCTTTGTTCAAGCGGTCCCATTCCAGGACATGAGACGGTCAGAATAATGAGAGATGGGAAGCGTTAAGGGCACGAGAAAAGTAGGAAATTTTCATGACTAACGGTTCTTGGGAGATTGCCTGCCGCCACCGTTGCAACTTTCCACTGTTCAGGTCATCAAAACCAGCAAGAAGTGGGGCCAATGGAAGGTAGAAATTGTCGGTGGTCTGCATTTATATTTGATACAGATGGAATGTGGCAGTCCCTCGGTTAAAGAATGCAAGGCACCAGTTCCCTCGCGGCCCCTACCCAGAGACAAAGAGTTACTAATATATGGCAACTTGGACTTTGTTGGAGGACAGAAATTAAAAGCCCTGCTCGTCCTCTCCTATTCTGTCCACGTCACTTGAGATTTGACTTGATAGGTGTAATGTGTAGGTAGGAATATGATGAAAACGAACATACAACCTACCGTCATTTACACTTCTGAGAATGCTTCATGCATATTTATAACAATATTGTAAATACACAGTTAACCACGATGATAATAATTCCAATTTAGATTTTCTTGTTTAAAATCCGAACTCTTCAGCCCTCGCCATTGATTATAGAAACTCTTTATTAAGTGGATCTAATTGGAGCAATTAGGAAGCATCTAGTCTTTTGCATTGATTGTCACACCGAAATGATCTTTTCTTTTCTTTTTTTTTTCCTTTTTTTTTTTTCTCCCGATTCTGGTCCCATGCTAAATGATTGAATCGCAGAGACTTCACTTTCCCCGGACCAGAATCATTAAAAGTTTGGTGGATTCATTTCACAATATGTACATTTCTTAGAAGATTAAAAAGAAAAGGAAAAAAAAAACAAAAACAAAGTGCAAAAAGAGAGCAAAGAAAAAACCCTGCGGTAGTTGTTTACCCATGAGCCTTAAATTCCTTGCAAGGTTCGATTTTTGAAGGTTTTGTGGGCCGTTGGCTGAAGATGGATTAGAGTATTTCTGGGGTTGCAGGTCGATCAAAGCTTTTTACACTACGCTTATAGATAATTTTTGTCCCAAGTCCTGTCGAGTACTTTTATTAGTTGTTAAAACTAGTTATCGGTACGATGTTAATATATGTCTGGCTTCTTGTATTGCCTCAGTCCTCTCGTGGGCCTAGGGATTTGGTATTAATTTGACATCTCCGTTAAGCTTAAGTTCAATCATATGTACCAATCACGTGATTGCCAAAATTATTTGGTCAGATTCCCCCCCCCCCTTCTCTCGGAAAAAAATCTTTAAGAGGATGCCAAAGTTCATTCTTTTTTAAGTACTCCTCCCCTGTGCTTTTACAATCACAAATAAAAACATCATCGTGTCGCGTCGCAGTAGCAGCGTAACATGTGAATTTACATCTTTTACGCCACTCAAGGCCTATTTATCTACTCTCTGGTATCCATAGGGAGGCAACACCTAAAGGGGGAGGTAGGATAGAGTCGTCGGAGACAAAATGCCCCACGCTGAGGAGGCAAAGACTTGGACAGCAAAGAAAGAAATCGTTGCGTCCGTACCATTCCTTCATTTCCAATCTCTGTCGTATTTGCCTATAAAGGTCTCAGCTTTCTCGCAGTTCAATCGAGGTTCTGAATTCTACAACCAAACCAAACCTTCTCTTCTGTTGGTACTTGCAGGTATCGATCTTAGGCTTCTGCAATGATGCGGAACATGGGGAGCTCCAGCCCCACGAAAGGCATCGCCGCCATTGTAGGAGTGGGGCCAAAGCTCGGTAGATCCACTGCCCGCAAATTCGCCCATGAAGGTTATACGGTGGCCATTCTTGCCCGTGACTTAGGTACCTGCCCTCCTCCTCCTCCTCCTCCTCCTCCTCCTCCTCCTTCTTCTTCTTCTTCTTCTTCTTCTGTCTCCCCACTATCCCCACTACTCGCTTTGCTTGCCAGGGTGATTGAAGAGAAAGACGAGTTCTTTTACCAGTTTGGGCTTTCAAAATGTAATTATCATACTAAAAATCGTACCCCCCCCCCAAAAAAAAAAGAAGAAAAGAAATTACTAATCAATTATCAGTGCACATAACAGCCTTTGTTGCTGGAAGTTTTTACATTAAGCATAGGCGAGAAAGTAACTTTGATCATGCATAGGCGAGAGAGTGAGATTCTACTGCAGTTGTAAAGCAAGAAATTTCAAAGCTTTTCTCTCTTTGGTACCTTCCCTTTTGTTTCCTGAAAATTGAGATAAAGAGTGGAAAATGGTCTATAAAAAGGCTGATAGTGAGATAGCTTTGTAGGGAGATTGTCGAGATTTGCAGACGAGATAGCAAGGGAAGAGAAGGCGCAGGTGTTTGCAATCAGGATAGACTGCTCGGACTCGAGAAGTGTGAGAGAGGCATTTGAAGGTGTTCTTTCACTTGGCTTCGTGGAAGTTCTTGTTTACAATGCATACCAACCACTCTCTTCTCATCCCACAAGCTTCACTAATATTCGCATCCACTCCTTCGAGAAGTCCCTTGCAGTCTCCTCGGCTGGTGCCTTGCTTTGCGCCCAACAGGTACACATAGCCCTCTACCGTTGCCCTCTTTTGTTTCCGTTGCCACTTGCCAGGTTAGAGATTTACTCAATTGTTATAATCAAAGGCTATTGCTGAGTAGTGTTGTGAGCTTTTATCTGTTAGATAATTATTACTCCAATTATCCAAAGGAGGTTAAGTTTGTCCGTTTATATTTACTTTACACACTAAAACAATTAATGTGATGAAAGGATGTATAAGATTAGAATATAAAATTTCTGTTTTATTGTTATTATTTCATCAAATTGAATTTGTTATATCAGCTTTTAATCACAATTAAATTGAGAAAAATATTATTATTTTATCTAAAACTTAGATATAAAAGAAATATCAATTTATCGTAAACATTAATTATAATTAATGCATTTTTTTATATATGATAATCATTTGCAATTGACCATTGTAATGTCTTCTTTAAGTTTTTTTTTTTTTCACCCATATATGGTGTTTTTATGCCTATGCCTGTTATGGTGATGCAAAGCAGGTTCTGCCGGGTATGGTGGAAAGAGGAAAAGGGACGATCCTGTTTACAGGCTGTACAGGTTCTTTACAAGGCATTGCTGGCTTATCTGAATTATGTAAGAAAACAACTCTCCCTAAGCCTTGAATCCAAATGGCATCTTGAAAAGTGTTCCACTTTGTAAAATATCCATCATTGTTTTTCTATAACTGTATGGATTTTCATGTATAAATCTACCTGACAAAGTGATGAGAACACAGGCTGCGGAAAGTTTGCTTTGAGAGCTTTATCACAATGCCTAGCCAGGGAGTTCCAACCTCTAGGTGTGCACGTAGCGCATCTAATCATCGACGGCACAATTGGCCCACCCAGGTCAGTTCACTTTCGTCCATTCAAACGAGCATATGACTAAATAAGATGCATCTTGTTCCATTCACAAAGAATCTGATGTCATGTATTCTTTGTATTCAAGAAAAATAAAAAGTATTAGAGACTTTCACGTTGTGAAAACTAAGGACATTGTTAGATATTTTTTTTCGCTGAGGAGGTATTTTGACATGAAACACATCACAACTAAGTAACAATAGTGTCGTTCCACTTGCATCTGTCCTGTGTCAAGACAATGCACGAGTCCATCTTTTCGCTACATATGCAAATATAAATAAATAAATATGTATGTATGTATATACGTATAGATGCATCATTCGACATTCCTTTTACCACATATTTTGACTCCCAAAAACTTAGAATTACCACCGAATAACCAGCCAGCCAAAGAGACAAAACAGCAGCTAGCCTCCAATGGTGGGCTGGGATCTTGGGATTCATTTCTGGAAGGCAGCTATATTTAAATGATGGATGATGATGAGTAATTAATGAAACATGTAAAACCGTAGGGAACCATCAAGCTCACAGAGGACGCCAATTGGGCAACAGCAGCAACAACAGGCAGTAGGTGAAGATGGAGAGATCATGGACCCGGACTCGCTGGCTCAAACCTTCTGGCATTTGCATGCTCAGGACCGGTCGGCTTGGACCCAGGAGTTGGACATCCGTCCCTCCAATTCCAACCCCAACCCCAGCCTCTCCTAAAATTTCTACTAGTCCCAAACAAAATTCAACCCTGCCCAGCTTCGTCGCCATCATCATCATCATTATTAATTTGCTCCCTTATATCATCTAAGATTCTGTTGGAGACATCATGATCATGATCATCATATATTAGGATATATGATTACCTTCAAACCCAATTTTACGCTTCAGTGGCTACTGTATTCTTCTTTGTTTTGCGCTTGCTAAAGGGTATTGCATTTGATTGTATTGCAATGAAATAGGTTTGAATCAGTTGCGTTGGTTCAGTGACGCAGGATTCTGCAATTATTTAAAAAAAAAAAAAATGGACACCACTTGAGTTTGATGACATATCTACGACATGTGGCTCCATTTTCCGAGAGACCCTAAATTTGACTCGGACATAGATGCTTGGGAATGCTGAGATAGTGTAAGATGTCCCACTTATCTCTTTTATTTTCGATGTATATGTATCAAATCAACTTTCAATGTAATATGTGAAATTGCATCTGTTGTAATTTGAATGGTTGATATTTACTTCAATATCATTATCAATATCTTTTACGTGTTGGTATAATTTAGGATTGCATGGTTTATTCGATGTCTTCGTGTTCTAATCCACGACCTGTAGGATTGCATGGTTTGTTCGATGTCTTCGTGTCCTAGTCTACGACACAAAGCCATGTGTCCTTCGCGAATCTTGGAACTTTTTTCGGCTTTTCTTGTGAGATACTCATAGCACCCAGAAGAGAATTAGTTATTCAAAAGATATTAGAAAAAAGAAAAAAAAGTGCAAAAAGGCGAAATGGACCATTGCATCCCCTAGAAGACGCCAGAAGTGGCTCCCCCCTTCCTGTCTCCAAAATTAAATCGACGCAATCAATCGCACTTTGCTGCAACTTTTGGCACTACTTGTAAGGCCGTCGTCTGCCAATCATATTCTAATCGTTAGTTGTAATTCGAGAAAACGCGTTACTCTTAAGGACTGATAAAATAATTGCTGATTAGGGTTCTTACCTACACATCTTTGACAAAACGCCGGCCTGAAATCTGCAGATGACTGGGTTCGTTCATCGATGTCCAGATTTTGGCGTCCCTTTCAACAGGACAGGTCCTTTATTCCCATCGTTTTCTTTTCTTTTCTTTTCTTTTTTTCCTTGGCTTATCCATGAAGGCAAATCACTACAGAGCTATCGGTAATTATTAAGCCACGCGGATGTCTTCAATTTTTTTTTTCCCGTAGTTCTCAAAGAAACCGACCCCAGTCAATTGTGGCCCTTAACAGGAATTAAAATACAATCAAGAGTCAAGGATCATGAGATTCCTTCCCATCCAACGATTGATAAGGAACTCATTCCATTACCATAACTGGTATCTCTCCTACCATTCTTTGTTGAAGGAATTCAATCTCAACACTTATGGGGCATCACTGAGAGGCAAATTTTATTCGTAATTTCCATTATAGTGTGGCTGGGACTTGATTCCAAATATCATGGGGACTTGCTAAGAGAAATTTACCAGCTAAGCAAACTAACATAGACACTAATTTCTATTTTTCAGTAACCCAACGATGCAATTGAAATATTTATTTGTAATCAACCAGATTTAAATCAAGAGTAAAGTTATTGGAAAAACAAAAGTTTAGGATTCGAACTTTACCTCTTTCAAATTTCCGACAAAGGTTAAGTTTGATTTCCATCTTCCACCCCACCCACCCCCCCCCCAAAAAAAAAATATTTCCCTCTTTCAAGTTTGTGACATGGTGAAAAAAAAAAAAGTTACCAAGAAAGTTTGTGACATGGTGCAGAATTAGTCCAACTCCATTCTATAGTAGGTCTGTCAGACTTCCTTTTACGGGAAAGAAAATTTGGAGAATATGCATTTTAACAACTTAGCTTTAACTCGAGGAAGGAGTAAGCAAAATGTAGACGAAGATTGGCGTCTCAATAGAATTATTGCTGGCAGCTCCACCAAGCCAAGCTCAACAAAGGTGTAGATACTCCTGCCGTCAAACGTTTTGCCGATATATTTAGAAATGCAGAGAAAAAAAAATTGAAATGTAAAAGAAAATGACATGGTGGTTCCCCACAAGATGACCATTGCATACTAAAGACGAGTGTGGCCTAGCCTGAAGTGTCAATCAACCCACAGTGAATATAATTGTTGTTCGTATGGTGGAGATTGAGCCATGAAAGTGTAACCATTCAAAGGACTGGAAGTCATGCAGGATGGGAGCGCAGTAGCCGGTACCCAGATGCCTTCCATCAAATCAGGGGCAGACAATTCCTGCAAGCTAGACATCTGTTTGCTTCTGCTTCATTGGGTGAGTATTTCACATCCCAGGTCAAGACATCTCAATGAAGAAGACAATGTGAGCCTTTCGTCCTCCATCCATTAGCTTCTGTATGTCACGGAAATTGAATGAATCTCCTGTCAGTGTAATTAGACACCTCAAAATGATTTGGCCAATCAACATCTCACATTGTCCAGGTTTGTCTTTCAAAAGTTATGTCCCGCATTCAAGTAATAATGCTGTGTCGCTCCTCCAACTAAGCACTTGCATAATTCTCACCAGAGAAGCGGAACAGCCCAACCCAACCCTGGAGTAAAGAACCCTCTGTAATGTGCATTGATTATGTAGGCTAATTCAGCGATTATTCAGGTCCATATCATTTTCTACTTTGGGAGATCAGGCCCATCAAAGAGTTACCAATTAAGAACAATCACTGATAAGTAGTTGTCGGATATTCCTCAAGGTAAAGCCCACGGAAGTGAGCTGGGCTGTTGAAATTTTCGAGGTCAAATGGAGGCACTTGCAGAATTGTCTACTGGAAAATGGAAAAGCAGTAAATATACAGTTCAATCGTTAGTCATAGAGCTGCGCGACAGAACATCCGCGTATCCGCCAAGAATATCCTCCCCTGCACAGTAAACACACATTGCTACAAGCTTTACAACGGCAAACCTAAACACCCAGAGACGCTTCACGTGGCACAAGAGTTTTCATGATTCCTCGTCATAGAGCTCCAGACTGAACACTTATGAACCACTATTGGTAACAATGCCTTTATGTTGTGGCTGGTAACTCTCCGTCATTTATAAAATCCTCACACCCAATTTCTTATATTGGTGAAAACAACTCAATGGCGACAACAATGTCTCGTCTTCGATTCTCGTGTCAGTTTCAAAACTTCTATTGAACTTTTGGAATGTTTCGGCTTGATGGGCCATGCAACAATTTTACAAACCCAAGGAAGCTCAACTTTCCGTCAGTGTGCCTAATCCAGTCATGGAGAACAGCATGAACAGGGACAGAAGGGCTGAGACCAAGTTCCTGCAAAAACCCAGTAATCAGCCCATTTTCTTGACATGCTGGATCAACATTTCAAGAACACAATCACTCAGAGACGACTTGAAAACCGTGATAACAGTAGCATACATCAGACAAAAGTATCTTAGAGATTTAAGTTCACAGCTAATTCATGGTCAACTTTTCTAGTGAAATGCTACAGTTGCATCAAATTGCTCAATGTTTTGCCAAATAGCATATGTTGAGATATAAAATTGTGCCACATGCCTACGATAAGTATCCCTTCACATTGAAGAAAAAGCAACCAGCATACCGATGCCAACTCCTCAATGACAATGGCTCTATTTCCATCCTTCTCAAAAAGTTCATAGGCACAACGAACATGTTGTTCCCACCGATTTAGAGCCTCTAGCTGATGGACGCTCAATGCAGCTGCACAAAATTCCCCAAAATCCATCCTTCTATATTGGAGTGCATTGAACTGCCACATGCAGGAAATAGCATGAATTACAATTCCAAATTCAAAATACAATTGAACTATATTAAGTCACTATGAAAAAGCACCTACAGATGATAGAAAATCTGGGATGCGCGATTCCTTCATAGCATCTGTTGCACATTTCATCAAAGCCTAAATACAGGAGAAAAAGAAAAAAAAAATATATCACAGCAATATAGGTGAGAAAATCCAACATTCTGACAAAACCCACCACTTTGATATTTTCCAAGCTAATAGTTCCATTTTTATTTGGCTCCAACAGTGCAAACTGCTCCTTCAAATAAAAGAGTTCATCTGCTGTCAAGGTCTTAGACAGGGCCTGCCACAATGCCAACAAATGAGTGTGAAATGAAAAAAACAGATACTGGGAGAGAGAATCAAAGCAGCAAGACAGAAACAGTGGGAAACATCCAAAACTAACAGGAATGAGGTATGGCTAGAACTTGTTCTAGGGAAATACACTTTTCAATTCTCCAACCAACTGCACACCCCCTCTCTTTACAGAATGAAGAAAACAAGAAAAGAAAAAAACCTATTATTAAACTGATTTACAAAATGTAGCAATGCAAGAATCATGGCAATGATGAAGCATTTCTTAATCCCATTAGAATTTTTTTAATCTTGCCCACAAAAATAAAATAGCACCTGAATTTAATAAAATAAAAACACTAAATATTCAAGAAAAGTCAAAATTTAATTGTGACTCATTCCCATGTTTACAGTAGGCTTTCAAATGCAAATACAAACAAATTATGACAAATGCTCCACTAAGGATAATCTGCACACGAACTTTCTTAGCAAACAATTATTTAGAACTTGTCAACACAAGGATTTATAGAAGCAGTGTACATGAATAGTTGCATTGAGCTTTACGACCATTGTTGTTATTGACACTGACGTTAACACAGTCACAATCCAAAAGTTAATCTTCTTGGTACGCTGAATACTGACCTTTAAAGCAGCTTTCCGAAGAGATGAAGAACGCATATAAGCCTTCATGAGTTTAAATATTAATATATCCAGAGGCACTTTCGTGTCATTAGATTCTTTAATCCAAGGATGACCTGTGACAAATTATTGTGATTAACAATTTAGAAAGATGAGAAATGGCGAAAAGAAAAGTAGAATTTTTACTGCAAGTAAAATACTGACTTAGGGCTTGTGAAGCAGTCAATCTTTTTCGTGGATCTTTATTCAATAGGCGCTTAACAAAGTCCTTTGCCTCAGAAGAAAGAAAGGGCCAAGAGGCCTCATCAAAACTTGGATCAGCTTTTAGAACTGCTCGAAAGACCCCAGATTCAGTTCGAGCCCAGAATGGACGGCTGCCACACAACAAAATATATGCAATCACACCTATGCTCCAGACATCAGCTTCTGTACCATAAGATCTATGTAGAACTTCAGGCGCCACATAGTAAGCACTGCCAACTATGTCATTCAGCCTTTCATCTGCGAGTTAAGAAAAAAATATATTAGAAAGGCTGTTGAGCTAACAAAAACAAACAATCAACAGCATGGACTTAGATTAGACGGAAGACAGACCTGGCTTTACAAAATCTGACAAACCAAAATCTATGGCCTTCAATTGTGAGTTTTCATCCTTGGATGTGAACAGAAAATTCTGGTCCAGCAAATAGCTACACTTGGGTAAGAAATGTGATAACTTAAAAAATATTAAACACATCACTTCCAATAAGGGGGAAAAAAGTAGTCAAAACATCTTCTCAGGTACATCAAGGAAATCTCCACTAAAATGAATTATTCTGCCAATGTAGAGAAACAAACTATAGCACAATGCTGAACTTTTCCTGCTCATATTCATTAAATTGACCTTGAGTAAAAGTAAACCAATGATTCAAGCATAGCCAGACTGAGATAACCAAGAAAACAGCAGATGAATCTCTCTTTGCTGGTAGTTAAGCTTGTCCTATGAATCAGAAAAGCAAAAATGGCAGTACAATAAAGGTTTAGAGATATCTCATTTCGCAGCCAAAATCATTTGTTTCCCCCTTTCTCTTGTCCCTTGCCACAACTTAATTCTGCCATTGAAGAAGCACCAGTCTTAATTACTCAACTAGGTGACTGCTCATCAAATACTCCCAAAATTCACACAGTAAAGATCTTTCAATGCACAGAGAGAGGGAGGAGGGAGGGAGAGAGAGAGAGAGAGAGAGAGAGAGTAGTTACAGGAGTCAACCTCAGGTTTAAGATCCCGGTGCACCACACCTTGAAGATGGCAAAAGGCAACAACGCTTAGTATCTGTATCAAGACAGCCTTTGCATCATCTTCTGTATATTTTCCCCCTCTGCATAGAAAAAGTTATCACCCTTGTTTAGTAATTGGCACCTAATCAACATTCTTCTTTACAATAATTACCATTTTCAGTCCTTCAAGACTAAGAGAAGCAAGATATTTCAGAAAGAGACACACTGACAAAATAATAATATACAGCCACAGTATTCTAGCTATTTGTGGAGAAAGATACCTTGAAAGTATTCTATCCAACAGTTCTCCTCCTTCACATAACCTAAAAGATGCATGACAATTTAAATGAATCATAATGGTAAATAAAAATAATAAAAGCAAGAGAATGGAAAGATTGAAAGATATATTATAACGGTTATAGCAGTGAATATTTCAAAGACAATTCAGAGATTAAAACTTACTCCATTACTATATAGACATTCTCCGGGTCTTCGTATGCATCGTAGAAGTGTACTAGATTGTTATGCCCAGTCAATGCTCTCAATATTTTGACCTCTCTTCTCACGTCCTCGATGGCAATGGCTGTGGTCATCTAACATCAGAAAGGAAATGACAATGAGTGAACTAAAGCAGTAACACAATCCAAATTCAATAGTATGTTGGAATGGAGTTCAGGATCACGCAAGCTGAGCCTCAAGATTGTTCCACCACAAGAATTCTGTTGAAAGTTTGAACCCAAAGAGATAAGATGGAGATAGCAGGAGGAGAATTCAAATGTGGATATTGGCATCCAAAAAACAATTTTCCAAGGCAAATAAATAAAATACAGCTGACCTGGGCCAAATTTGGTTGCTTCTGAAGAGAATCAAGTCATTAAGATATTAAGATAGGTCAAAAACAAAAAAGTTGCCAAAAGAGTTAAAAGAGACAAACAACAAACCGACTTTAATACAGAATCAATACAAAAAGAGAGTGAATTGGATGCCCTCGAGAGAGATGAATACTCAAATTGACTAGCGTACAAAAAAAACAAAGGCAGAGAAAAAAAAAAACAAGATTAACCTTTTAACAAGCATGTTCACTAATTGCTTAACATTTAACCAAGTTGGCTCAACTATATTCCATCCATCCAATTATCTCTGGATTTAATTTGCTCACCACAATTTTATCTTATGTTCAGGAAACTTCAAAGCCCATCGAAGTTTAAGACAAAACAGACAGCAGATCAGATCACAGGCATTGTCCAAAAACTTCTCCCAATTCCTGTAAAATTCCATCCTATGAATAAACCAAACCCAATATCAATCATTTCTCAATGATTCCGGATAATTTACAACCTTGAGAAGTAGTGTGCACATGGCAGTGACTCAAGAAGAATTAATGCAGGTAAGTCTACAAATCCAATCTCAGAGAGAAGTAGGAAGCAGAAAAGACCCAAAAAAAAAGAAAAAACACAAAGCGTTGACCGAACGGCATAACATCATCCATCGTTGACCAGCAAAACCAAAAAAATTGAGGTCAAGAACTGAAACAAAATCAAACCAAGACAATTACCTTAGCCTTGGGGATCACTTTAACAGCGACCTGCTGTCCTTTAAGCTCACCCTTCTTGAACCTCGCCGCACAAGTGTACCCAAAATGCCCTCTTCCAACCTCGTCTCCGAACTCGTACTTGCTCTCAAAATGCTTGGAGAATCCAAAGCTCTTGTCGAGCCCCGCAACTTCAGCATCCTCACTGCCTTCCGGTATCGCCGCCTCGTTCGGCTTCACCGATCCCTGCCGACGGGCCAGCACGGCACGGATATGCTTAGCCGGGGACGGAGGCGGGAACGGCCGCCTGAAGAACCTTTTGGGCGTGGAGTTCGCGCTGGCCGCCGCATTCCTCGCAGGAGAAGAATTCTTGGAGAAGAAGTAGTGCGCGGGGCTAGGACTGTAGAACGGGAAGAACGGAGATTTCTTGACTCTCTCCAACTCCTTCCTCTCCTTATCGCTGCTTCTCTCGTCCTTATCATCACTGCTGGGGTTTGCTTCTCCACTTCCCGCGCTCGAATCCGGTTTATCTCTATCCCTGGCCGGGCTAGAGCCGTCATTAGCCTGGACAGAAGCATTCCTAGCGTCGGATTTGGAAGAGGAGACCCCGCTGGGGTTTGGGGAGGGTTTGGATGCGCAGAGACCCATCAATCAGCCTCCCCAAACAGGGAACAGCAAAATTATAAATAAATTTGTTTAAAACCAAAAAAAAAAAAAAAAAAAGAAGAAGAAGAAAAAGAAAGAAAGAAAGTGTTCAATAATCCGATTTACTTCAACGCATTATCCAAAGACGGGGATAACAATTTCAAGAATAGAACTTGCGTGGATATAAATATGAACAAATGGAAGAAGAATTTTTTTTTCCAAAAAAAAAAAAAAAGAAAAAACTATTTTTGATTTCTGTCTCTGCGTGAGAAAAGATGGTGGAAAAAGGTAGAGATCTCTCTCTTTCTCTCTCTCTCTCTCTCTCTCTCTCGCTCCAAGAAGATGATAAAAAGGAAAACGACGGTGCGTTGGCCTTTTATTGTCGTGGAAGAACTAAACACTAATTAGTTAATTAATTAAGTTCCAAGCATCGACAAATTGAGTTATATATATATATATATATATATAATTCATCATTTGTTTCTTCAAATATACAAAAACAACAAAGTTCTCTAAAAACATATAATTACAATAAAATTCAAAGATGAAAATTTCAAATGAACCAATGATTTTGTTTTCTAATGATAGTATTATTTAGGAAATGTAATTTTTCTGCTTATTCACTGATAACCATTATGTGCGCCGCGTCTTGGTTTCGCCTGGACAGGACAGGGGGGGGCATCTTCTTGTACGAGCTGAGTGACTGTGGAAGAATGCGTTTCCTATTTATTTCTCGTGTCTATTTGGCACAATATTCAGACGTGCAAAACCTTACCCCTGCCTGCTCTAGTCGATTAATCAAAGCCCTTATTTTAGATGGAAAAAAAATTAATTTCATGATTAAATTTTCGGATTTTCTGTGCAAGCTATAATTAATCTATATGTTTTTAATTATGTCAGTATCATATCATTGTACAAGACCTTTCATCGAAGTTGCTTGACAGGCGAGACTGATCGATCCTCTGAACATCCTGGCAAGTATATATATATGTATAATATATGGCCAAAAGGGCTACGTTTCCATAAGTCTGATTGGGATATGCCCATGTGGTCCATATCTTCTTTTGAAGCATATTATACTCTCTTTTTTTTTTTTTTTTTTTGAGCATATATCTACCGTGCAAAAGAATTTTACATTACTCTTGTGTTTGGTGAAAGCATTTCGAGGCAATTATTTACAATTCATTGTTTAGGTAACCCCGAATTAAGCCATTGCTTCGTTCCAGGATCCAGGAGCCTGGTGGGGGGGGGGGGGGATGAAGAAATCGTCAAGCGGAACACTCTAATTTGATTCGAGATCTTCTGGCGTGCCATGCATTTCTTCCAAGTTTACTGTTGCTTTTTTGGCAAATGGGTGTGCATCAAATACTACAAATTGTAGGCATATCAACCTCCAAAAGTTCAAGAATTCACAATTTAACAAGCCAAACCAAGCATGCTCAACATTACGTGCGGCTCTTGTCTTTATTTGCATGCAAAAAGGTTGTCGTCAAGTGTGTGGAAAACTCTACTTTTGTTCTTGGCGATGTTTTAGTTTTTCCTGCTTGCTCGACGGTCCATTGTGTTAACACATTGACTTTTTTCCTTCGATAAAAAATAAAAAGAAAAAAAGAAAAAGAAAAAAGGAAAAAAAAATACACCATCCCTTTTGCTTACATGCTTAATTATCATATTTAACACTCAAATTCCGCGAGTGGAACCAAAAAGAAGAGAGCAAATAAAGATAACCATTTGTTAGTTATGACATTATCGTGAAACGGAACAATCTTTATTATTTCTTATCCCTTTACGGTCGCCGACTTCCACTTTGATTTGCCCCAGCGAAAGGCAGCAGCTTACAACCAAGCATCGTGACTATCATCGATTGATATTAGATGTCAAAAGCACGCTTTTGAGTGTGGCAACAACATCCCGGTTATATGGCCAAATTGGACAAATCATTACAAACGAATACATTACCATTTAACATAACCCTGCACGATGTAACCCTTATTTTAATACAATGATTACAAAAAAAAAAAAAAAAAGTTGACATGGACAATTTTAAGAATAGTCAGTACCGTCTTAAATTTTATTTTATTTTTTGGTGGGGGGGGGGGTCTATTATATTACGTTATGCCTGCAATCAATTTGGTTTCAGACCCAGATGAAAGATTTAGAATTTTAACCCTGGAATATTGCAGTACACTTGTGTGTTAAAATACCCTTCAACTCTCGTTCAATTTTTGGCATGGAGAGTAGGAAGAAAATTCATCAATTTGTTCTTGTGTTTGCCTAAGGGGAGCACCAGTAATCATTTTCACTGCCAGTTTATTTTATCTCCCTTAAAAATTGAACTCCGCAATGTAAAAAACAAAAAAAAAAAGTACGTCCTGGAGAATTGGTCTTAATTGATACAGAACTACCTTGATGGTATCCTTAAATAATAATAATGATAAAGCCCACTAATCTGTAGTGGGGAAAGTATCATAATGTCGTTTCGAATAATTAATTGGGAAACACTTTAGCACGATTATATGGATTGAAGTTCGAGGAAGCTTCACAAAACAAAAACTGATTGTCTCATTAAGCACTAAAAGGATTAATCAAAACCAGCCGGCTGCTAAAAGACCTGGTGTCTGCCAAAGTCAAGGTGGGAGCGAATCCATATAGATCCAGGTGTCACATGGCATCATATGATTTCCAGTGCAATTACATGCATTTACATGCCATTGGACAACTGTTGATGGTTGACTTTCTTTAATTTTTGTTGTTCATCATATTATTATTTTGGCAATTTTAATGTGCCGGCCATGGCTGCGTTCCTTTGACGGGGGGGCCTCTAGGACCCCAACCCTTTGCCCTGGCCTTTTTATTGGGAAGGTGGATTATGTAGAAATAGTTCATGATCTGTATATATTCCACAATCTGTTATTAATTGATATTATATAAAATAATATTTTAGGAAAAATTTTCAAGGTAAGAAAATTTTCAAATTCGTTAACCCAGAATTTGCTATTTTCTAATAAAATTTATTTATTTCTACTTTTCTATTAGTTAGATATTTTATATTCTTGTATAACATAAAGTAATTGATTTTCAATCATTAATCAACAAATGAAAAAAAAATAATTAACTCGTCCATCACGTACATCATCTTTTCT
Source organism: Ceriops zippeliana (assembly GCA_037897445.1). Taxonomy (NCBI): domain Eukaryota; kingdom Viridiplantae; phylum Streptophyta; class Magnoliopsida; order Malpighiales; family Rhizophoraceae; genus Ceriops; species Ceriops zippeliana. The sequence continues at coordinate 1,453,219 of JBAPLH010000061.1, read as the reverse complement.
GTTTAAGATAATGCATCAACTGATGTTAGTTGTACAAATGTCTATCATACTCGAGGAGAAATTCTTGAACATGACATCAACTTAATCACACACACACACGCACAAAAATGTCAACCATTTCTACGCTTACCAATAACATTAACCATGAATTAGACAAATGAAGAAGCCAAGAGGAAAGGGATGACCATTCTCCAAATGAATGAAATCTGGCAGAATACCAAATAATGCTGCTAGTTGCAGCCTTTCGTTAAATAATTGCTTTCAGTTTCATGTGAAGTATAGAGCCTATCCCTGGTGTACTGGTAGGATTTATGAGCAGTACTTATTACTATTGCCTTTTGACAACGACCCAGAGTTAGGATAAGCTTACTGCCTTTACACAAAAAAAAAATAAAATAAAATAAAATTGAAAGATGATGTGTGTTTATGGAGGAGAAAAGAGCTCAGCTTTGTAGGTGCTTTTAGTGGGTAACAACATTGTGGGTGTTGTTGGGTATCTATCAGTTCAGCTTCACCATCGCTGTTGCCCCTTGGACAACTATACTGATTGTTACTCTACTTTTTCTCTCTAAAATAAGAGATTCCGACTCTTCTTCCATTCAAAGGGATCGGTTCACCTAATATGCAACTCTATATTTATACCAAGTAAGTATAATTTACATGTGGTCAACTTGATTTATTCTAAATGGGGTTTAAATTGAACTTTTTATTATCCTCGAATCCTTGAATAATGCTGTCAATTGTTATTATATATCAAAAAATCAAAATCGTGCAATTAACTGTGAATGGACAATTTCTTTCGTTTTGCAAGATGTTAATCCGATATTTCCAATCTAATCTTTAAGACAACATGAATACCCAAGTTTGAGACGAATAAAATTTTTTAATTACTACAAGTACTATTAATTAGAGAAATGTTTACCAATGGATCCGTGGCGCAATGGTAGCGCGTCTGACTCCAGATCAGAAGGTTGCGTGTTCGATTCACGTCGGGTTCAAATTTTTACTTCAGTATTTGTCGTCCTGTTTATTATACTTCACTAATTACCACATAATATTAAACGTAATTTTTTTAATTATTATAACATCAATACATAAACACAAATTAATGAATGTGATTATAATCAACAGGTTTATATTATATTTTCATTACTATCTATTTCATATTTATAATTTTTTATTATCGAGTGTAATTATATATATCAAAACATTAAAAATCTAGTTGGTGTCTTTTTATCTTTTTTTTTTTTCGCGCCAATTCCTACGCCTTTCTCTGACTTTTGAGCAAGAGCCCTTGTGGTCCAGAAAGACCTTTTCTTTTACATGCATAAATAAGGAGACTTTCCAAAAGTCCTTGGGACGACTTAGGGTCCGTAAAAGTAAACGAACAAGAAAGCTAAATTCCCAGTATTGCTCGCCACCATACCCCATGGCCAATCGCCTCGCCCAATATATATACCATATACAAAAATTATAGCCCTGTTTAAGCAATGCTATGAGATAAAGTGCCATGAATAAAAAAGTACGATGAACAAAAGTACCAAGACCAGCAAATTCTCATGTAGCCTCAGACAATTTACCCGAGCTCGACTTGTAACCACAAGAAATGGTGAACCTTCATGTACGGAGAAGTTTTGCATGCATTACAAAAGAAACGACAGGGTTACACGATTTAATGTTGACATTGACAAGTGACGGTGATGATTGATCAAGTGAAATATTGAAGCCACCAACTACCCTGCACGGACAAGGGTTGAGAATTGGCTCAGATTTCCTGGTTTATTAGAATGGTTGTATCCCCGAGGAAAACGCCCTTCTCTTCAGTATCTCTGGACTACTTCTAAATGATCTGAGAACAAATGCAGACCAACCATTATTCTATCTTCAGGTGCCTCCCCGCAATTTGCACTCGGTGAACCAATATCACGTTATCCTTTTTCTGAAACTATTGCTCTTGCTTGCTTATAGCTTGCAATTATGTTAATATACTGGATGAAAAATCAAAAATCACTATATTGAATGCCCCGTTTTTGTGCTTGACCTCATATGCAGATTTGGTTCTCAGGGGAACAATGGTGGTGGCAGAAGTGATCATTTGGAGTTTATCCATCAGTTGCTTATCAAAGTTCCACACCACCACTTGTTTTTGTTTAGGCATGTTGAAGAGATTGTTTGATTCACCAATAGTCTTTACAAGAACAAGTTCCATCCTCAAAACAATGAAACCGACTTGAGTCTCTCACAATTATTTTTCTATTGACAATCTTTGAGATGAATTTAATTCCAGTGTGGCAATCTACACAAGTTCTCAAGTTCTTAAAAACCTTGAGTGGGGTTCCTTGTGGTGTAGCAATAATTCCAAAAGCAACCGCAAGCTTCTCGCTGTGGTAAGAGAGATTTTGCTCCTTCTGTTCCTCCTCTACGTCATGCAACACTGAGTTTGTGTCCGGAACAAATCCTTCTTGCTTCATCCTTTTTGAAAGCTCACCCAAAAATTCATGTATTTCCTTGGATCTGGGGTGGGAATTGTGCCCCACTAAGAATACGTGAACCTCTCTCCTAATCTCAATCCAACTTAAACCTGGTTTCTTCACCACTTCTCGGTCGTCCATAGCTTTTCTGATCTTTGCCACTTCATTCCACATACCAGCAGCTGCATAAATGTTTGCCATTGTAACGTAAGTAGCAGGATTCTCAGGCTCTATCTCAAATAGTGCTTTTGTAGCCCTTTCTGCCAGTTCAAGATTTTTATGAATTCTACACCCACCAAGCAGGGATGCCCAAAGAAACTTATCAGGCTTCATGGGCATTTTCTTAATCATGTTCTCAGCTTCTTCAAATTGGCCAGATCGAGCCAGTAAATCAATTATACAAGCATAATGATCAGCAGTTTGAGTTAAGCCATATTTGTCTTTTATGGAATGAAAATATTCAAGCCCTTTGTCAACTAATCCAGCATGAACACAAGCAGAAAGAACACCAACAAAAGTTATGTGATCGGGCTGTCTCCCTGACTTGAGTAGCAACTCAAAATAATTTAAAGCACAATCAGGTTGACCATTCTGAGCATACCCACAAATCAAGGAAGTCCATGAGACTATATCTGGCTGGGGCATCCCCTTAAAAACCCTTTCTGCATTCACCATATTCCCACACTTAAAGTACATATGAACAAGAGTGCTTGCTGCAAAAGAGAATGGATAAAACCCAATTCTAGTCATGTGTCCGTGAACCTGCTTGCCAATCTCCTCTACAGTATGGTCTGCACAGGCATTTAAAACCCCAGAAAAAGTAAACTCGTTCGGCCTAATCCCTGATCTCAGCAAGTCTGCAAACAATTCAAATCCCTCTCTTCTCCTTCCATCCTCAAAGTATCTGTCAATCATGGCAGTCCAAGTAACAACATCTCTATTAGCCATCTTGTCAAATATGCGCCTCGCTTCCTCTATGCTCCCACATTTTCCATACATGTCAGATAAAGCACTCCAAACAACCTCATCTGAATCCAAACCTGTTCTCGTGATACAACCGTGAATCTCTTTGCCAATATTTAAACTTGGAATCGCTGCTGCAGCAGCAAGAGCGCTGGATACTGTAAACTTATTTGACTTCGAATTCGCACATCTGTTCATCATTCTATAGAACTCTAAAGCTTCACGAGGCCTATTATGACGCACATAACCCGAAATCATTGCGGTCCAAGAAAAACTATCCCTTTCAGGCATTTTATCAAACAATTGCCTTCCTTCTTCAAGAAACCCTTTTTTCGCATACCCAGAAATCAAAACGTTCCACGAACACAAATCCCTTTCTGTCATTTCATCGAACAAATGCTGGGCGCGTACTATGCTATCGCACTTTGCATACATTTCGAGAAGTCTATTCGAAATAAACAAACCGGGCACGAACCCAGATGACTTTAAGTGTTCGTGAACGCTTTTACCTTCTTCAAGGGCCCGGTTGTGGAGGCAAGACTGTATAAGAGTAGAGTAGACAAAAGCAGAGGGCCGGTCGATCCGGTTGAGAATTTGGACCGCTTCTTTTAAGCGCTTTTGCTCGCATAAGATGTCAATGGCTTCTTTGAACCTCCCGTCCTTGCACAACCCACTTACGAGGATGTCTTCGGTGTTCGATTTGAAGAAAGTTTTTTGAGAGAGAGGCTTGGGCGATTGAGTTCGAGAAGAATAAGGACGAGATGTAATTATTTTGTTGAGCTGAGAAATTGAGGATTTAAACGCCGAAGCTCCCACCATTGTTTTGGGGGGAGGGACAAATCGAGTTTGAAGGACAAGCCGGCTACGAGGGATTACCGTTGAAAAAGGTTGGGGAAGTCGGTCGTCGGAAACGGATTGAAAATTGAAAAAGAACGTCGGGCTCAAGCTGACCTGAGGGCCCAATGGCCTACTAAAATGACATTAATCGCTTTGAAAAGTGGCCTTAGCCCAAATTTAAATCAAAAGAGGCACAGGAGAAAGTCAATGGCGTCCTTCGCAAGACCCCAATCTTTATAACTTTTGAACTTTAAGGTCTCCTATTCCAAATATATATATATATATATATATATATATATATATATATATATATATATATATATATATATATATATAAGTCAATAGTTGTAACTATATCATTTCAAGGAGTAATAATTGGTATTTGATTAGGTGATATTAAAAGACTGTTTCTTAAAATGAGTGAGAACGAATTCAATTTTTATTTTGATAATTTCTAACTTTGCGACGAGAATTATATAATTGAAGTGTTTCTCTCTTGACAGACAAAAGTCTACGACACAATATCTTCTTTGCCAATGTGAAGACTTCGGCATAGAGACCAAGTCAATCCTCTGACTGAGTTTGTTATTTTTATTTTTATTCTTACCAATCGTCGGAGAAGTCGGACGGCGCTATCCACAGCGAATTCCTCCCCCCCCCCCCCCCCCCCCGCCCCCCCGCTCCATCTGGCCATCAACTAGGAAAAGTTTCGTGCCAGAATAAAATTTATGACAGGTCAAATTTATGCTAGGTCAACCAGATTACGAGTCGCATGCAATAAAAATAATATAATTTTGAATTTGACATTTTAATTTTCTCATTTAAAATAGTTAGGCTCGACACTAAGCGAATGAAACATACAATCAAAAATAAAAAATGTGTAATAAGGTTGCCAATAAACATTTTCACAACTTCTTGTATATTTTATTTTATTTGTAGTTTATTTTGATATTTTAATTATAAATTTATTGATTTTTAGTCGAAAAGTTGAAATTCTCCCAAAACAAAATAACAATTTTTTTTTTTTTTTAAATCAATTCTAGTTCTTGTCTGAACGAATCATCTGGCTATATACTCAAGCCTATTAAGAGTTGATTAACTAAGGTCACATGTTCGTATAATCACTGTTTGTTACTTTGAGAACCAAGTCAAGGCAAGAAGGCACAAGATTGCTTAAAAATGAAGCGGAGCTTCTCTCTCAAGAAACCTGAAGGAAACCAGCAGATGGATATATATATATATATATGTGTGTGTGTGTGTGTGTGTGTATTGTGGCATTGAACCAAAAACATTTACTGGTTCAGAATCAAGCAGTAGCATTTTTTCCATCTACAAGATTGATAGTTGCGTTGGTTTTTCCGTCATATTAAAAGAAAGGCTATGGCATCACTTTTGGCATCAGCTGCAGCTGGCCCTGGTTTGGACTTTGTCGTTGGTAGTTTTCTGAAATTGGTATTGGATGTAATGAAGAAAAACGCCATGTTTGGTCCAACCTTCAAGCTCCTGGCGGACACGCTGAGGTCCCTAGAGCCAAGGGTCAAGCAAATAGAGGCATACAACAGAGAGTTCGATCGGCCGGACGAAATAAAGAAGCTAAGAGACTTATTAACAGAAGGTGAAGCTTTGGTCCTTGCTTGCTCAAAAATCCATCGGTTTGATTTGATCCGGAGGCCCCGGTACACCAAGAAGCTTCTTGATTTGGATAATTCTATAAGCAGGTATTAACATTGACTTGCAGGTGCAGCAATCTGCAGGCATAAATGAGATTAACTTTGAAGTGAGACATACAGGTGCTCAAGTGAGGGAGTTGGGAAATGAGTTCAGGAAGTTTGCAGTTGCAAATGGTGGGTTGTTTGGTAGAACCATTTTAAAGGGTGAGTGCTCACCTCCTGGACTGAAGGTTGATCCTATTGGATTGGAGACTTCATTGCGGGATTTGAAGAGAAAACTCCTCAATGATGAGAATCCGTTCATTGTGTTATCTGCTCCTGGAGGTTGTGGAAAGACAACATTGGCTACTGCCATCTGTCAAGAAGCAGATGTTAGAGGTATAAAACATACTGGAAAATCCTTCTGCTTTCTCTCTCTCCAGTTTTTGGCCTTTTCTCTTTAAAAAGTTCTCTTTTAGAATGTTGCTGGTTTGTCTTTGATTTCAATTGACAGCTTTATCAGCTCAAGAGCTTGATGCAAATGTTTATTGCTATGTTTGTATTCTCCTCCTTTGAGTTTCTAAAATTAGTCAATTCAGAGATCCATATACAAGACAATGCACTGTATTTTTTTCCCTTCAAGTGAAATGGTATTTCAGTTGCAGTTTTCTGATGGTCTTGTGACTGCACAGAAAAATTCAAGGACAATATCCTCTACATTTATGTCCCAAAACCACCAAACCTGCGGATCATCGTGCAGAAACTATTCCGCCATTACGGTTACGAGATGCCAGAGTGTCAACGTGAAGACGAGGCAGCGAACCACTTGGAAAGATTGCTCAGGATGTCAACATCAGACCCTATACTTTTGGTCCTTGATGATGTTTGGTCAGAGTCAGAGTCAATTCTTCAGAATCTCAAGTTCCGCATACAAAATTACAAGCTTTTAGTAACATCAAGGTTTGAATTTCCACAATTTGGTTCCACATATAGATTGAAGGCACTGAATGACATAGATGCCATGGCTCTTTTTTGTCGATCAGCATCTGTGCTTGAAGGAAACTGGCTCGTTCCAGATGAAGATGTTAATAAGGTGATTTGCTGCTTCATGAACTTTAATATTTCAACCGGGAGGAATAGGTTTTACTGGTGGAGAATTAGCTGTTAACTTTCAAGCCTATGTTCAACTACCAGGAACAACATATACTTTATTTTGCACCGAAAAGGGCTGTTATTGCTGCTACAGCAGTGGAATGTGACAGATTTACATGTCATTGATTGCAGATGATAAGAAGCTGTAAAGGATTACCGCTAGCCATTTCAGTGGCCGGCAGCTTACTCCGTGGGAGGCCTGTGGCAGAATGGCGTAAGAGAGTTAACAACTGGTCTAGCGCTGCTGCTATTGTTTCCAACTCTGAAATTCTTAATTGTCTTCAAAGAAGCTTGGATGCCTTAAGTGATAACACTGTACTCAAGGAGTGTTTCTTGGACTTGGGTGCATTTCCTGAAGATCACAGGATTTCTGCGAGCACCCTGGTTGACATGTGGACAGGATTGCATCAGCTGGATGAAGATGGTGCCATTGTCAATCTCTATGAGTTGTCCAAGTGCAATCTGCTTGATCTTGTGGTAAAGTGGTATGCTAGCTATGACTGTGGCTGATAATTTGTTAATGCCAGCGTTTATAGCCAAAAGATTAGCATTGATCTTGGAGAGAAAAAGGCCTTCTTTTACACTGGATATGACTACTCTTTCGACTTATCCAATGGATCCTTAATTGTTTTGAAATTGTACTGTAGGTCTAGATACTAACCCTCGCCTATCAAATCCAAGTTTTAAGTCCTCTATTTTCTTGCATAGCTCCTTAAGCATGAGACCACTGGGCTAAAGACCAAAAACTGATTGTCAATCATCTTTCTGGATTTCTACCAAGTTTGATTAATGCAAATGCAATTTTATGCAGACGAGAGTGCTGCTAATCAGTTAATGTCTGTCTCTAAGCAATCACTTTCTCTCGTTTACCAGGAAAGATGCAAGTGAGGACGATGGCTGCTATAACGACCATTTTGCTTTGCAGCATGATCTGCTGAGGGAGATAGCTCTGCTTCAAAGCAATTCGGGACCCACTGAGCAGAGAAAAAGGCTGTTCCTGGGCATTAAGGGAGACATAACTCCCGAGTGGTGGTTGAAGCAAAAACAACCATTCATCAATGCTAAGCTGTTATCCATCTGCACAGGTTGCCCATCTCTCACTCTACTTTCCTGACATAGGCATAAAAGCAATGCAAGCACACGTTTACACTAGAGTGCTACACATTTCGTGTTTTCATTTACTTTGCCTCGCCTGTTTCATTTATAATAGCATTATTTGCAGATGGTATGTTCTCATCGAGTTGGTGCAACATTCAAGCAACTCAACTGAAGGTTTTACTTCTGAATTTTCAAACAAAGAACTACACCTTACCCGACTTCATAAAAGGAATGGATAAACTAGAGGTTTTAATAATTATAAACGATGGTCTCTTTCATGTTGAGTTTGGCAATTTTTCTCTTGTTGGTTCTCTATCCAATCTAAAAAGAATCAGACTGGAAAAGGTTTCGATTCCATCATTCTTCTTCGCTAACATTCAACTGGTGAAACTTCAAAAGATATCCTTGTTGACCTGTAATGTTCATCAAGCTTTCAGCAACTTGGTGGGCCCCATTTCAGATGTATTTCCAAATTTAGTGGAGATCAATATTGACTATAGCAATGATATGGAGGCATTACCTGCTGGCTTATGTGGTCTCGTTCTATTAAAGAAGCTCAGCATCACCAATTGTCACAAACTGTCTGCACTGCCAGAAGATCTCGGAAAGTTGGGGGAACTGGAGGTGCTGAGACTCAATTCCTGCATCAATTTGCTTGGGTTACCAGACTCGACTGGGAGTCTGCAAAAGTTGAGAATTCTTGACTTGTCAGACTGTTTAAGCTTGACAAAATTACCAGAAGGGATTGGTGGACTGCACAGTTTAAGAAAGCTCAACATGATGGGGTGCCCAACTAATTGCTTGTTGCCACCATCTGTCTTGAATTTCCAGCAACCTCTGGAAGTGGTATGCAATGAAGAGACTGCCAGTTCGTGGGAACCCTTTTCTCTTCTCTGCCCATATTTGAGGATTAAGGTGCAAAAGGAAGATCCGATCTCAAATTGGTCCTATAATTATCGGTTTTGACTAATCACATCTCACTCATGATGATTTACAGCGACAATTGCATCAAAGATTGTCATACATATTTCTGAGATGATTCCCATTTATCATTGCATACATACGTCATTATCATTGTAAGCCATTAATATGATTAGTAAAACCAGCGATTTATCTTTTCCCTTGATGCATGCCTCTTCAAACTTTCTGGTTAATTGACTCAGAATAATCGGGTGGGAACAGTTTTTTAGGGAGGGATGTTGAGACTTGAGAGCGAGATTGACAAGGAAGGAACCCAAAATTAATTAGAAGAAAAACTAGCTGTCAAATACATACTAACTTATAGGTATCCAGTCAATGGCGTGTACAAGACAACGGTACATTGGCGAGTACATACAACAGACGGCACAGGACGAAAGCAATAGTGATAAACAGCAAGCAGTGCAGCGAGATTTGAGTGGATATCTGAACTTAGAATTTCTTCGGTTGACAACTTCTTTACACAGAGAAGTATTAATGCTTCAAATAATAAGACATGACTTGAAGAAGGGCATATATTTAGCTCTCCCCCGTTGTTGCACATGCAAGCCTCACATTCTGCAACATAGTCTTGGGCTGGATCTTCATAACTCCACATTCCTGGTGAACCAACACATCTTGTATAGACATGCTATGATTTGTACAACATAGCATATACTATCTCCCCACTAGTGTCAATGTCAAGCTCAGGTTCAGAATAAAAGTCCTCCCTATCATCATCCATGTCTATGTTAGGACGATTGATACCATCGTTCCCAACTGATGGTATGGTGGCTTCAGAGATTATCTGCATGATGGCGTCAAGGCCTTGCATGGGTTGCTCAGGCTCTTCAAATTGGTTGCCCATTGTCTTTTCATCCGTCAGATCTGCTGGGAGATTTTTTAGAAACCCCTCATGGTTCTTGATTTCAGGAATTGTGATTCTCTGTTCCATACAAATTTTCAAAGGTAGAAGCCTTAGTAAAGGACCACACAGATCCACCTATCACGGTGGGGTAACCAAACATGCAACCGCATTGTTCTCCCAATTAAATCAGATCTATCTCTATGTACAGAATGAGTTCACGGGTAAAAGGATCCACTCACAGTTGCAGGGTCCACAACAAAAATCCTCAAAATCAGGTGGTGACACTCCGAAGATATCTGAACAAAGTCTGGAATGGAATACTGTACATCACAAATTCTCTGCTTGGGACCAACAAGAAAGTTTGGCTTGCATAAAACTTCTGCACAAGAAGGCATTAAGAAAAAGGAGAAATAAGCTACATGCCTGTATTGTCTTCCGGAAGTCCTTTGGCTCATCAGGATCCTCAAAAGGATATGCTCCAACAAGCACGACATACAATGTTACCCCACATGACCACACATCTGCAATCTGTCATTGCATAATAAAATCAGGATGGGAGTTACATAAATGATCAGGTCCTTATCCCATCAAGAACATTGCTAAGTTGACCAGGATTCATCAAATAACAAGACTCAACAGGCATCAAGAGGGAAGACCATGTTTCACATTGATTGCTAGACATTTACTAGTGATAATGCACATATAATAACCTCACAATTCCAAATTGTTAACTCTTCAAGACATTGATTCAGTCCCATAAAAGGCCATTGATCGTCCAATTTGTTTTTCAAGTTCATGCACCCTTGGTACATCATTCACCCCACAAGTCCAAATAACAATGCTATCAACCCATCAGACATTGGATCAAACATGAAATTTCTATGGATGGAAAAATTATGTCTACCAATGAAGAAGGTGGAAAATCAGTGGCTACAAGAAGACTGGATCACATTGAATTGATTGTAACAGTGACCTAATAAAACTAGTTACAGTAACAATGGGATGACAAGTGCAATTGACTATTAGTTTTTGTGCAAATAATGTCAAAAACTAAGGAAAAGAATGGGAATTACACGCAATATCTTATCATTATGACATCATCCCACCTGCAGTGCTCAAGCACCAAAAAGGTGAAAAGGAAACCACATTTAAATAAATTTAAAGAGGGGAAGAAAAATAATTAATGAAAAAAAAAAACACTCCAAATAATAGAAGGTGCAGTTGGCCAACTATCCTTGCATTGAAAAAGAGGCGTGTTACCTTGCCATCATATTCTCCCTTTGAGAACACCTCTGGAGCAATCAATATATGCAGGAGTCCCCACTGTTGATTTTGGTTGGGAATGAAGCACTGAAGACGGACAAAAATCCACACACACATAAGAGAGCAACATCGTCACCAAAGAAAATGAAAGAAGGAACAGAAGTAAAAATAGCAAATAATTTTGCAAACATCAACAAAAAGAAAAAGAAAAGAATAGAAAAAATAATATCTATATATAAGGCATTAACAACCACAACTGTTACAAGGCCTTAACAGGATGCAGGAATAAAACAAAACACTAATTGGTCCTATCCAACTATGAAATGAAAAGCAAATCCCAGGACAAGGGTGGATGAATGTATTTAAAAGTTTAACCAAATAACGACAATCATATATCCTCTATGGAACATTTCAAGAAACTCTGTTCCCAATTTCCAACATCATATATGAACTGGAGCAGGCAAATTCTAAATTTGGCTCAGTGTATTTCAACATTTTGTAACAAAAAGACCAATTTGTTAAGATTGCTAAAAATGAAAAAAGCAGTACCTTGGAGTACCCAAAGTCACATATTTTCAATCGAGGGGCTGGGGCTTCCATCCAACAAAGTGTTCTCCAACTTCAAATCACGGTGACATACTTGCTTCATCAACAGGTAAAACTTTAGAAAACCAAATAGATTGCCTAACAGAGATACGTACCTAAATATATAATGGAAATCAATCAATGTACCACGGCATGGCAGTAGCTGACTCCAGATATAAGTTGATGAAAGAAGAAGCGAGCCTAAACCAGAAACCAAACGTCTAAGAAACAGCAAACAACAAACAAACCCTATTGTCATATACTTGAAAACAAGAACCTTGTCTTCTCTGAAGCGTCCAGCGTTGCATATTCTCTCAAACAACTCTCCTCCAGATGCAAATTCCATCACAATGGCCAGATGAGTTGGTGTCAGAATGACCTGGTGTAGGTTGCACGGCAAGCAAGTTAACTAGCAAGTTAACCCCGGTTATCGCAGGGCTCCGATCCATTTATTTCCGGCTTCCACCCACCCCACACACATCAGCTATAAAAATTCAAAGAGTCGAGACGATCATATTTGGGCTTTTAAAGAACTTTATCACGTCTTCGTTTCGCGTGCTTTGCCCTTCTCTGCTCAGCGACTAACAAAAGATCAAAGAACAGTTCCTGGAACGCTGACTCGGAATCGAACTCAGTGAGCAGAGAGAGAGAGAGAGAGAATTTTTTGTTTTTTTTTTCCTTTTAAATGTTTCGCCTTTGAGACGTGGAAACGATAATGCCAATTGCCCAAGGAGATGGTTTCACTTAAGAAAAGGGCGGGCCGAATGAAGAATCTCCCAAGAAAAATCAAAAGGACTGCAGTGATTCTTGTTTTTATTATGAACTACGAAGGCGGTTTTGGCGGGGGGATGGATGGGGGCTGGGCGCCGAGAAAACGACGGCGTTTCTTGGGTTGTTCGGAGCTATGTCTTCCACTCGATTGATTTATTTGTCAAATTAACTCAGTGACATAAATAAATTCGAAATCGGTATTCGAGAGGAATCGGTGAAGTGAGAGAGAGAGAGAGAGAGAGAGAGAGGGAGAGGGAGAGGGAGAGTCGAGACTGGGGGGAACATAATCAAGTAATTGCCAATCATTATCTGGGCCTAGAGTACGAAAGAAGGTCTCTGACATTTGGTTCTTTTGAAGGGATTTATTCAAATAATTAGCCAATTAAAAATGTAAATTATGATTAAGCATTCGGACAATCAGCCACTCTTCGATGTTTTAAAAATGTCTAGTCTGATCCTTTTTTCATTGTTACCTCTAATGCGTTTCAATGTCCTTTTTTCTTGCTTTACTCTCTAATCCTTTTTGATTTTTTTTTTATAGGTCTTTGTACTGGACAATGCGATTGTCAGCCAAAAATAATCAACAGCAAAATCGTAAACAGAAATGAAACTTGAAATGCAAAATTACTTGGGCCCCTGACTTAAAAAAAAACAAAGAAAAAAGAAAAAAAAATTATCTCGACGTAAAATCAACCGAATAACAAAGTAAGTGGACAAGGGAACGTAGGAGCGAACTGGTCGTGGATGGGAGGAAAAAATATCTTGTGCGCTCCAACGAGGATGAGTTTCTTCCACAGGTATCCAGAGACGGACGGCGAGAGAAAGACAGCGACAACGTCGTAAAAGACGGTGAAACGCATCGTTAATAACTGCACGACGAGTGTCGTTGAAGACCAACGAACGACGGAAAGGAAATTAAAGGTGATTGGGAAGGGCAAATCCGCCATAATGTAAAAATAACCCTCCAGGAAAGCGAAAGCCCCGACGACTGCGCACAAGGTGGGCCCTCGGCTTTCTATCCAACGGGGAACCAGAAACTTTTCTTCCCTTGCTATACGGAATCAATCCGCCGACAAAGCTCGGACCCGTACCCGTCTCCCTGAAATGGTGTCGGACTCTGTGCTTATCGCGAGGCTGAGGGAGTTTCTGAGGAATTCGGACCTCGACACAACCACCACCGGCACCGTCCGGCGGCAGCTAGAGGAAGATTTCGGCGTCGATCTGTCGGATAAGAAGGCGTTTATTAGGGAACAGGTGGATTTGTTTCTCCAATCCCATTTCCAGGATGCTGCAGATGACAGTCAAGAGAAATTCGCTGATGATCAGACGGCGCGGGTTCAATCAGAGGAAACGGACGGCTCTGATTTGAAGGAGGAGGAGGAGGAGGAGGAGGAAGAAGAAGAAGACGAGGAGGAGGAGGAAGAAGAACCGAATAACGGCACAAGTTCCGGTAAAAGAGGGTCAGTTATTATAATATTACGTACTCTTTTATTTATTTGTACTCACTTTTGTACATTTTGTATACCTGTGGCAATTTAAAAGAAAATCTAAGCAAATGTGTACTCCTAATTGTGTGTGTGTGAAGGCGTTGTTGTCAGCAATTTGCAAACCATTTTTCACTAACGAACCAAACCTCCAGGAGCTCGCACTTATTAATTTTCTGAAGTCTATTCAATGCCAATGCTTTGTGAGCAATCGTTTCCCTCTAGTCTGTCTTGCTGTTCAATGACTACTCTTCGCAAAATGGCACTCTAATTGTTGCTCTTATCGCCAAATTTAGTGCTGTTCTTTGTTTCATCTTGCTAAGTCAGGTCTAACAAGCACACCAGCGAAGGCAAGAAAAGAGGAGGTGGTTTTAGCAAGCCATGCAGACTTTCTCCTCAGCTTCAGGAATTCGTTGGGGCGCCCGAGTTGGCTAGGACGGAGGCATGTCTATACACTTCGGGATAATTCCTTTTTGTTTTGTGTTGCTTAATCTGGTATGAGAGGATCACCATTTTTATCCTTATCTCAGGTTGTCAAGCAACTCTGGGCTTACATCAGAGAGAAAGACTTGCAGGACCCAAAGAACAGGAGAAATATAATTTGTGATGAAAGATTACATTCCCTTTTTGGTGTAACGTCCATTAATATGTTTCAAATGAATAAAGCTCTATCAAAGCATATCTGGCCATTGGATTCAGATGATGGTATGTTTCTATTGTATGTTTTCTATTACCAACTGTCGTATTAATTTTGTTTTAGATGGTGTATGCAGGATAGAATGAAGGGCTTTTCATCCTTTTTTTTTTTTTTTTTCGGTCTTCGTTAGGGTTTTTCATCCCCCCCCCCCCTTTTTTGGTCTTCGTTAAGTACCACCAGGCTTCAATTCTATGGTCCTTATGATATAATGATTATATCCATCATGAATTCATTCCTTGAAGTATGATGAAGCTTGTTACTGTAGCATTTATGAATCAATAAAGAATATCTATTGAATTGGCTACAACATGCAATGAATGCTATTGTTAGCTCAAATTCCCTGTTGTCAGTAACAATTACTTTATGTTTTTCACATGTTATAGTTATTCCAGTCAAGTCTGCACAGAAGGAAAAGCAACAAAAACAAGCAAGAGAAGAAGGTTAGGGATATGTTTAATTTTCTAAAATCTACATTCCCTTTTTTCGTCTTTCTTTGTGGCATTAAAAGCTTTTTGTGATACATGCGAACCATGAGCAGGTGCCTTCAAGCTAAATGATGAGAGCATTGTACTTAGGTCAGGTGCAGAATTTGGCTTCATCATCTTGATTCAGAGCCAGATCTTCACTTGACATAATCTCCTTTTATGTGTTTTGTGTGAACCTCACTCAATTTGTTCTGTTTAGTTTCAAGTATAGTAGTCGCTTTTCCATTTGCAGACAATTTTCATAATTTGAACAAGGTCTCTTACTGACATTTTACCTGACATGATCTTCAGTTTCACAAAGTCAGTGGAGTTGCTTTTGTAAATCTTAATACATCTTTGTGAGGGAAATTGTTGTGTTTGTGTGTGTGTGTGTGTGTGTGTGTCTGTTGGAATGAGCTTCATAACTCTGATCAGCATTAGCAGTGAACCAATTTTTGCTGGCATGTGGCATGTATACTAACTATATATAAGAGCCAGATTTGCCGAAAAGAAAGGAAAAACGACACAAGGGAGGAAATTCAGGCTTTCTTGCTCCTCTTCAACTTCAGATGCTCTAGTAAATTTCCTTGGTACTGGTGAAAGCTCATTATCACGAGCTGATGTTGTCAAGAGAATGTGGGATTACATAAAGCAAAATGACCTTCAGGTATGAGGTTGCTGCCTTTGGCAAGACCCTGTGTCATCATATGGTAATTGCTGCTTAACCCATCAAAGCACTTGCAATGGTGGGTAAGTTTTAGCACCTTCATATGTGCGGCCTTTGCACCCTTTTTTTATGGTGCCATATTATCTTATGATTTATCAAGCATCTTGGATGCACCAAATCTCTGAATTTTGTCATTTATGCTTGCTCACCTTGTGTTCTTGATATGCATGTGCATGAGTTTTGTGAGGTGGGAGATCTGCTTAGTATGTGGTAAATTAGCTTGAACTGGACCAGAAGATCTCTTACCAAGTACATAACTAAAGAATGTAGATACCGTGGCTTCTTCTATTTGGATAGTCTGCATTACGTTAGCCTTTTGCATTCTAATCTCACAGATTACCCCCAAATCAAGTGTTTTTCTTCTTTTTTTTCTTTTGTTTGTTTTTTTTTTCTTTTAACCCAATAGGTGTTCAAGTTAGGTAGTTTTATTTGCAACTGCTAGCAAACTACTCTAGAAAGGCTATTGAGAATTTATAGCATTGTGGTTAGGCTTCGTAATTAGCTTTAATTAAAACTCCTAGCTAAGATGTCACACGCATATGGTTTACAATAACTTGAGCTTTTCTTTGACCTGTTTCTGAACTCTCTGAAGATTTTTCTTTGCTTGTTTGAAGGACCCATCTGATAGGAGGAGAATACTATGCGACGGGAAGCTCAAAGAACTTTTTTTAGTTGACTCCTTCAATGGCTTCGCTGTTTCAAAACTTCTATCCGCTCATTTTGTAAAAACCTAACAATGTGTTACTTCAATGATGTTGTCAGCACTGGCTGGAGCCCGAGAAATGGGGTTATGACTTTTGCCAGCGTGGGCTGTGAAGTTTCCAATTTTGATCTATCAAGTTTCCAACCTTTTTTCAGGATCGCTTGCTGGATCATCATACTCTTGCCCTTTTCTGACCTCTTTTCTTCCAAGTTTATTTGGCCGTCGTCTAGGTGTGATAAACTTTACTTTTCTTCCGTTGGTAACCCTAGTTGCCAAGGATGGGCCGGTTAATCGTTTATGTACATACTGTTGACGACATGGTTGTGTCCAAAGACCTAAAATTTCATGGTTATTGACCTCCGGTAGATCGTAGCGACTGTCAATTTGCGTGATGTGGGATTGGCATGCAAAGCAATCATGTTTGAGAGACATTGCTATTCATTGATTTTTGAGGTCCAAAGAGCGTTAGCCCGTCTCAGAATGCAAAACTACAAAACAAAAAAATCCTCCGTTGCAGGGAATCGAACCCGGGTCTCCTTCACTGATTTTTAAGGTCCCCGTCGACAGACGGCAAAAACTACAAAACGAAAAGCCTTCCGTTGCCGGGAATTGAACCCGGGTCTCCTGGGTGAAAGCCAGGCATCCTCACCACTGGACGACAACGGAATTCTTAGGAAGCTGGTTACACTTAATATTATATATTTTGATACTATATCCCGGACAATCATTGGGCAGCATACCAAGTCAAAAGGATTAAAAGGAAGCCAAAGTTGTGAAATAAATGCAATGCAATAGAGGTAGAGTGGAGCGGTTACAATCTAATAGTGTTTTATAAGAGAGGCAGGAATTTGATCAAAATTCAAGTGTGATAACTGTCCATCCCCTCCTCCATGAATTGAATTCACGGAGTAACATCGTCCAACAAAATGCGTGGGACCGGCTCTAAACAAAACCTGATACGGATACTCCCTGCGAAAACAGGACACAAGCCGGTGGTTGCATATTGTTGTCATTTAGCATATAATGCAGCATCTCACCTCTTTTGTCCTCTTAAACAAAAACCGAACAAAACGCCACCCAAATATAAAAACGAATCCTTATCTCTATCCATCGCGCATGTGCAAAACTGGATGCCTTTGGATGCGTGTCAACTTCATAACAAAGAGAATCTCGAAGTAGGAATCAATGAACACCGTTTATTTTTATTTATTTATTTATTATTATTTATTTTAACCCCCCACACACACACACACAAAAAAAAAAAAGTAATAAAAACTTATTTGGACTTCAGTAGACTATAATTTGGCCATCGTGTTGATAAACAGTCAAATCCGCGTTTGGAGAATCTTTCACCACATGATACATGATAGACGATAACTCGTTGCTTCACCTTCTTAGTTGACTTTCATGCCACTTTTTTTTTTTTTTTTTTTTTTTTTGAGAGAGAGAGAATAATTTCAAGGGCTTCACGTAATACGAATTGTCACGACTCTACCCCTAAATTGTATCTTGGACAAGAGTTCCTTATTTAGTTACCATGTATAGATAGTTATGTCCTGTCAACCAAATGATTCTTGTAAATTTGCCCACATACCACAATATATATATATATATATATATATATATATGGACAATTGCACTCAAGTATTAAATTAAACTTATCAGCGCATGGGAATAGATTTACTTTTTTTTTTTTTTTACCTCACGTCTGTCTACCGTGAATTTCGAAAGAAAGCAAATAAATAAATTAAGAAATAAAAGACTGCTATTCAATTTTCACCGACATGGGAAAAAAGTATATGTGTGTGTGTGTGTGTCTGCGCGTGTGTATTTGTGTAAGTATGAAGAATCGCAATTCGCCAAATAGGTTGAAAAACAATTGGTCTTGTCTTGCTGATGCGATGGGTTGAAATAGTTTTATTAAAAGCTTTTAAACACGTGTTGAGTGTGTAGTGATTGTATTGTTTTTTTGCTTTTGGACTTCTCTTGCCAAAAAAAAAAAAAAAAAGAAAAATCGGGACAAGAAAAAAACACATAAACAATGTTAACATTATCGACTCACCGATTCTCAATAAATAAGGTTTGTTCCAGTCGCTGAGGCTACTGAGTTGACTCAGATACGCGACGAACCGTGTATGATAAAGAGAATCTCGGCTTGCTGCATCAGGCATTTTTGCCCTCAATCTATATATACAGATAAGCGTTCGATTTGTCTGACCATTTCCGTGTTTATCTGGTGAATGTTAGAGAGCTCAACAGCACAAAGCAGCGGTAACAAGAGACGGAAAAGGAGAGGGAGAAAGGGAAAAAAAAAAACGAAAAAGAAAAATAAAAGAGGAAAGTGAAACCCAAAAAAATGGAGTTGAGCTTGGATTTGAGTTTGGCTTACTTGCCAAAAACAATCGGTGAATTCCTTGGAGAGGTCTCGAGGATTAGAGATGGTAACCAAAAACTATCTAAGGTTGATGATTATGTACAGAGGTTGGAAGAAGAGATGAGAAGATTGAAGCTTTTAAACGTGAACTCCCTCTAAGCATGCTCCTTTTGAAAGATGGCAAGTTTCATGTTTGATCTCTCGAAAATATGCGTTTTCCCAAGATGGTTTTCTAATCTTTCTCTGTTTTGTTTCCTCTTTTGTTGGTTTGCAGCTGTTGCGAGATTGAAGGAGGAGGCAATGCAGTGCAATGAAATAAAAGACCGAGCGCTGATTCAGAAGATTTTACCATTGAAAAGGAATTCTGGTGAAGATGAAAGGGTAAAGCTCGGAATAGATGCGAGTGACAAGAAGGATTGGATGAGCTCTGTTCAGCTTTGGAACACTAACTATATCAATTCTGATTGCCAAAAACAGGACTCAAAATCTGAATCCAAACAGGTAATCCGAATTATCTCATCGTATTCTCTTTTTTTTTTATATAAAAATAAAAGAAAATAACGTACAAAGATTGGAGCTTTCTTTTTCCTTGAATTTTCACGGGATGGGGGTTTTGGTTTTTGTATCTTCTCACTAGAGGAGTGAGGAAGGTGATGATCGGTCCACCTGCGAGAACCCAATTCAGTTCTGTCATTATAGAAACAAGGGAGGGTCATTTGTGCCATTTAAGCAACTTCCCAAATTCGAAGGAATTGAAAGGAAGGAAGAGAAGGAGGTTGTTTCACAAGTCACTGGACTCTCTCTTATGTCTCCGATCTCTGAAGAGGGCTCCCGCAATTCGTTACCAGAAACCAATGTCAGCAAGCAAATAAGAGTGCAGGGTGTGTTACAGCAACAACAGGGTTGCAAGAAGCAGAGACGGTGCTGGTCGCAGGAGCTTCACCAGCGTTTTGTTGATGCTCTCGGACGACTTGGAGGGCCTCAAGGTTAGAAGCATACGAAAACTCTCTCTTTAGCCTCACAATATTGCCGTTTGGGATCTGTTAATGTGAATTGCAAATTGAGTTGCAATCAAAGGGCATTGTCGCAGCTAGTCTTGTTTGCCATTATCAGAAGACACTGGATGTTTGTTCCTTCTGAACTATTGAATTTAGTTTCGTTTCAGATCATTCAACTTCGGTTTGGGTTTCCTTGTAAGCTTATCCTGTTTGGTTTTATTCTGTATTGCAGTGGCCACCCCAAAACAGATTAGGGAGTACATGCGAGAAGATGGCCTCACCAATGATGAAGTTAAAAGCCACTTGCAAGTAAGTTTCTCCCATCGGTGAATCTCTTTGTATATGATAGCATCTTTTTATAGCCAACTAATTCAAAGTCTTGTGTTTGAGTAGAAATACAGGCTTCATATACTCAAACGTTCTACTTCTTTTGCTGCCCAAACAGACGGTTTGTGGACTGCCCAAGGTCATTCTAAGCTATGCACTTCCTGGTCTAGTTCTCCAATACAACCTCCTTGTGCAGATGAGTCTGCCAAGAGTACTTCCAGCAGTGAGGGTATCAGCATGGAAGCTTAAGATAATGATAAATCAGAGTTCCAGAGTTGAAATGGTGGGCTCTACAAGCCTGGAGAGAATTACATATAATGATCATCTGATTCTGACCTCTCGAATTTTGCAGATACAAGCATACATGGCGGGTTAGGGGGAATCAATTTGTAGAGATAGGATCACAGGAATAAAGTAAGTTGACAAACTTAGGAATTCAATTCATGAATGGACCATTTTTGTGTTTTTGACACCAAGACAATACCTTTGAGAGAATGTATTTTCCAGATACTGTGGATAAGTTTAGCTCTGTATCCAACTTAAATTTGGTCTTTCCTGTATGCTGTTCTTAATGAGGTTTGTTTACTATGGGATTCAAGTTAAGTTACACGACAAAATCTGATTGAACATAAATGTTTTCTACTCGAAAAATTTACGTCGTTTCCTCTTCAGTTTCCATTTGGTTTCAATCCAGTCACGGGGCTAGCCTTGCTAATCCATCCTGAGCAATAAAGTTCTTCGGTCGCTTGAAACAACTACCTCCTCTGAAGAATGTGATGATGAGTTATCGGTTAAAGAAGTTGAACACCTTCAAGACAACAGAAAAAAAAAAAAAAAACAGCTTCCGAGTGTCAAAGTCGTAACCTTGAGTACTATTAGCGCTCCGATGCTTTGGTCAAGTTAGTAATTATTTAATGGAAGTCATCGGAGCTTAGCCTTATATCAGAATGCTTCTGAGCAAATCGCATAGGGTTGATGGTTGTGTGTGTGTGTGTGTGTGTTGCACTTTTGTGCAAATAGCCACTTACATTTCCTTCGTTTTTCCTTCCTGAATGTAGATGACAGCTTGCACCATCCACTCTCGATTTCATTCTTGGCTTTTTCTGGGGCCAGGTGAATTTTTATTCCCCTTCCTGGAAGGAGTCTTTCCAATCTTTAGATGTTTCAATGCCAGCCTATTTTAGCGCAACTTGACCTTTGGGGATCATATCTAACTTAGTATACAGTAGCTAGTAGCTGAATTCTTGCAGAGACAAGTTGGAAATCGTTGTCAAAGGTTGTCGGTTTCGTTACGCTACTAAGATTTGGCGAGCCCACGCCAAAGATTTCGCCTTTAACATTCACTGGTTGAAAATTAAACAAGAAACAAGAGACAAAAACAGACCATTGGTGCTGGTTCATAAGAATCCCGTGCTATTGGTGCCGTCGGGTCAAATTGCTTCTGACAAAACCGTAAAGATATTATTCCTGTTTTATCCTTTTTGCTTACTTGAAAAAAAAACTAAAACTAAAACTAAAAACTCTCGTCCTTTTATTAATAAAAACTAAATTGATTTGTTCAAAAATAAAAGCACTAATCTTCATTATAAATCTTAATAAAGAAGTAGTTTTTACAAGAAAAATAAATTTTAAGGAGTAATTGTCATTTGATTGGTTCCGACTCCATGCCCGCCTGGAAACCCCCTGGAAATGTCGTTTTCGGCTGTGCCGTCTGGGCTATTGGAGGACTCGGCGAGGACCACGCGTCGAAAATCCAGGCCACGCGTCAAAATGCAACGTTTTTAACAGAATGCCGCAGCGCCTTAACATCGATTAGCCAAATGTCGCTAATTTCAACTGAGTTTAATAATTATTATTTATAAGATTAAAAATAAAAATAATTAAAAATTATTTTACTTTGTATAATAATAAATTATTATTTAAAAACTTATTAAACAATGATGTATTTTTTATAATTTTTATTTTTTACCATACCAAACTAAGAGATTATATCAATAAAAATACAAATTTACATTTTATCAAACGCATGTTTGATTCAAAAAATATATTTTAAAATCACAAACACAATTCTCGTTACGCTAAAAAACCATATATATATATTATCAGATTTTCCCTCTTGGTTTGCTACGAGGGACATTCTAAGCATACGAGTACGCGGCTGCGCCAACTTTTTTCTTTTTCTTCATTTTTCCTTTTGTCTTTTTCTTGTTGTTGCTGTTTGTTTGTTTATAAAGTTTTTTTTTTTTTGGGGGGGGGGGGAGGGGGTGTGTGGTGGGAAGGTTTGAATTTTGAATCAATTGATGTAGGATGAGTTGCTTGGGTTGGCCGCGGATCCGGATAGCGACCCGGTGTTGAAGAACCACCAGGACTTTCTGAATATTGGATGTGCTGTTGTAACGCGCCGGTCAGAAGCAGCAGATGGCCCACCGTTAACTGTTATTTTTCTTTTTCTTAAAATAATCGGGTCTTCATGCTTTTAAGTTGTCGCATTTTTGGCGTTGTTAGTTATAAAAAAATAATAATAATAACTGAATGAGGTAGAGTGATGATTATTAATGGAGATGAATCGTTTGAGGGCATCAAATTGTCGCTTAAACGCGTGCAGGGGACACTCGCCTGCTCTGGATGGACTATCCGAGGTAGATGATTTGTAAGATTGCATACATCTGACTCCTATCCCCGAACCCCGCATAATTGTCGGATTCTTTTGCACTGGGTTGCCCTTTCATGTGATGTGGAGTGTTGTGGTCATGGATTTATATGTCTAGTGATGGAGGCCGCAAAGTATGGGCAAGGTGAATACTTTTCAGTTTGCAGATCTGATGTGGAGTTGGGAAAAGTGGTGCAAAAAAACATTCATGCCTGATCAAGAACTGATTTGGCATTGCTAAGTCTATTGATTAGTTGGATTTGGCTATTTGATGTTCTCAGGATCCCTTGGACCTATGTCCGTGAATACTCACGATGCAGTTTCTTTTCCAAAACTGTCATACTTCTGTAACTTGATTGTGCCTATCGGTTTACCCATACAAAGTAGAAGAAAGCAGAGTTATATTTTAGATGATCCTCCAGCCTTCCTTTATATGTAATGCACTGATGTGTTCCTTATAAGTTTGTAATTGATTTGCATGTAGTGTTCAAAGCATTCTTTCGTGAGTCAGGAAGCTTTTCTATCTATCTAGTTTTACAAACTGATGTTGAATCAATTATTAACTCCTGTTCTTTTGCAGTGGTCTTGAGCTTTTTTTCTTAGTTTGCATCTTTTTTGCCTCCGTTTCTTTTTCCCCTTGTTTTGCTGAAGATAATTTTGATCTTCTTTGGTGTTGAAGGTAAAGCTTCTTCATTCCTCTGTGTTGAAGATGCGAAGCCTTACCACTGCAGTGCAATCTATGCCACTGTTGTTCACTATTCATTCTTTGTTTCTGGTGCTGTGGATGTTAACGGGTTGGTACAAACATTGGCAGGCAAGAGAGGCAAAATAAGGTTCCTATTCTGGATGTTGCAATGCCTGCACCTCCTATTCCTGGTACCTACCTGGAAAATGTCCTGCACAAATCCCTCGTTTTTAGTGATGAATTTGTTAATTGCTGAAGATTGTTAACTCCAGGGAAGCAGGCTGAGCCATCATTGCTGGGGAATTTGCAGTTGTTGACCCCAGAGGTATTGGAAGTGGAAGATTTGCAGGCAGTGGAATCCATGACTGTTCATGGTGCCTTTGGGTCAGGTAAGGATCATGGTTTTTGCATTTATGAAGTATGATACTTTCAGCTTCTAATTAACAGTATATTTTCCATGCCTATGGGAATGTGTGGATAGGGGAGATTTTACAGTGCCATGACAGAGGCTCCTTGTTACAAAAACAATGGTTTGTTTGCATGATTAGGCTAGTCTAGGCCAAAAGTAGCGTGCTGGCTCTCTAGCTTATTGCCATCTCCTGTACTGAAGCTAATGCTGGTATTGTCCCTCTGTGATGTCTAGAAACTGTCCGCACCCATCACAAATCTTTGCTGTTTTCATTCTGCAGGAGGGGACGGGGCTTCAGTGTCCAAGGTAACTGATGCAGTTAATGCTGCTTATGGTATTTTAACAAGAAGGCCCATTGTTTTGCTATCTATCAGTTGCTTGCTGTCCTCTTCCAGTACCCCTCCTATTTCCGTCAATCTTTTGCAACCTTGTTGGCGAATGGGGTGAGCTGCTGAGCAGTCCCATTCGAGGTTCATTAGCGAGGGGATCACTTGACATCCATTCCATACCTGTGGCTGCTAGACTCCGTTCAAGCAGCGCATTCTTGCCATTTTTGCAAAACAGATGGTGCAATCTTCATAGATTCAGAATCCAGCAAGGAGCGCCTGGGGCCAAGATAGTTGGAAACTGGGGATTTGGGAAGGATGAACTGCAAGACATCAAAGAGACACTAGCCAAAATGATTATGACAAGTAAGACTTGTGTAAGTTAAAATAACGGAGAAAATAAACAATCTTTCTTTTCACCTTCCTCCCCCTCATTTCTTTTCCTGTTCTGTGTATATCAACTTCGTAAAGTCATCAACGATCATGACTTCATTCAAGTTTTTCCTTATTAGAGGTGGCTATAGATGCACGTACATGATTTCTTTGACTTGGGATTTTGATTCTTGCTTTTTTAGCCTTCTAGTTAGACCATGACACCTTGATTCTAACCTTCCGTCGAGAGGGAATCTGTCTAAAATGTCTGGTATTGAAAGCTATCACAAACTCTTTAAGTCTGGAACGTTGGCTTCAACAATTTGAGCGTGTGTGGGTGAGTATGAGTGTGTGAGAGAGAGATTATATAGTGCTCATTAGTCTTTACTCGTTGCCTTCATTATTCTTTATTCAAATGCTAAACCCAATTTCCCGCTCTGAGTACAACAATAAATAATTTATCCTTTTGTTTTTTTCTGGTTGGAACAAAATTAAACAATGGATTTACCAATGCCGAGAAAGTAAGATGAGTCTCTACAAATCTGAACCTATCTTGACTTCCTATTCATTTATGAATTGAATAAGCTTAGTGGCTGCACACTGGAAAGAACAAAATGTCGAATTAGCATTGAAAAAGAAAAAAAAAATCTAATTGATCAGTTCAATGTGTGTCTAGGAAGTTGGGCATCTGAAACTCTCAAAATGGCATTGGCAAGACGCAAAGGACCAACCATGAAAGGCATCGAGAATAAAAAATTTCAACTGGACTTGCCACCAAATTGATTTTGTTATTCGGTTTCTGGAGGCTGCTGCTGTGATTGCAGACGTGGTTGTGCCTCTGCGTGCTGTGGCTGGAGAAGAAAAGGCTGTTCTTGAAGTTGGTGGTGCTGCTCTTCCTGTGGTTGAACATGGAAAGTGTTCCCACCACCAAAGGTGCCCGAAGCCAAAGAAGGTGATGTTCCAGCAGTGCCAATACGGTGGAACCCAGCAGCAGTAACCGCACCGGCCCCCTCAAACCCAGTCCCGCTACAGCTAAACCTTAAAGTCTGTAGCTGCTGGCTCTGCTGCTGCTCATAAGTAGTCCTATGCATCTCTTGCTGAGCCTCAAAAGTTTTCTGCTGCCGCTGATGCACATGATGCTGATGTGGTTGTTGAGGCTCGCGCATTGGCAATTGCCTGCCATGGACGGGTGCAGTAGGAATAACCATGATTGGCATTGGCATCACAGATGAAGAAGATGGATTCTCCACTTTCTGTTGCGCCATCAATGCAGGGGAATAAGCATGGGAGCCATTGCTTGGGGTCCAAGGTACGTCGCCAGCTCTTTCTTGGCACTGCCAAGTCAAGATGGATTTGCCTGAGTGTTTGCTGTAGGAAGGAGACTAGACTTACACAACCATACACGGGATCATGTAGACGGGCATGAGCCTTATTTGAAAAAAAAAAAATCACAAATGATCATCACCTTATTTGAAAAATGCAATTCGTAGGATGAGTCCTCTTGGAATGGCTTTGGTGCGTGACTACATTGTGTGGGTTTCATTAACCTTGTTCAGAGTCTCGGTTTCACGGAATCTTTTGGGTGGCCAAAAACAACACCACGGGCAACTGTGAGTAAACTAAACCCTTCTGGAAATTTTCTTCACAGAATGAGATAGAGAGAAGGTTAGTTCCGTGGCATAAAGTAGAAGAACTATAATCTAGTTCCGGTCTTTTGAGTACTAGGATCCAAAGGGTGGCTACTTCCACGGCATAGGGCCCCAAAAAATTATAGTCTCGTTCCTATCTTTAAATGATGGAATCCTAACAGGAATGGTAAAACGAGTGGCTTTTTTTTTTTTTTTTTTAGAGAGAGAGAGAAACATTTTAAGACTTTGTTGTTGTTGTTTTTTTCAAGGATGTGGTTGCTATGGTAAAAATTTGAGAAATTTTTAATTTTAACTGAATTTGTTCAATTTGTTTCGTTTAATATTACAGATATCAAAAGCGAATTCAATTCTACAATTTAAAAAAAGGTTCAACTTTGAATATTTCGTGGAGTTTTGATAGTTCGTTTCAAATAGGTACAACTTTTATAGCAGGAACTTACAAATGCAGCGACATGCAAATAAAAAAAAAAAAACCCATCTTCGGGAATCTTTATCAATGAAAACAAAAGGCCCCGTTTTTCCTACCCCACCGGCCTATACGTACACGCAAGCTAAGATTCAAATCCCCAAAATAACCTCGATTTTGTCCTTACATAGGTTTACTCTTTCTGACACTAGTCAGAGATAGAGGTTCTTGCACAAATCCGACTTAATCCGTACAAAAAATCCGATCCAATTTGACCTCTATCAAATTAGAAAGTTGATGATTCACAATCTGCCTGCGTTTGATATATATATATTTTACACAATGATTGGCTGTTAACAATTAATGGAAAGAGAGAGAACAGATGCAAAGGTAATGTAGATAATACTGTGCATTTCACGGAGACAAGACCCCCCCAAACCTCAAAATTGAGAGTGTTTTGAAGGACGCAAGTGTCCAGCCCTCACCTCCTGCCTGATCCCAAGGGCCTCTGATTATTGCTTTAGGACAAGCCGAAAGGTTAAAATTAAAATAATTTAAAACTTAAATAATGGGCATTCAAAATATTCCAAAATTGTAAGTATTAAGTATCTAAATAGTTCAAAAGTGGAAACAAGGCAGGAGCCAGTCCAACCGTCTAATGTAACTGACCAAAGTAACTCTGTTGCTTAAGAGAGGCAACATCAAACCCTCTACAAATTTGTAAATTGTTTGCAAAAATATGGATTGGGACGGTGAAACACATATTTTAGTATTTTTGGACCAGTCAATCCTGCTTCTGATTAGTGTTTTTTTTTTTTTTAATTTGCTAACCACTCATTATTACTTTGTACTGCAAAAAAAAAAAAAAAAAAAAAAAAACAAGCCGACCCAAAACTGAATGGATCCAATCCGTTTGACACCTGTCGTCGGGCAGTGTCCGACAAAACCCCAAAATCCTTACGTAATGTTGTATTTGACTCAAACGAAACAACCTTGATTATAATTTAAAAAACAAAACAAAAAAACAAATTATTATTATTACTGCTTTCATCTGTCTTTCTTTTTCTTCTTCCACACAGAGACATTCGAGAGAGAGAGAGAGAATGGAGGGGACAGGTGCACAGTACAATCCGCGGACTGTAGAAGAGGTGTTCAAGGATTTCAAGGGCCGTCGAGCCGCCTTACTTAAAGCTCTGACTACTGGTAAAAAATGCAAAAAAAAAAAAAAAATTACCTTTTCTAATTTCCTTTTTTGGGTTCTCTCTGTGTTGGGTTGTTGTGAAAGTTTCTTTCTGAATCTTAAAGTTCTTTTCTTTGTGTGTTGTTTTTTTTTGGTTTAAAGAGCATTGCTCACGCTTTTCTTGCCTTCTGTTTTTGGTTTTCTTTGTATTTTCTTGGAAATTTTGTTTGCTTTTAAGGTTTACTGGGAAACCTAGAAAGCGGATTGTTTAATTCAGCTGTGTTTGGCTGTCGAGAAAATTTGAAGCAATTGTAGAAAACCCACGAACCTACGATGCTATATTTGTGTGCTGATTTGCTAGAGAGAATGATCTGATGTAAAAGGAAAAAGAAAGCTTTTCTAAATTTAGCTTATGCTTGCTTGAATTTTCCTTTTTTGAAATAATTCTTAAGATACAAGAATAGTGCCTGGGTTATTTCATTGTGAATTGGAAGTAAGTTTGAGTTGCGTAAATAGATGCTGTAAAAAAAAGGGGGGGGGGTTAAGAATAAGACTGAGTAGATGTGAAAGTACAGGATCAGAGTCTCGTGTATTAAAACACTCCCACCCTCTCCCCAGCTTAAGTTACAAACAAGAAGTTTATGGGAATTTTAATTCTAGTCAACTCGTTGAAGCAATTGAACTCTGTGGATTGAATGTTGAGTTTTTTCTATTGTTTTTGTGAATTTATCTATGTTTTGTTTATATGGCTAACGGTGTGGATGGTCTGGCTTTGTGTTTGTTGCAGATGTTCAAGAGTTCTACCAGCAATGTGATCCAGGTGAGAGAAAGACATATAGGCTTTTCTTGTTCAGTTTATATTTTCTAATTCTCCTAATGATAATTAAATTCAGCTACTTAACGAATCAATTGGATTATATTCTTGTCTTTTTTTCATTGAAGTAGATTTCTTGTAAGTTCTTTTGTGGATATGGTTTTGTTTTGTACATTAAGGTACTCTAGATTCAATGCTTGAATGCTTCTTTTTATATTCAATTTAGTGATTAGTTTTTCTTGAGGTAGTCCTTCCTATGCATGGAAGCATGTTGTGTCTTTATGAATTTGCATTTTGCCTTTCGTTCTCGTATTGATATTTATGAGTGTTTGTTGCTTTCCTGAACTTTCAGAGAAGGAGAATCTATGTTTGTATGGTCATCCTAATGAGCAATGGGAAGTTAGCTTGCCTGCTGAAGAAGTCCCTCCAGAGCTGCCAGAGCCTGCACTCGGCATTAACTTTGCCAGAGATGGCATGCAAGAAAAGGACTGGCTATCCTTGGTAGCTGTCCACAGTGATGCATGGCTGCTTTCTGTAGCCTTCTATTTTGGTGCCAGACTCACATTTGATAAATCTGACAGGTAGATTTGCTTTTAATTTTGTGACCATCTGAACAAATGGAAAATTGATCGGGGTCAATTTTGTGGTTACTTTTTAATCTTATTGCAGTCTATGAAAGTAGATACCCATTTAACTCAAGTTTGGTTTTGAGTGCGTCTCTTTTTCTTGGCCTTGCTAAATCATGCTTTCTCCAGTTTCTGAGTTTGCCATGTAATGCTTGTCTTTTTTTGGGTTAAAAATCATGTTGCTTTCAATTGAGTGGAAGTCATAGAGTTTCTTGCATGCCTACAGTAAGTTCTGGTGGTAGACTTGCTCTGTGGGGAAAAGCACTCATACTCTGCAGTTATAGTGTGTTCCCAGTATTGATGCTCAATTTAATGCCTATGTGTTTTAGGCAAATGAGGGTAGGAGATAATGATTGACAGGGCTCCTTGTAAGGACGACTAAATGTATAAGTTCTCTATTTGTACTAGGCTTATGTACTTTTGAAAGAGGCTCAACTTATCTATTTTGGCTTGTTGTGGGTGCATGTGCCAGCCATGCTGAATAAAACCTGTGGAGGATATCCATGAGATTCTGTTTCAAGAAACGTGCTTCATTCATTTTGATACAGGAAACAACTTTTCAACATGATAAATGATCTTCAGACAATATTTGAAGTTGTGAGTGGCATTGCCAAGAAACAAACAAAGGAGAAATCATCTGTCTCAAATCATGGCAACAAATCAAAGTCAAACTCCAAAATGGTAAATGATGGCCTTTTTTTTCCTTCTAATTCTCTAATAGAATTTATCTTGAGAACAGGCAAGAGTAACTTACGGCTGATGCTTATATGTTTGCAACCTTTTGCTTTAGCACACCCCCCCAATTTGTAGAAGCGTCCATGAAGAAAGCTCTATTGCCATTTATGTTTCATATGACTGAATTCTTTTGGGTTTGATTTCTGTGGTGATGTTAGCCTAAACATGTTTGGATGGCTTGCAGCGAGAATCTCAGGGCAAGTACACCAAAGCATCGAAGCTGAAGGATGGAGATGAGGGCGTGGATGAGGAAGGCGACGATGAGCATGGAGAGACATTGTGCGGTGCATGTGGTGAGAACTACGGAACCGATGAATTCTGGATTTGTTGCGATGTCTGTGAGACATGGTTCCACGGCAAGTGTGTAAAGATTACACCTGCTAAGGCTGAGCATATCAAGAGTTACAAGTGCCCATCCTGCAGCAACAAGAAAGCTCGCACTTGATATGTGTGATAGGGATGTAACTCCTAGTCTGTTCTCTCTCAGTGGACCGTGCTAACTGCTTTGTTAATTGGCTTCTTTATTCTCATACTTATAGGGAACATGTTAATGCATTCTTCGTCTAGTTGATCACCGTTTATGCCCTCCCCCTACTGTTATTGTTCTATGTTGTTGATGACTGCTGTGAATTTTGTACAGCAATAGCATTGTTATTTTTCTGCGACTGATCTCTGAGCTTAACATTGCTGGCAAAGGCCAAGATTACAAGGATTTGTTTATTTAGCCATTAAAATCTTCGGATTTCCTCCGGTTGTAACATCAACTAATATTAAATCGGGCTATTTAAATGAAAAAAAAAATAAAAATAAAAATTTGAAAGCATTTTTTTCTGTTTTTAAGAAAATAAAAATAAATAATAAAATAATTTTCCATCGTACAAGATTCAGACTTTGTGCTTTATTTATAGTTTTACTTTCATTTATCCCTTTTATTTAAAAATTTTTCCAAATATACCCGTATTCATTTCGAGTAATGTGTTTGTCAGGACATAGTGGACTTCCCTTTTGATAATGGTACTTTTGGGATAGAAGATAAACAATAGAAGAAAAATAAAGAAAGGTGTAAATAAAAATTTAACTACTACTTTTGAAGTCTTTGGTTCTAATCTTAAAAAGAAAAACATAAAATTCTATTTAATGCACTTGAATATGAATCGTACAAAACATGTTACATTTACACATCTACACTTTGGTTCTAAAGGACGGAGCAAAGAATAAAGAGATTAATGCGGCCAACACCACCCAACCAACATAACACAGCCAAAGACTACATAAAAATGGCCAGGTAGAAACGGACTGCCTGGCGGGAAGACCTGAACCATAATTACACATCGTGCTGGGAACTGAGATTTTTCAATGTTTCCTTTCGTCTCATTCATTATTTTTAATTTTTTCCCTTTTCTTTTGAAAGGAGCTGGGAAGAAGACATACATATATGCAGACTTTGCTGCACTGGAAAATATGTGCGGTGAAAGACCTGCGTGAATTCATTCTGCATGTTGCACTAAGAATGAAAAGCCAGAATTATCGCGGATCAAAGGTGGAGGATGTACATCAGGAACTTCAATCTGTTGCACTGACTTGGAAATGTCGTCCAATGAAAATGGTATGCTGCATTCACGTTATAAGTTGTGTTCAGCCACAGATAACACATGCTTAAAAGAAGATTTGATCAGAAAAGTGCATGGTTGATGAAATTTTGTACCTCGTGTCATCATCCAACAGGAATGAGCTGCTACCAGCACTTGAGTCCTCAGTCATTATAGCTCTCATTTTTGAAATGACCTGAAATGAAATTGTCAATAAACAAATCGCTGATGCACAAACAGATGATTAACGTTGAAAAGAACCATTTGAAAAACCACCATGAGAATTTAATCAGGGAAGCCATCAGCACACGTTAGATGCAAGAAAATATAACCATGCGACTCCAACATAAGCAAATGATAAAACTGGGCTCCCACATCAAACATAAATGTTTGCATGAATCATTAATTTCAAGTGATAATAATCTTGAGACCAAAAGAGCAAATGCAATAAATATATTCACTTACATCTGAAGATACACTGTGTGTACCATACTTGTCGTCCCAGTACATAGTACTGATTCTGTATAATTGCTGTATGCTAAGAACCTAAAAGAAAGCACCCAGAACAAATTTAGTGAGAGAGAGTTGGTATAACGGAGAATTAGAAATTTCAGAGGGATACGACAACTCACTGGGCAAAGATCATTAGTTATTTCTTTTAAGGTCTTTTTAGGCTTCTGATGAATGACCTGGATAGGTAAAAAAATTTAACAGGAAAAAACCAATAAGCAAAATATGACTGACGTCAAAAATAGGGGAGCTGAAGCATGGGAAAAATAAGACAAACCAAGAAGCCAACAGCTTGTCTAATATGCTTCAGTTCATCCCAAGCTGAGCCTGCAAACTGAAGGTGAATCGGGCAAACATTATCTTCTGAAAGAAAGAAGAAAAAAATTTTCATGCAATTTTTAGTTCACCTCCTCTGTTGCATCATTGCACCAGTGCTCCAATTCAGCCAACCCTGATTTTACATACTCCCCATTGCTAAAAGAGCAACATTCTCGCCGTAACAGAAGACTGCAAGATAAGTTTAGTTTGAGATATCATGTCCACACCACATCACATTGTTATACAAAGAATTTTAGCTGCTTCAGCACAGGTACCTGTTAAACAATTGAACGTTGATAAATGAGAATATCTGAGTATACACCTTCTGAACCAGGAATGGCGGAACCTGTACAGTCACAGCATTGAAGAAGATAATGCCACCTATTGAGAAAAGCAAACTGTTATGCATTGTCACATCAGAAACATCCACTCACATAGTTAGCTCTCATTGTCTTCAGGCAATTGTTTAGGCTTTTCACTATGCTTTGCCAATGTGCAATCAAAGCTGCTTGAGCTGCAGCATTAGCATGAGAACGTCCCTTCACTAAACTAGCCCTTGATGTCCGAGGAGCCTGCATTCAATATTTCAAAACATCACTTGGCAAAAAGAGGTGAAGCTTGATCCAAAATACAGCCCCAGGCCCCACCCAAAAAAAAGGAACCTCTCACTTGTTCTAACACTGTGTCCACATTAAAGATTTCAATGCAACTACACAAGCTTCTAGCAGCAAACAAGTGTCACAGAGACATCCTACCTGGATACACAATCCAAGCAATGGGGAGATTTCCTTTTTCAGGTTGTCTCTTATCATCCCATATATCTTCTCAAGGAATGCTGTCAACTGCTGTTTGAAAAGCAAAGCAGGATACTTAGCTTCAACCTGTCGCAACTCATCCAGTGCACTAGGCACACGACCATTGAGGAATGAAAACCCTGAACTTTGTGGTGAACTGCGAAGTCCCTGAAATTTAAGTAATCTAAAATGACTTAATGAATGACAAGAAGATAAATGTAGATAATACAGGAACATCAAGAAAACTCTTTCTACTTGGGACATCCTTCCAAACAAGGAAGCTGATGTTGATCTCCGTCGATGTGGAGTAAGGCTTGCAGCACCACCTGCTTTTAGTGTGCGTTGTAGTAGCAACAACAGTGTGGATGAATTTGATAGCCAATAGCACAAAAGATCATTGTTATCCTGTAGCTAAACAAGCAAAGTACCAACTATCAATAGACATTGAAATGTTCTAGGAGAAAGATTTCATGCCAGAAAGCCCCCAAACCCCAACCCCACCATGCACCCCCCCACCCCCCAAACACACCCAAGCAGGTCATTTTCCTAGACTTTACATGGAAAGACCAGTTAAAACATTTTTTTTGTCTCAAAGCACCTCAAGAAACAAATCCATATGTCAAGGAATCAAGGAAATAGGTTTATTACCTCAATTGCTGAACTTATTGTTTGAATGACACGGTCAAAAATAATTGTCCTATCGACTTCAAATGATCTCCATTCAAGAAGACTTTTATATATCAAACAAGCAGCAACAGGCTTGCCTTCAGAAAATCCTAGATCTTGAGAAATACATTTAATAAGCAGATCTTGATTGCCCTGAAAATCAAAGTGCAGCATAATATGTAAGTATTACACTGCCCAAATTCTTCATAATTTGAAAATGGACTACTTACCTGTTGCTTCTCATTAAGAGATTTTTGGGGCCTGTCTTCATTTTCAGCAACTCTTGAATTGGTTAAAGGCAGTGTAGAATCCTGAGACATTAGTAACATGATTAGAAAAAGTTCCCCCATAATAATAATTTGACTTGGGAATATAATTCACCAGGCACAGCAAAAGAGCCTTACAAGGGTTTTCTTCATTTGTCCGTTATGAATACTTCCATTATCTGGAGTCCTCTGCAATTATAAGGGAATGCTCACACTATTTCCTTGAATTGATGCATGTTTATCACAATAATAGGAAATGTCATTTGTACCTGAATGATTGTTGTCTTTGGCCTTGCTATTAAAGCTTTACCAGTTGGTGATATAGCAAGTGCTTGTTGACGGAGTACTTGATTCTCTGATTCTAAATTAGACACCTTTTCTTTTAGTCTGCATGCAAAGGACACAGTTACAAATAGTTTCAGTAATCTTCATCTATTAACACCACCCATTTCTATGCACACCAACTCATGCCATTTCACATTTCCCTCGCCTCCAATGTTTAGAGCTTCATCAAGTAAATTGCAAACCTCTGGACAGAATCCTGAAGTTGATCCACTTTTTTCTCAGCATCTTCAAGCTTCTCAGAAAGTTGCCCATTTTTGGCCTGAGCAACAGTATAGGCTCCTTTGGTTTCTTCAGCTATTTGTGTTTTTGAGAGAAGCAGAGCCTGAACAGATGACAAGTCTTCAATTAAAGAGAAATCACTACATTCACCAATGTTAAGCAGTGGTTCCTATTTCACAACTGCAACAAAAAATTACCTAAGTTTCTCAATCATTATCTAGCACTTCAAAGCAAACAATTTCAGCAGCACATATCAAGAAAACTTATTTACCATTTTCCATTTGGGAAATAATTTTGCCAGGTTAAAAACAGAATCAATGCTTTCACAAATCAATAAACTGAATGAGGTCATTAGATGAAGATGGTTACTTGTTAGCAAGTACAACCAGAAGTACAACCATAATCGAAATGGTTACTTGTTAGCAAGTACAACCAGAAGTCATGTTCCTTCTGTAGCATGTGTAAAAACTCTTGCTTCTTAGACTTTCAGCTCTCCAGAGCATCACCATATGACCACCAAGTTAAACATCAACAATCCAAGCTTACGTGATATTTCAACATACTACAGTTCATAGCGGACCTAAGGCTTATAGAGTGATTCAGAACAAGTAACACCTGACATTGTGTGTGTGTGTTTCATACAGTAACTAACAGTCTGCAAGATACAGCTACCTTCAGCTTCTCAACTTCAGCTGTTAATGAATCAATTCTTTCTCTATCTTGAACTATAACGGGGGTCTCCTTAATGACTGGTGATGCTTCTTCAATGGCTTTTCGAGCCACTTCTCGTTCTTTAATTACCATGGAGTTAGCTTCTTCTATTTGTGATTGCTTAGCTTGCAAAGCATTCTGCAACTTGGCAATTTCTTGGGCTTTTGCCTCCTCAAGATCAGTCTGTTTCAGAAGAAAAGTCAGCCTTAAAGCACCCAAGACATATTCAAGATAATTTTACGAGACTCCAAGACACAAATTAATTACCCTTAATCTCTTTTCTAACTGCAAGCGCCATGTAAGTTCCTCCACACGCTTTTCCAACTTATCCTTTGCTTCTTTAAGAGCCCCTGTCTCTCTAGCAGCCTGATGCAAAGCAAACGAGTAAGCATTTGTCTTCTTATACAATCTCTCATGGCTCATTAGGCATGAGCTACACAACAGGGGTGAGCCTTCCCCAAACTTTCTTTTTGAAGATTCCAACTCTTAACTATTGAGTTGCTCCCAAGGAAATACAATCATGTCTCAGATAATAAAATTAACTATAAAACAATATTTGGCATGGAAAACCAACCATTTTGAGCTTTCTAAGCTCTCTTCTGGCAACTCTGCATCTCCATCCACACTGAGAAACTATTGATGCCTTCAGAAGACACTTATAATAAGAATGAGATTTGTAGCAACGCCACTGAGCCTGCATACCACAAGCACATGAGACTTAAATAGATAATGATCATAGCTCCATAGAATTCTTCCTTGTCATTGAAAAGTAAATCTTGAGCACAGAAAAATGAAGTACAGTAATTCAATGCAGACATGATCAATCTCCGACATGATCAATCTCCAATTACAACTAAGGACAAAAATGAGAAGAAAAAGAACTGATCAAGTTACAGAATCACTAATAATACCTGGATGATGATGGCAGCTTTAGTTTGCATCCTGAACCTAAATTCATTGCGTGCAGCCATTGCCCTTAATCCTGTTTGTAACATAATTGCAGATGACCTCACTCTCAAATAAGCTTTCCTGGCAATGTACAGACGGAAAGTCTTCTGAATCATCAAAGCTGCAGCTTCTCGCCTCAATTCCTCAAACAGCTTGCGAGCCACATTACCTATCACAAGTTAAAGCACAGAAAATTGTGTTCTAGTGATTTAAAGAAGCTGACAGCTTTGGTGAGGGGAGAAGGACCCTACTTTCCCAACAGGGGTGCTTGGGTCTTGTTACGTTGCCCAACAACATATTTTCTCACATACAAAACAAGCCAACATAAATTGATGCTTAGGTTTCAACAGTTATTAATTAGGAAAACATATAAATGAACAAGCTTATATTATTACTTAGTAACACTACCAAGATTTTTTAATAAAAATTTTCCCTAACAGTTCAAAATGATGCTTACGCATCTTTGCCCAAGTTCTGAGACCCACATTTCTTGAAGAGTACACTACTACTGAATCAAATTAAGGCAGATGCATCTCCCATGTTGTATATTCAAAAAGATAATACCTCTTATACAAGATTGTAACTTAATAGCAGATTGGCGCAGTACAACATATTCCTTGTGAGCTATG
Source organism: Ceriops zippeliana (assembly GCA_037897445.1). Taxonomy (NCBI): domain Eukaryota; kingdom Viridiplantae; phylum Streptophyta; class Magnoliopsida; order Malpighiales; family Rhizophoraceae; genus Ceriops; species Ceriops zippeliana. The sequence goes on along the minus strand of JBAPLH010000061.1, from coordinate 1,415,984 downwards.
TGAGTACGGATTTGCCGCTGAATGATTCTTGCTGCATTTCCAAGCACTTCTGCTCTCCTGGCATCCAGCTCAGCCATTTGGCCAGCTCTCAAGAATACCTTGTTCTTACCTATCTGCCAAGCATGAATCAAAGACAATCATTGTTGCATGGATGAGTACCCAACCATTAATATATAATTATTAAGCAGAGGGCATTTAGGAACCTGAGAATATACCACTAATAATGGTTTAAATGTCCTAGCCTTCTCTTCTTGAATAATCTCATTTTCCAATTATTCAACCATTTGAGAGAAAATGTCATTAACAATGACAAGGATTATTTCATAAGTGTTTAAATATCATGATCTTCTCACTCAGAAGTAGTGAAAATTTTCTAAAAGGAGAAAAAGAGAAAAACAACACAATCAAGTTAGCAAATTCTTTTCTCCTTCTGGTTCTAAACGCACAAGGAGAGAATAATGCAGCTGAGCACAGAATACTTGTTAAGGCATACAAATCAACTGCAAAGGTTTTGTGCATTGAAAATATTGATGGTGTGTTATTTAATCATGCAAAACTAGCAGGCAACTAAAGAATGAATTCAATGACACAAAAGGCACTTGAATGTAAACAAAATATGATTGTAGACATCTTCACAGTATCAAAATTGAGATAAGGAAATCACTTTACCTGGTAGCCTTTTAGTCCCTTTTTGTCAAGAATCATTTGGCATGCAACCTTATCATCATAGCTGTAACACAAACAGATCATCTGGGTAAGCCTCTGTTATTGGTTGTGAGAAAACCTTAGTTTTGCAAAATCTTCAAACTCTTATATTTTCATTAAAATCGTGACAAAATTATGAATCAATTTAAACTTACTTTCCTTCCAAAACATCAGGAGCTAGGAGACCAAAACGATTGAGAAACTCATAAAAGGTTCGCCTGGTAGGATATCCAGCACAGCTGATCCTAATTGCCTCAAGAACACCCTAACAACAAGAAATTAATACAATCATTTTACTTAGAGAAAAAGAAAAGGCAAATTCTGTATGCAAAATAGGAATACTTTTGCATGATATACTCACACCACAGCGCAACTGTTGGATAACACTGAAGTTCTCAAAAATAGCAGGCTTCAAAACATTATTTGGCTTTACACATCGTATGTAGTGAGGTTCTGTTGCACTCAAGGTCTCCATTAAAGATTGAAGTTGTTGCTGGAGTGAAGACAAGATGTAGAAAATGACTGTTAAATTCTGCTTAAAAAATGAATCCAAACATGCTTGTTTTCCATTTTGTGCAACTAAGAGAGCATGATCAACAATTCCTAAAAGTTAGACTACTGGGCTTTCTACAGAAAAGGGAGGGTTATAGTTAGAAAAAGAGGAAAACTACTTCAAATTTGAGCTAGTAACTCTGGAATTCATAATCTGAAACCTTTAACTGCAAAAGCTAAAAAAAAAAAAAACCTTTCATGATCCACTACAATCCCTAAAACATAGCAACTAGCACAAAAGGACAGCTTTATATGCAGGGCAATTTCATCTTCCCCCTGTCCACTTCCAAGTTCTATGCAAATTCTCAAGTTCTCACTTCACATCATTGAATTACAGCAAAAAAAGGCAAGGAACATGATGGTTACATGACATCACCAGGGCAAGAAAGGCATGCCATGTGGTATCTTATAAGCACTCAAAAGAGCAATGGCACCTCAACCTTTGAGAATTTGCCCAAGAGCAACAAGAAAGTTGACTGCATTAAGTTGCAAGTTGAGCCCGCCATAGAATCCAAAAGGTGGAAAGTGCATATGTCAAAATTACCTTAAACCGTGAGCCAATAGACGAAAATTTGGAAGACTTTGATGATTCTTCTGGAAGTGGTGGAAACAGGCCTGACACAAAGGCACACTTTGAGGCAGTCAACAAAGCTTGATGTTCAGCCACTACATAATCCTTATTTTTGTCCAGAAACTGATTGGATTGATAAGTTACCTTAACAATACAAAAACATTTCACAAAATAAACAAATATTTCAAAACAAACAATAAATCCAAAAGAAAACATGTAAAATAAAGACGTTATATTTTTACCTCCCCTGCATAGTGTGATATAGTAAAGTCAGTACGAGAAAGCTTTGGTTTGATAAAACGTTTGTGATTTTTGAATGTCTGATACAGCTTCTGAGCAAATGTTTCATGTGTAGACCTGGGAAACATACTGCATAAACAACCAAGGCATGAGAAGTGGCTAACATTTTCCATAATAAAGTGAAAAAAGAAAACAAACAACCTTTAATGAACAAATACTTGGAATTCTAGATAAAAATGGAATCAAGGACCAAAGAAGTGGCATACCAGGCTTCATCTAAAAGTGCAATTACTCCCCCAGGTTTCTGTAAAAGATCAAATTACCCACTTATTCCATTAAAAAGCTGGCTAAATATTTTGCTGTTAACACCATCAATAAATATTCATAGCTAATCCATAAGGACCTCAAAGAAGCAAAAGATGACTAAAGCAGACAGGAAATCCTATTGATATATTGCATAACTAAAGAAGTTTAAAACCTTCTCAATCAGATCCAACACATCCTGGTTATCAACGAACTCAATGTAGCTCCAGTTTATGTCTTCTTTTGTATACTCTTCCTGCTCCATTTTAAATACATGCTGCAAATACAAATGGAAATGGGAAAAAAAAAAATCAATCTTGAACACTTTCCAAGGGAAAGGCCATCCCATTATCAAATAAGCTAACCTGATTGAAATGTTGCTGCAATTTTTCATTTGTAAAATTGATGCAGAATTGCTCAAAGCTGTTTTATGAGGATATAAGAACAGATTAAGTGATATTGATCAAAGAATTGCTTATTCTTTTCAGCTTACATTGGATAAGAAAAAGTATCAACTCATGGTTGTCAAAGGCACAGCATGTGAAATAGGAGCTGTGCTAGTAAATCATAAAATCTATCCACTTTCATAGGCTTCCACATAATAAAATTCCAGTCCTAAAATTAAAAGCTAGGTTGCTGAATGTGGTTATTTATCATAAATTATTTTCACACACACTACACAAGCACCTAGGAGGCAAAGATTGAACACAAGAGTCTAAACACACATTTGAGACCCCTCTTAACATTATAATGGATTCACAGAAGAGAGTTCAATATGGTTCATGCATCACTGAACCAAAGGCAATGAGGCTCAGGCAAAAGCAATGCCCTGCCTCCAAAAGCTTGATGGTAAAAAGAGAAGTAAAATAATCTAGCTGAAATGATAAAGTAAGAGTGACAAGTTAAGAGATTACCTGTTGCATTTAAAACTTTCAAAACCATAAATGTCCAGAACCCCAATTATGGATGTCGAATTTGGATCCTGTCCAATTGACACATTAATTTTATCCACAAGCCTGGGAACATTAATTTAAACCACAATATTAATTACCATCTCAAATTTTGACAAATTCTTCAGAAATACAAGAATCATGGAGAAAAAGGGATCGAAATAAGGCTCATTTTCTTTACCAGTCAAATAAGCGAGAATATAAGGTCTTGGCCAATGCATCCCTGCTAGCAATTGCATTATCTGGATCAAGGGTTCTGGTTATAATTTCTTCAGGTGTGACAATTACACGTTTAATTAGGGCATCTTCCAAGCCCTTTGCATCACACCTATCCATAATTTGGATAAATGCAGATAGTGTTAAATAATGGACAAAAGATCATGATGCAAGTGATTACTAGACATGCAAAAGTACACATACCTAAGAAGTTCTGCAGTCATATCCAGATGGAATCTGGATTTTTCATCTTTGATAGCTGAGGAATCTATCTCCCCTCCCTTGACAAAATCAACATTGCCAAGATGCAGAATTGCAGCCACAACCCTGAAAATTGCCTCCTGTAAATAATTGCAAATCATCAGTCTTAGTGAAGCAGCAGAGTAAATAGCAGTCTCTTGAAAGTACAGTGAGAGAAACCTGTTCTTCCTCATTAATTCCAACTATATCCATAGCCCTTCTAGTTGCAAGATACTCACGAGCATCATTGACTCCATCTAGTTCATAGCATTTTGATTGATTTAGATAGTGAAAACTCTTGGGGCTCCCTAATCTGTATTTCTCAATATCCTGCAAAAAAGGGATAAAATTAGTAAAACAATCCATGAAGGAACATCAAAGGGAAGGACGGGAAATAGAAAGCACATCACCTCGGGTGGTGCAGCACAAAGAAGGTAAAAGCAGTGGTAATTTCTCTCTGAATCTGAAATTTGGCAAACACGAGATCTTTCAAGCAGGTAGGTCCTGATAGCTGCCCCAGATATTCTCCCTTTTTTGTCGAATTGGATTTCAACAAATTTTCCAAACCGACTATATTGCAAAGACAATACAGTAAGAACTCAATAATAGAGATGAATGAAGTGCTGCAATATCAATAATTAACTAGCAGTGGAGCATGCACTTAAATTGAAATATTAATTTCACAACTCACTACAACAGAAAAACTGAAGCTTATCCCCACCTTGAGTTGTTGTTCCTTACTGTTTTGGCATTACCAAATGCTTCAAGCACTGGGTTAGACTGTAATATTCCACAAGCAAAGAGGACACCATCACCCAAAAATCATATTACAACTATATCTCAAGCAAAAGCTACCGGAGGACAACTAGAAATGGAATACCTGCGAGTTTCTATTCATCTTACCTCAAGAACTTGTTGTTCAACAGTCCTTCCTTCTACTCCAGATCGCCCTCCCAAGTGTGCGAGATATCTCATAAGCATTTTTGTTGTCTCAGTTTTACCAGCACCACTTTCCCCACTGACCAGAATTGAATTGCTTTTTCCTTCATTGACCATTGCCCTATTTTCTTATGCCGTATCATATCAGTAAGAACGTCTAATGAAGGCTATGAAAAGTGATACAAAGGAGGTGAATCTCAAATCACCTGTATGCAGCATCACCAACTGCAAAAACATGGGGACTCAACTCCCCCAATGCAACTCCTTTGTATTGTTGCATCATTTGAGTGTCATACAAATGAGGCAATCTTTGAAATGGATTAACTGCTATCAGAATGTTGCCTGTGTATGTCTGTGAAAATAAAGTAAACTACATTAGTTAGGAATCACTGGAAAATTAGTGAGCTTTCATATTTACACTTGCTTCATCATCTTCACATTCTCAAGGGAGTATTGTGACGCACATATATTTCATTAAGTTCATATCTTGTAGCCAGATTTTGCAGAACTCCAGGTTCATGCAAATATGAAAGCTTTGTCATATCATCCACACCACCAGGTGGAGCTTCTGTGTCCTTTGGAGAAGCCTTTGATATATCTTTGACGACCTGTGCAGAGTCATCCAGCTGCATCAGTACTAAAAACTAGCTACTTTCAATATACAAAGACCATCAAATCATCACCTATTCACTTCAAGGAAGTTGATAGAGCCAAAATCTTTTGGACACTTTGAACACAAGGAAAACTAGCTAAAATTAAAATTCTCCTTCATATTGTTCATCAGGTTCAAACCAGAGGGTGACTTTAAAAACCTCTTAATAATCACCCCACGCAAGCAGCATGGGTGGGATGAAGAAAACTAGTCAGGTAGCATGGAAATGAAGGATAAAGAAATAATAATGATAACAGTAAAAGCAGCGCGTACAGTTTTTCCATTTGTGGTGTTAACATGAATCTCATTGCCAGTTATCCGCGTTACTTCACCATCAATCCATGCCAAAACAGGATCTTCAACCCATACATGAGAACCAACAATTATGTTGTCTGGTGCTGCCTGCAAATGAATGGTAGGAAGGAGATGATAAACAAGAAAATTTCTCATCCCCAAAAGAGAACATGACTCAGGCATCAGAGTCCAAAACCAACACCACTTACAAAGCAAGCCATAAGCTCTACCCCCAAAACAAAAAACCTTCCCAGTGCAAAATAGCCTAAGTACAAACTGGAGACAATTTAATGATTACAAATTAACTGAAATTAAAGCAAACACAAAAAATCTACAAGTATCTAAAAGATAAAGACATTACGGAACCCAAAATAAAAGCAGCCCAATAGACCTGGTTTTCCAAGTAATACAAAGTAAACTCAATTTCTTCCCGAGTTCAAAATTTAAAAAGAGAAAAGAAACATAACTAGAAAATAAAAACCCAGGAAAAAAGAATATTTGGAATTACCATATGATGCCACCAAAGTAGATCCTTTTAACTCATCCAAGACAACACACCCCCCCCCCCACAATCTCCAAGATCACAGCCAACTTGAAACTTGAACCAGTCAACAGTTTTCAAATTCTCAAATTTTAAAAACTACCCCACAAACCTCCTTCCCTCCCCTCCCCTCTCTCTCTCTCTCTCTCACACACACACACACACAATAAGTTTTGAAACCTTATATACCGTACCGAACCAAACCCAACTTTTAGTATCTTTCTCCCTCTAAAAAGTTGTTTTTGGATTCAGTATCTCTCAACCCCTGTGCCTCTCTCTCTCTCTCTCTCTCTCTCTCTAAAAGTTTGAAGCTTTTCTTGGTGATCGATTATTTTGGTCAGCTATGTGGGGACAACAACAACAACAACAGAGACATAACTCTTTCTCTTTCTCTCTCTAAGTGATTTTCTTCAAACGTGAGTTTAAAAAGATTTGGACCGCTATACGAAAAACCATTGCTGACTGGGTAATTAAGCTTAATTACGTCTAGTTTTAAAAACCTAGTTGAGCATTAGGACAGGTTAATTGGGGCTAATTGCAGAAATACCCTTTTACATTATTAAACAATAAAAGTGTAGTGCACCCACCCACAACCACGCAGAAAATATTAGGAAAAATGGCATCTAAATAACACAATTAATTGGGAGGTAAAAGAAAAGATAAATGTCAATGAACCATGTTGCTAGCTGCTACATAAATCACACTCGTCACAAGCAATCATAATTTATTAATTGTGGTAATTTTATTTATTATAATTCATTTACGTTTTAAGTTGTATTTTTTTTATTCTTAGTCTATTTATCTAGGTGTGAATTTTTTCTTGAATTAAAAGAAATTGCAACTTAAGTGATGATTTAAAAGAAATGCTTCCTAATGTAAAATTCACTGACTGCGATACATACATATTTAACCAAAAGGAAAATTAAAGAATCAAAGGAAAATTCCCTCTCTCTGGATTTTGTTATTTGTTGTTGTTGTTGTTGTTGTTGTTGATGATGTTTTTACTTAGTCGTTAAGGTTGAGGTTGGTTTAAAGTAAAAGATCTAGTTCAAATGTCATTGATCTTCTGTCAAAAAATTTATTGGTTAATTAAGAATTATCGAGTTATGTTTTGCCCTTTTATTCCGTTACGTTCAAGTTTAATAGACGGAAAGTTTAAGGCATCAAATCAAATGCCTCGATAAAACAACAAATTGAAAAATTTATGTTTACAAGGCATACTCTTTTTGCCAAACAAGGGTAAATTGACTCTTGTTTACTAATATCAACGATTTTTATTAATTTTTTTTTTTTTTAGTTTTAGTTTTGAACTGAATTAACTGCTACGGGACTTAATTGGGTTACAATTGGAATGGATGGTGCGTAACGTTAGGGTGTTTCCGTAATTTAGCTGAATATCATGGTCACTTATAGAAACAGAGTTTTTTACGACCTTCCAAGACCCAAAAAAATAAAAAAAGACACGAGCAATTCGGACATAGCTCAATTCGGAACCAATCATCGGAACAAGGAAGAAGTAAGTTTCCCTGCAAGGGCGGCACGTCCTTTTTTTTTTTTTTTTTTTAACCAAAAAAACAAGGGGCGGGCACGTTGTAGATAGACCAAGGATGGAAAGGAAATTCAATGTGATTGGGGAGGGCAAATCTGTAACAATGAGAACCAAAAAACAAAAAAAAAAAAAGCTTCTTCAAGAAAGCGGAATCCACGACGGCACGAAGAAGAGCAGGGCCAAGAAACCGGTGAACGAGAAGCAAGCTAAGACCCGTATCCGCAGCCCGAAAATGGTATCGGACTCGGAGGCTGAGGAATTTCCGAGGAACTCGGATCTCGACACGACGGCCACCGGCACTGGCACCGTGCGGCGGCGGCAGCTGGAGGAAGATTCGGGAGCTGATTTGTTGGATAAGAAAGGCGAGGCGTTTATTAGGGAACAGGTGGATATGTTTCTCCAATTCCATTTCCAGAATGTTGGAAATGACGGTCAACAGAAAGGCGACGGCTCTGATTTTAAGGGAAGTAGAAGACAACGACAACGAGTACTTGGAAGAAGCGAATAAGGGCAAAATGTTGCGGATGTGTGCTATAGGGAAGAGGGTAAACGTGTGGTCGTTCACACCTTAATATGGTATCAGAACTTATTTATGTTAACTTCGGGACTCTCAACTTGTGGCAAAATGGCAAGAGTAGCTTTTGGAAAGAACGTAATACCCCGTCACAAAAAGCTCCTCTAATATTGAGTCAGTTATCATAGTACTCTTTTGTTTTTACTCATTTTCGTACATTCTGTATGTCTGCGTTAGTTATATATATGTATATATAAAACACCGTATGAGGTGGTGGCCTGGTGGTCATCCGAGGTGCTTCCCGTATTGATCCGGGTTCCGAGACGGGGAAACTGCGCGTGTGCGCAATTTGAGTGGAGGAAGGTGCTGAATTTTTAGATTTATTAATACTGTAACTGTTAATTAGAGGTAAGAAGAGGTTTATTTGGGCCTAAGAATGCTCCAGTGGTGGATCACTTGATGAGGTCTATTTGGGCCCAAAAATGCTTAAGTGTTGGATTTTTTTTTATGGAATTGTTGTGTGAGAACGTCAACCATTACCTTTTGGTGTTCGCTTACAAATGAGATTGACTGCCGTATTTGTGACACATCTTGGGTTTTTTGTTTTTTTAATTACACACACACATAATGACACTCTCAAGGTTGCTCTTATCACCACATTCGGGGGTTGTTCTTTGTTTCATCTTACTAAGTCAGGTCTGACAAGTACACCCGTGAAGGCAAGAAAAGAGGAGGTGGTTTTTGCAAGCCATGCAGACTGCCTCCTCAGCTTCAGGAGTTTGTTGGGATGCCTGAGTTAGCTAGGACCGAGGCATGTCTATATACTTCGGGATAATTCCATTGTGCTTTGTGTTACTTAATTTGATATGGGAGGATCACCAATCCGATTCTTATTTTAAGGTAGTCAAGCAACACTGGGCTTACATCAGAGAGAGAGACTCGCAAGACCCCAGGAACGGGAGAAATATAATTTGTGATGAACCATTGCATACCCTTTTCGGTGTATCCTCCATTAACGCGTTTCAAATGAATAAAGCCCCGTCAAAGATTATCTGGCCATTGGATTCAGATGATGTTATGCTTCTATTGGATGTTTTCTAGTACCAATTGTCAATTTGTTCTCGTTTTAGATGTTCTAAGTGGGATAGAATGAAGGGTTTTTCATCTATTTATTTATTTTTTTAGTTGAGTAATGATTAGAAACAACCCTTTCCCTCTCAAGTACCCACAGGCTTCAATTCTATGGTCCTTAAAACTACAATGATTATATCAAGCATGAATTCATTCCTTGAAGGATGATGAAGTTTTTTCCATTATCATTACTTTTAACAGTTTATGAATCAAGAAAAAAATACCTATTGAATTGACTACAATATGCAATGAATGGTATCATTTGCCCAATTTCTTTGTTGTCAACAAATTTGTGTCTATTAGTAACAATTACTTTTCATTTTTCACGTGGTATAGTTATTCCAGCCAAGTTTACGCAGAAGGAAAAGCAGGAGAGCAAGTGAGAGGAAAGTTAAGGGCTACATTTAGTTTTCTAAAATCTACACTCCTTTTTGTGTTTTTCTTTCTTGGTGACATTAAATGCTTCTTGTGATACATGAAAACTATGAGCGGGTGCCTTCAAGCTAAATGCAAGCATTCTACTTAGGTCAGGTGCAGAATTTGGCCTCGTTATCTTGATTCAGAGCCAGATCCTCACTTGACTTAATCTCCTGTTATATGTCTTGTCTGAACCTCACTCAATTCATTCTTTTTAATTTCAATTATGGCATTCTCTTCTCCATTTTCAGACAATTTTCATAATTTTAGCAAGGTCTCTTACTGGCATTTTACCCAACACGATCTTCAGTTTCACAAAGTCGATGAGGTTACTTTTAGTAAATCTTAATACTTCTCGGTGAGGGAATTTCTTGTGTGTGTGTTTTGGAATGAGCTGCATAACTCTGATCAGCATTAGCAGTGAACCAGTTTTTATTGGCATGTAGCATGGATGCTAAGTTACTATCTATATCTAAGAGCCAGATGAACCGAAAAGAAAGGAAAAGTAGCCTCGATCCTCTTTTTGTTTTTTGGTCGCCCGATGGGTTTCCCAGTTGGGTAATTTATTGGGAACTGATAGGGAATCTGTTTAGAAAGGCTATTGGGAAATTTATGGGTATGTTAGGCTCGGTAATTAGCTATAATAGAAACTCCTAGCTAAAATGTTACACACTGGATGAGAATAATTTGAGCATTCTTTAAAATGGTTCTGAACTCATTCTGAAGACTTTTTCTTTTGCTTGTTTGAAGGGCCCGCCTGATAGGAGGAAAATAATATTGTGATGGGAAGCTCAAAGAACTCTGGGACGTTGACTCTTCCAACGTCTCCGCGGTTTCAAAACTTCCATCTGCTCATTTTGTGAGGACCTAACAATCCGGTGCTTCTATGTTGCAAGAGCACTGACTGAAGCCCCAGAAAATGGGGTTTTACCTTTTGCCAGCATCTCACCGGTAGAGACGCATTAAGCTCACAATTTTCGTTCCCCCAAGTTTCCAACCACTTTCATGATCACTTTCCGGACCAGGTTCTTGCCATTTTTTTTAACTTCGTGGGGGGAAATAGGAATCCGAAGGTTAGTGTTTTTTTTTGGGCTGTCTTCTAGTCATGATAAACTCGTTTGTCTTCCATTGGAAACTTTATTGGGCAAAGTTGTGGGCTTTCAACTATGTAATACTCTTTCTTGTTTCCTCATTTTTGGATGAATGGATGGGTAAGGGCATTGTTAATGTATCAGCCATCCGAGGACAAACCAGTTGATCCCTAATGTGCATCCTGTTGACGAAATGGTTATGGCTAATGGCCCGCGAACTTAATTTGCGTGGATCTGCACTCCGTGGTTTCTAATGGCAACGTCCGCCCACCTCCCTTAGTTCTTCTATTATTGAGGACTCCGCAATTCAATAATTGGACAGCATTCTCGTCAAAAACATTACAATAAGACAAAAACTTAACCAGACAAATGCAATAAATGTAGACTGGAACTATCACAATCTAATCACGTCTTGCGTGTAGAACAATAGCATCCATTGAATAAATTTATTCGTCGCCATCTCACTTCCATGAATTCCAATTTACCCGGATTAACATCGTACAAAACAAGATACAAACGTTGGCTTCTGTTTTCAATAGAACATTTTTATTCTGTTATGTAGAAAATTTATAGACAACCAAGAAGATACAAAAGCACGGCAACAAAGGTGACCTCAAGATTTGGCACTGGCGTGCCACCTTTCCTCCGTATGCCCAAAAGCCAGCGAGTGATATGTCACAGACAAGCAAATCCCTCGAGAAATATTTTAATAATTAAAATTATTAAATTTTAATCATAATAAAGGTATGAATTCAATGAAATTATTAACTACCTCATGACCTAATTGAAAAAAAAAAAAAAAGAAAGAAAGAAAGAAAGAAAAAAAGTCAAGCAAGCAATTATATGACAGTTACAGGTGAAAAAGACTATGATGCTAGCACGGGGTCGACGACTCTCGGGAACCATTTCTGGTCAATAAATTATTCCCCGTGGTAAATTATTTTTGTTGCTGCCCCGTGCAATTCTTTTTGGATTACATTTTGGTATTCTCTAATGCTAGATTTAACAAGCTAAAATATGCATGGTTGCCGGTCCTAGAGAGCCTGAAGATGATGATTAAATCCCACAAAAGATGACAACTGAACGACCAACTGGACTTTTATCAGAGAAAGTGAAACATTAAGAAAAGCTTTCGAAACGGCTTTACATATAAGATACTCGCAGTTACAAGAGTGAAGAAACTGTTGTGTTTATTGAATTAAAAATGCTGTAAGGGCAACGGAGATCCTACAATCCAAAGTGTCTCTCTCCAGAACGTGGTAGGTGTTCTTCGATCCACCCAAAACAAGAGTTCTTCAAATGTGAATCCACTTTTTTTTTTTTTTCCCTCTGTTCAATTCTAGACTGAACTTACGGGCTGCACCAAGGAATGAGAACGGAGAAGAGGGAAAACAAAAAAACAGAAGGCAAAACCAATCAGGAGATGGTACAATTATGCCATAAAATGGCCACCACGAGCTCTAAATTGGAGTCCTCGACGGCGATTGCAGCCATAGCATACAATTGAACGGTGGTAGGGATTGAGGTAAGGTCTAATGAGATCTTGTCCTTCATCATAATGAGACCTCGCCTTCTTTCAACACGATGAAGGACAAGATCAGATCTTAGAAAGATCTGTTGTCCGCAATGACCAACATATTATAATTATAATTACATACGCAAGTCAATATGGTGAACGTAGCATAGAAAATTCAACCAACTCTCACGAGGTGGAGAAATTTTGTCTAGGCAAAACCATGTCCCTTAGAGATACCACCCCAATTATTTACAGCTCAAACTTTTATTCTTGACATTTTGATTTTAATTCTACAAAAATGACGTAAAATTTATAAGAATGAAAAGAATTATTTTTATTATGTGATTATTAATTTTTTTTATCAACTAATAAAATTATAAATAATAAAAAAACAAAACAAAAGCTGAAGTTTTTAAAATAAGAGTAGCAAGTAAGTCTTAACGCACCTTTCCGTAACAGAATTCTAATGAAATTACATATTTTCAAACTATTATAAAATGTGTGAGTTTTTGTGTAAAGATAAAAATTACATTATTCTAACATGGTAATCAGAAATTCAGGTTGCAGGAACAACTCTTTTCTACGAATAAAAAAAAAATAGATCTCATAGTTTGAGACCTTTAGATTTTTATTTTTATTTTTTTTTAAACAGAATACGGCCTCAGACATGGTTTGGATTTGAGAGGCCGAAAAAGGAAAAAAAACAAAACTATCCTGAAACAGGTGTCTCTTTACGATAATAAGCTAAAGATTCAGGACCAGAAATCAGAAAGCTGATAAAAGAGAAAAAGAGTATAACGCGAGAACAACGCTGAGAGGGCAACTGGGGGTCGATGAATAACTCGGGATTTGGGATAACCCAGGCAACCGGCGAAAAGACGGTACTTTGTCTGAATGGAAGCCCGTATGTATGCAATAAAACTATAAGGAGGAATTGACCTGGCTTCCCACTGTCACTCGAAGATATTTCACTGTTTTATGAAGAGGATGCATGCATTTGACCACGCCACATTGAACTATATAAGACAATAAAAAACATCCATTAATGCAAGGCAATGCCGGTCTAGGAAGTAGGGATCATATAAAGTCTCATGTGGGCACAGAGGTCAGAACCATCTACGAAACAAAGAATCAAACATAAACAAACAAACAAAAAAAAAAAATTGACACAAAAAATGGAAATAGGGTATAATTATAACTGTCAATTCTATATTTTATATGTCTTCTTATGCATGATTATCTAAATTTTTCATGTATTCGCAATAAAATTGTCAAATAAATGGAGCAATGAATACGTACCTAGAATGGAAAACTGCTTCAAAAACAGTAGCAAGAAACAGACATTTCAACCACATGGACCGACACTTCCACGCTCCTCGCTTCCAGACACTAATGGCTGTGGTTGGGTTTGTGGAGTCTGCAGCTGTGATTGTGAATGTGGCTGTGCTTCTGCCTGTTCTGGCTGAAATAAAAGCCATTGGTTCTCCGCTTGTGGCTGAACCTGATAAGGGTTATCAGAGGTTCCAAGAGCCAAAGAAGTTGGCATCGCACCAGCTCCAAAATGATGGTGGAATCCAGTAGCAGTAACCGGACCCGTCCCCTCAAACCCACTGTTACTCCTCAGAAGATCAAGCTGCTGCTGCGGCTGATCCGATTGATGCTGCTGCTGCAATTGTTGTTGTGGTTGTTGCTGCTGCTCATACGCCCTGTACATCTCTTGTTGTTCTCTAGCAGCCACCGCAGCAGCGGCGGCGGCGGCGGCAGCCAATTGTTGAGCCTCAATGATGTGATGCTGCTGCGGCTGTTGTGCATGATGCTGATATTGCTGTCGAGGTTCTCGCATAACCAAGGGCCCTCCATGGATGGATCCAGAAGGCATACCCATCAATGGCATCATGCCGCCTTGCGGCATCACAGACGAAGAAGATGATGGGAAACCCAGGTGTTGCTGTTGTTGCGTGAACGGCGAGGGATGCAGCATTGGATCCATTGCTTGGGGACCAATATAGGTTGACAACTCTTTCTTGGCACCGTCAAGTTCCTGATGGAGCTGTCTGAGCCTATGTTGAAGTATGGAGATTAGACCCACACAACCATAGACGGGATCACTGAGACGGGCATCCGCCTCGTACACGAGCGATCTCACAGCATCTTCTCTTTGTGTGACGTTGAGCTCGGTGAGAAGCTTAGCAACATTGCTGGCACCAAACACCTTGTGGACGCTGGCGAATTTCTGTGGCTGGTCGGCAGGAAAATAAGGGGCAAGGACGCATTCTTGGGTGCATTTTCTGCGGAGAAACTTGCACGCCGCACACGGAGAACTTGATGTTGACATATTATTATCTTCTTCCCTCCCTCTAATTACAAACTCTAAGCAAGAAATGAACCTTTTTTCTTTTGAGAAAAGAAAAAAAAAAAAGAAAATCAACAAAAATTATCGTTAAAAACTGCCGAAACAGAACCAACTGCCTGCGCCAGCAGAAGAAGAGAGGGGGCAAAAAAAAAAAAAAAAAACGAGAAACAAAGAACGAACCAATTAAACAATAAAATATCGTAACCTTGCACGAATTACCTTTTGGTGACCCAAAAAGATTTTCAATTCTTTTTGAGATCATTGGCGTCTCTATCCGCCACCGGCACCATCGTGCTCCTCCATCTCCATGTAGGTAAGCCACCTCCCAAGAACGCCTCCGCCGCCGCCACCACTAACAACGATGAATAAAAATAAACCCCAAAATGTAATCCAAATGCCGGAGAGATACCATAAAGATTTATATATATATATATATATATATATATAGAGAGAGAGAGAGAGAGAGAGAGAGAGAGAGGGCTAGAGGCTTAGTAGTGCTATGGTGTAGCGTACAAGAGGAATAACAGAATTCTCGATCCGATCTTTGAGTTTGCAAGATCCCAACGGAAAACCCAAAAAGAGAGAAAATTTGTAAAAGAAAATTACATTTTTGAGAGAGAAAGAGAGAGATTTCAATTTATAATGGCAAGGATGGTGGCAGCCGTTGATTTTTGTTTTGTCAAAATATTATTATTGGCCGTCCGATCAAATTTGGGGTTTTCCAATTTGACTATGACGACGTTGAGGGAATCAACCTAATCGTCGGTCACGTTGTGATAACCAAAAGAGAAAAAGAAATAAAAATAAAAATAAAAGTGAGAAATTCTTTTTTCACTTGATTCTCACGGCACTACTTACTACGCAATTAATGTAATTTTTTTTAATATTTTGTGTTATCAATACTGATAAAATATTTGAGCCACACCAATATATGCTTTTTTTTTTTATAATATTTGAATTTCTTTATGCGATACAAAATATTAATATTGTGGTATAAAATTGTTTTTTGTGGTATCGTCAATATCAATAAATTATTGGAATCATATAAATATTTAATTTCTTCCTAACAATATCTTTTTTTTGTTGTTGTTGTTGTTGTTTGTGTGATGCATCAGTCAATTTTGTTTGTCATGTACAGATAAATTAATGAGATTTGAATCCATAATTTCTTTTTAATAAAAAAAAATTGAATATAACTCTTTGGCTCCTGTTATTTTGAGACGGCAATTCAATAAGCCTCCGAGTTACCACGCTATTTGCTTCATTCCCTCGAAAGTCAACAGGAGGCACGGAAAAAATTATTTTCTGGAAAAAGCCAAAAAAATTTTGGCCATTAGGTACCATGCAGAGAATCGATCTCTGAGTGAAAATGGAAAGAATTGATGCTGTTTTTGTCTACAAATATGCTAGCGTGTGTGGCGATTTGTAGAAAAGCTTGTAAGCAGACAAGAGGTTGGTTTGCAAATTTTGCAGAGATTGTTACGTAGAAGATTAAGCCAGGTTACATATAAAATTAAACGTCGGCTACCAAAGTTTTTCTTTTCTTTTCCTTTTTTTTTTTTTTTTTTTTTTGGGGGGGGGGGGGGGGAAGAACTTCCATGATTCTCACTAACATAGTGGGAATTGAAAAAAGCCTACTGGGTTATTGGACCACGAGGATCTAGTTATGAATTACGTAGCTAGCATGTAGCAATCAATGAAAGAAGTGCACCTCACGTAAAATCATGCCCAATCCAAGGGTTCAATTCCAATGAATTGGTATCTTAATTAGTTTCGTAAAAGGACCTCTCAATATATATATATATTGCTATAAAAGAAGCCTACCCATTTAATTATATTACTCTCATTCTTCTAGTAACGATAACTTAATCTCAATGCACTCCTTTTACGTCCTTTGCGTTAAAAAAAAAAAAAAAAACACTTTGCTGCCTTCTAATGATGGGCAAAGGCAACCCAAAAGAGTTGCTAAAAAGAAAGGCTGCAAAAATCTAGGAAGTAAACAGCCTCTCCGGGTAGCAATTGTCTTTCTCCACCCTATCTCCAGTGTTCTTCGATGGTCAAGGGAACTGTAGATAGATCGACCTTTTGTAGTAATTTTGCGGCTAGGGGATGCACATGGTGACCAAAGCCATTAGAGGAAACGCGATGGGCCATCGATTATTGGATGTACGACAAATTCCCAAATATGAAAACTAAGATCAAATACTTAAACAAAATCATATTAGTCAAGAGCCATACAATGGATCAATTGGGCAAATCCCGCGTTCCTAATATTAATTAGCCAACAAATTGTGAAATAAGATTATGATTCTCTTGTGTGTATGGATGGATGCTATGATATGTTTTTCTAGAACTATCGGAAACACTAAATTGAGTTTAGAAAACATTCATTAGATAAGTAATTACTCTTTTTGATTATTATTTTTTTACAAAATAACCAATTCTTAATTGTTACATTATCACTTTTGTGGGACACTTTGTTCATATTTAGGTTTTTATGTAGGATCATTATTCTTGTGCAAAATTCAAAGGGTCCATCAAGATCTCAAAAGAGATAATAGGAGTTCAAGCAATAAACTTCATTAGCTTCCTAATTTCTTCCAAAGAAACATTTCAAATACTTCTAATTTTGAGGAAAAACGAGCATTTTATGCAAAATTATAGCTTCCATTTCAGTTTATATATATATAAAATAATTAGTCTTGACTTAGTTATTAGTCCCCTTACGAATGTGAACTATCACTAGAGGTAGCTCAGTAGGCATTATAATAGAAACTTAACAAAAAGCTGAAAAGATATGCCATTATAAAAGCCTGAAAATTAGGGAAACAAAAGTAGAAAGAAAGAAAAAAAACATTTTCCTTCTCCTTCATCAATAACTTGAGTATAGATGGAAAATCTATTAATGAGAATAGTATTGCTAGTTGTTATTTATTTGACTTGCCTGCACATGCAGTACACTGACATGTATCCTGCATCCGCTTGCCACTCTAGGAGAAACAAACATATAGGCGACGAAAATAATAGTCTCAAAACAAATATAATAATAATAATAATCTCATACAAGACTCAATACTCCAATAATTTATGTCATTTAATATATTTAAAAGAAAAAAATATAATGATCAATGACTAGAAAAAATTAAGCTACAACTTATATGAAATATTTATTTTTCTAAACAAAGGCTATTAATATCGGTATCTGTATTGATTGATGCGGTAGTAATATTTCACTTCAACTGGCTTGCCAAAATATTTTATTTTAAAATATGTGGTATCCAATTTAATGGTGTCATATGCAATTTTCACATGAATTTGATAATTTAATTTTTCATGTCATTTACTATGTTGAATAAAAATAAAATTTAGAAAGAAAAGAATGAGTAGAAGAAAAACATGCAAAAAAAAAAAAAAAATCTGCCAAATTCCACGCATCAACTGGCTTATGGAAGATATTATAATGTATCAGGGACAATCATAAACCGAAGCCTTTATATATATATATATATATATATATAACTAAGAAAAAAGATAAATATCAAGACATTGTAATTATTAATTTGTTTATACACAAAAAAAAAAAGATATATTAATGCCCATCATCTAATATAATTATATAAGATTAGTAAAAGAATGCAATCATCTCTACCCTATTGGTCAAATGGAAAGCTTTACTCGAAAATCAAGGAGATCACAGTTACCATATTTCAAAGTGTTTCCCCCCCCCCCCCAACCAAGTCTTCTTCTTCTTCAAATCCTAGATGCGCTTTTTTCCAGATCTTAGAGTTGTATCCCTTTCTCGCTTTCTCTCTTCACTTTGTATTTGTCATTGCTGGACCGCATAAGGAAAAAAGAAAAAAAAAATTGCTTATCTTATGATATAAAATTTCATCATACTATTCTGGAGCATTAGCATCGTATGCGTCTTTGCTCAACATTTTACATTGCAATATGCAAACATGTCCATTGTGGAATTACTGGGAAAATAGACATTAGACAAAGTTCAAGTAGGAATTTTGGCATATATCTGAAGTCCAAAGAACTAAATAATATATGTGTGTGTGTGTGTGTGTGTGTGTATCACTAACCAACACCTATTGACTTGTATATAATGTCGATTAATTAGTACGTGTGAGTAAAGCAAGAACAGCCAACTCACTTTTGTCAATGGTATGCTATTGTCAAAATGTCAACCAACATGTTCTTGCTGTCATTGTAAAGCCAAAGCTGTCTTTCATTAGGTAGAACAAATACACGTTGGTTTCAAAAAGAAACCCAATGCAAAAATGAGAGTTGAGAACTTGGTTTACTAAATCACAACCAAATCCCACAAAATAAATTTAGCTTCATCGCATTGTGTTCAAATATATTTTATGCCTTTTTATAACACTGATTATATGAATAATCGAGAGACCCCATGAAAGAAAAATTAATCATTCATATAAATTACTCGATGGTAAATATCCCAAATTCCACAAGTAATTAATGATCCTATTATACAGGATGTGGCCCCAAAACTCATTTTTCTTTCATGCTTTGGGCGTCAATGCACGTGTGGGTTAAGAAACTTCAACAAAATTCCACTATGCATTGGGTGAGCAGAAGAACGAAGAAACATTACGGTGGTAAAGATTATTGCATCAATGGAATTTTCATCACAGGAACAATTAGGATTGAGTTGAGCCCCTATGTATTTCAGAAAAATAAGAGGCTTTGATTTTTTTTTTTTAAATTCCGAATGAAAAAAATACAAGGGAAAGTGGAAATCTTTGTACGTATACTAGTGTCTCCCGCATCTAGGCGCTAGAGCTACAATTACTTAATGGAGGAAATATCCAGAGCAATGAAAAGACAACAATTCTCCTCACGATCCCAGTTTTATACCTATAAGCATCAAAAGTATCCATTGTTGCATAAAAGCATGGAAGATTCAAAGGGAGTGAACGGTAATTACCTAGAATGAAAATTTGCTTGAGGAACTACACAGATAAATGAAAATCTTACCAGGATGGACCTCCACTCCTGCCCTCCAGGCTTTTTGCTCTTCCCTGCTCCTGAGTTTGTTGGGCCGGCTGTTGGGGCAGTGTCTGCAGCTCCAAAAGATGTGCCCGAAGTTGGTGGGGTCGGGGAGGATCTCCTTGCTGAGGTTGGACCTGGCAGGTGTCATTATGAATAGTGCGTCTAGATAATGGTGAAGGTGACATGCCACCACCAGCACCAGCACTAATTTGATTAAACCCACTAACAGTACTGACTAAACCTGCGCATCAAACCCACTATTGAACCCCCAAACCTGAGACTGCTCATAGCTTCTAGGCATCTCCTGTTCATCTCTTGCAACCAATGCAGCAGCCATCTGCCGAAGCTCAAACAGCTTCTCATTACCCAACTGTTGCTGACTTGGCTGCAGCTGTAGAGGAGGCTGCCGTAACACCCTTTGCCCTCGGCGCAACACCACAGAAGAAGAGCAAAAAGCCTCCTCTGAGAGGAAGGGGCACCCAGATGATGCTATGGCGGTTGCGGCATAAAGGCCTGAGGTTGCAGTGGTCCAATATAGAATGACAACTCTATGCTTGCGTTTTCGAGATCGGCCTGCAGTCGCTTGAGTCGATGTTGAAGAATGGAGATGAGAACCACACAGCCGTAGACGGGATCCCGAAGACCATTGTCGGCCTCGTAGGCAAGCAAATTGACGGCGTCCTCGCGCTGTGTGGTTTGCAGCTCATTTAGAATCTTAGTGACGTTGCTGGCTCCGAACACCTTGTGGACAACTGCGAATTTCTGGGGTTGGTCCGGCGGGAAATAGGGTGCAAAAACGCACTCAAGCGCACACTTTCTCCTTAGAAATTTGCAGGCCGCACAAGGCGAGTTCGGTGACCGCATTTTCTCCTCTCGTCTTCTGCCAACTTTAACAAAATGGAAAGAAAAAAAAAAAGAAGAAGAAGAAAATAAAAAATCAACTGGATGAATACAAAGAAAATGACAAACTTTACATGAAAAATATGTTCTTTGGGAAGAGAGATTCTGAGAGGCTTCGTTTGCCGATCCCGGGAAAAGCGGGTGCGGGTGGGATTTTCAATTTTATTATATTCAATAATTTCTCTACTGATAACCAAGACGAAGTAACATGGGATCTTGGTTAGGGAAGAGGAGCGATAACTTGGAAACAAAACGGATGATAATTAAAGGTACCGAGTACTTTTTTTCACAAAATAAAATGGAGCTCCACAGCTACTCTATTTTAAGAGTATATACCCAAGGCCTAATTGATAACCAAAATCAAACACTGCAACTGTTGATAAGATTGAAAAACAAGACCAGAAAAAACAGTGACACGAAGATTAAAAGGAAAATGAACAATCTGGGCCAAAAGTACCTCAAACCCACGTGACCAAAATTGGTCTCCGATGAAAGGGTGGGAGAGAAACAAAGAGAGATCACGAGAAATTTAACGTACACATGTACAGTAGCCTATATTGTGTCATATTGTCGAGTCAGAGACAAAGCCAGAGAGACTGTGGAACAGAACACACCCACCCAGACTTAGTTTACCTGAAAGAAACTGCGTTAATCGTCACTTATGTCTTTATCTCTCTACAAGGATCCGTCTCTCTCTCTCTCTCTCTCTCTCTCTCGTCACTTCATAGGTTTGCGGGTTTGTGTCATCTACTCCATTTGCCTCCCATTTGCCTTCTTAAAAGGGAAGGAATTGATGGTGCAAATGGCTTTTCCGAGACGCACTTTTATTTCAGCGAAAAAAACAAATATACATGCTCTCATTCCAAAACCGAAATCACCCGAATCACTTCTTAAACTCCGAAATAAACCAGGAAGATCCTCATTTTCATATAAATAAAAGGGGAATGACAATGGTCCTGCCCAACACGGACAAAGTCAGAAACAATCGACTAAAGATCGATGAATGTCCGAATTTTTAAATGGGATGTGTATATAGGATGATATTCAGAGTCCCCGCCTCCAACCCCACTCTCGGTCTCGTCCCGTCCAATTCAGTACTTCATTAGTTTGTCTTTTCCCTTTTTTAACGAATCAAAAAGATAAAAAGATTAAATAACAACAAGATCATCTTATCACCTACAATATCCGTCCGTCGCGCAGGTATTTAACTCGTTTGCAAAAGATTTTAGCTGTCACTCAATAAAAATTATAATTTAAGGCCACAACCGCAACTTATTTGTTGTGTAAGTAATCGAGCCACGGCACCTGCTTTCGAGGGCCGTGAGGTCTTTATCGCTAGTGTGTAATCGGACGACAGGTGCGCGCACGCATCCCCAAATTCTGGAGAAATTGTTGGCCTATCTTTCAAAGAATGATATTTTCAATTAAGGTTCATGTCAAGGTAAATGCGGTAACTTCTACTTTTATTTTCCTCGAAGACTGGGGAAACACTAGGTCACAACAAAGGGTTGAAATCAGCTGAAAACGAGTTGCAATATAAAAGGAAAATTTTAGTATAAATTTAAGCCACCGTCGGAGTAGATTAATATTTTATCTTTCTCAATCTATAAGCTCGAGGATTTCCAATTTGGGTTGGAATCGCAACGACATTCTCGGTTCTATGACGAGAAAAAAACTCCCACAAAAGTCTGGAAAGAGAGTTAAAAAAAAAAAAAAAAATTGTAGGAAAAGAGAGGAGGACCCACTAAACGTTTTTTAAGGCCTGACTTTTGGAGGGGACGAAATGGGAGTACGAAAGGAGGAGTCAGTTGGGTGGGAAGTGGGTGGCGGAATTGTACATGAAAATGTTAATAGCGCACGAAATTTAAATATAAAATAATTATTATTAAATTATATTATATTTACTAGTTATGATTGAATTAATATTTTATATCTGTGTCAAATCAATTTCTTTGTACATATTTTCTGTGCGTCTCAATATGGTTGCGACCGGTGAATTGGTGGCAGTGCTGTGCTGCAACGCCACCGTAGCTTGCTCCTTCGCACGATGTCATTACCTTCAACCTATTGGGATCAGTATACATATTTTCAACGTGACATGCTGACAATTGGGCCAACAGGACGTAGGCTCATTCTGTTCGTGAGCCATTGAGTGTGTAGAGTTTTTAACGTGGATCCTTAGGTTGTTGCGACCTTTACTCTCCCTTGTTTCCCAAATCTTGATTTATTCATCTTACACTTCAATTTTCGTTCTTTAGCCTTTTGTTTCACACTTATCCAGCACAAACTGTTTTTAATGCGTCCCATTACCGAGACACAGTATTAGGACACATGCACGGCTTACCCGACATACAAAACAGAATGGGTTCGGGTATGTCGGAATCCAAGTGAGAAAAATGTTAGTCTATAAATTTACAACGCGTAGCATATGATACATTGCAGGGAATGCACGCATGGATCGGATCCAACGAGATTGTCTTGAATAATTATTTCCACAGAAGGAGACTTAATACCTCGGTTAATTGTTTGCTCTTGAACGAGCCGTTGTCATGTTTTGCACGATGACATGATTAAACAATCAATTGCAACTACTCTGCCTTTGTTATTTTAACTCAGGTAAGCATAGGTCTCGTCCCCACCCATTTATTTCGTGTAGAATATTTTAACTAACGACAAAATCCAATTGTCACATAAGTATTATTTAGGGAACACCAATTGGTAGGGGAATGAGTATATTTTCAATTGTAAAGTATTTTTGAATTTTTTAATGTAACTTTGTATCTTTTTTTTTTTTTGTTTCATATTATTTGAATTCTAAAGTTATAAATAAATGTATAATATTTTAATTATTAAAATATTTTTGATAAATTTACCCTAATACTTATTTGATCACTCGTTAAATAATTAGTGGGACATAATGGAGGACCCTTGACCCAACTCCACTAACCCCTCCATTTAACAGGCCTAGTGCCCAATACCCTTATATTTACATATCACAAGACCCAATGCCCATAACCAACTACTATAACGATCTTAAGCGGCCGTCCCACACACAATTCAATTATGAAGACCAAAAAATTTTACGAAAGACTTTTTCGTTTTTTGCCCGTATTCGGGGTATCTTCCTATCTCCTTTGTTTTCGTTTTTACCATTTTTTTCCCCTTTAATAATCGTTTCATTGCTTTTATTCGATTTTCAAACTGTAAAAGAGATTCAGTTCTAGACTTCCTTAATGTTTTTTCTCCACAACCCTAAAATTAAGTAGTATTCTCTAGAAATCTATAACTATTTTACATAATTTTTTGTAAGGTAAGAAGTTGTATGAAATATTTTTATTAAAAAAAAACAATAGAAATCGTTTGAAATATATTGTACTTATCCACTGAATAGGTGAAGGAAGATATTTTTCTTGTAGATATCTATTAAGTAAAAGGTAACTAGCATTGTTTGACGGGTAAATTAGCTAATGGCGCATGGTTTATTGATAGAAAATTCAAATGCATGATAGTTGGTATGAAAGTTAGTTCAATTCGAATTCGATATTTATTATTAAGTATTTTAATTGAAGAATAAATAAGAAATTTTGAAAATATCTTTAACTTTATTAAAAAAACTTAATAAAATTGAATAAACTTAGATTCTATAAATATAAATACTATATATTTCAAATAAATTATTTTTTATAAAGATTATAATAAACTTGTGACAACGCGTAGAGAAGGAATCATTCATTAAATGGAGAAATTTGGGGTTAAAGTTTAAATTCTTCAGTTTCTTGATATTAGAAAACTCGAATACTCTTTTTTTTTTAATTGAAAAAAAAAAACCTTTTTTCTTTCGTTTGGCCATAGGGTTCCATCGTCCATACATGCATTGGCCACGTGGCTCATGTGTTCTCCTAGAATACTTTGACCATTGACGTGGCCTTCGGGTTTGGAATATGGACTTGAGCCACGTATTGGATGACGAAATAACAAAGTCTCAACCTCTCAATTGACCCAAAAAAAAAAAAAAAATCTCAAGCTTTAATACTTTTTAAATAAATTAAAAAAAGAACTTCTGGTGTTTTGACCATTCGACCGCTAAGATATTGAGGAGCGGGGGTATAACTAAATATTTAATTGCTTTTAATTACTAACATTTTTTCTTTTTACAACACACCTGCGGTGCTTGGAAGATATATATATATATATATATATATATATATATATATATATATATATATATATATATATATATATATAATTTTTTTTTTAACAAAGAGAAATCCACGCATTTATTACTAATTTACTAAAATGTCTCGAAAGAACACATTATTAATACCATAATTAATCATCTACCGCACGGTACATGAAATATGTTTGCCATATGTCCCTAAGCATCGATAAAGTTTCAAACAATTCAATTATTATGATTATTATTATTATTTTATATTTCTTGTAAAATAAAGAACAAAAAGGAGAAAATTGATAGAAAAAATTGAAAACACAGGGGAAAAAAAAAAAGACTGTCTTAGAATCGGTGGAAGAAGCTCTCTTGTTATTAATTCTTTAACTAGGTTTTCAATCGCTCGGTACATGTTTAAAAGCTACCGTAGCTGCTTACTAGCCACGCAAACTTGAAGGGTCTAGAGTGGCATTACGTTTCATGCTCTAGAAAAGCAATGCATCTCCCCGACCTGGGCATAACAGAAAGCCATCTATTCCCCACTTTCAGATGATGTATTACACGGAGGCACTGTGCCAAAGTTTCCGTGGACAACAGGAAAGCACTGTTTTGTCACCTTCTTTGATGTCTGAGCTTGGCATTAGTAAAGGAGTAAATATTACATTCAGAAAACGTGAAAGTAAAAATAATGAAGGAAACCCTTAGCAGCAGAAATGCATTAAAATTTTAAAAATCTATCTCGTGAGAATAGATTCTCAGTGTTGAATTCATCCGCAAAGTAGCCATATTTAGGCTCATATTTCTGCCCAACTTCATAATGGAGAACTTGGAAGTCTTTTTTTTTTTTTTTAATGTTTTGCAAAATGTGTTAGCTCAAGTACTAATTAAAGAACATAATCAGTGGAAATGGACGCCAGAATTCAGCTATATCATCAACTGCAAATAAATTAGATCAAAAGTATCTCTAAATTGTGTAGGGCCTATTAGCTCATATTTGGTGGTTTCTGTTGATGTAATGTACCAGCAAATAAGTTGGATGAACAAAAGTCTTGCATGTTGTAACATAAGAGAATACAAGAAGAACAGGCGAGAAAATAACAAAATATACATAACTCAAAGCAGACACTTCACGTTTAGAGATCGAAATGCAGACCTACATATATGAAGGTAAAATCAGCTATCCTTTTCTTGATATCTCTAATGGTCTTGTCACGAACTCTCACTAAGAATGTCCCCCAACTTGTACACACTCTTAATGCAAGAATATCTTAGTAATGCTGTACATAAGAAAAGACTGCACCCTAAATTTAGCTGACTGATGCAAGTTAAAGACGATTAAAGACTTACATGTAATCGTTACTCTTCCGAGTCACATTAACAACAAATGTTGATTTTTGCATATGGGGTCTGGCCAGGTTGATTACGTACTCCCACTTCTCTTTGCTCTGCCCAAAATCTATCGGTCAAATTTAGGGTCAGCTTTACGTGGTGGTTGAGCACAAAAATAAAATTAATAACAGAAAATTAAAAAAAAAATTATCTGCCCATAATGCTTGAAGAAGATCAAAACAAATAAAGGAACGACAATTGCCAGATAATTAGTCAAAGGCTCGTTCAATCATGTTGGCAAGAATCGAGGGACGCATTTGCGTGAATGCTTATCAATCAAGAGTCAAACACGGCAAGTCTAAGAGAGCGAAACGATAAAAAAAAAAAAAGGCAAAAAGAGGAGACAAAAAAGAAAGAAAACGAGCTGAAAAAATTGCGTAAAGACAAATGTCCAGGGCTCCCAGGAGGCCAGAAGATGACTTCAACCTAGTGCTCTTTTCTCCCTCCATCCCCTCCACTTCTGCAATTAACACGAAAATTCCAAGGAAAATTCCCCACCCCCCCACCCCCTAAAAAAAAAGAAAAATAATTATCATATGGCTATCTAATTCAATGTAACTGAAGGATTTTTTTTTTTTTTTTAAAAGACCTCCAACACGCAGTACCCATCCATATGCCAGACAAAGACTCACAGTGCATTAAATCAAACTTGGAGAAAACCAAACTTTCCAAATTTCCAAAAATTAATTTCAGTTTTTGAGTTTATCAAACGTGTAGTTTTCGAAATAAATGATTTTAATAGACATTACTTTTCTATTTATGCGAAACTTTTGATAAGAATAAGAGACGTGGGAGTTTAATTTTAGTAACCAACGAGCAAAAAACAAAAGTATGAAAAATAGTTGAAACGCAGGTCAAGGAACATGTCTTTTTATTTTTATATTTTTTCCTTTTTGGGGTTTAATATATATATATATATATATATCTTGTCTGTCGTCTAATTTCATAAGTAATCGAGAAGGTCCACTCCCTACATCCAGTGCGCGTCTTAAATGAGCAAACCAACTTTTCTTCCTTTTGAGTTTATTTTTTAAAATCAAAACATAAAAGAAAATTTGTATCCAAATTGAGCTGATCGCGATCCACTAAATTATCTTTGAAGTTAATTGTCTAATTTCAGAGAATTTTAAAATTAGTCCGCCTTGGTGGAATTCTGCACTTTGACAATATGCGATGTCTTCAAGAGATGGGAATTCTTCATACTTTCTGACTTTCTTTTGCAGAAAGGGTCGGAGACAATCGACAAACTTATGTTGGAAATTTTACTGGTCGCGTAGTCAAGCGTGATCCCCACTGCACTAATAAAGGCTTCTTTTTTTTTTTTTTGGGTTGGGGGGGGGGGTTGGGATAGTTGATTTTTTAAAAGGCGAGATGTAAGTTTTTAAGTGGTCAAATGTAAACAGTTATAAATGTTATGAATTATTGTTAATCATAAGGAAAAAAATTCATTAAAATAATATACATTGATAGATTATATATATTAGACGACATAAAAATATTTTGAGTTGATAGTTGATTTTCCCTCTCTCTCTCTCTCTCTCTCTCTCTCTCTCTCTTTTTTTTTTTTTGTGACTGGTTACTTATTATTCCCTTAAGAAGTATATGTATTATTATTATTATTATTATTATTATTATTATTATTATTATTAGTTAAATGAATGGTTTAGTGGGTCTTATTGTAATTCTAGAGTAGTAAAACGAACGTATTGTGATGCGGGTCAACTTCACCTTTTGTCCAATCAATTAAACCTTTTTTTCTTTTTGGTTCAGTAATTTTAATGAAAATTAAGATTTAGTGGAGTAAACATTTGAGTAATCCTGATATTAACCTGTTACGAATTTAGATCACGATGTTCCTTACCGTCTTTTTGACTTCTGTTGGGTCTAACAAGGCAATTAACGAGGGGCTCCCACGTGTCTATCTTTTACATGTGCTTTTGACTTTGTCAACTAATAAAACATAATTTAACTTTTCACCTCCTCCACGAGCGTGAGAGTGGACCTTTGGTTTGGTTCTCTTTCCGCTCCACGGCAAAGGAAAATGGCTTCGGAGCTTTGATGGCCGTAGCGCGTTGAGAATTCAACATAATTCCATTTCTTATTTTGCTCTTTGCCCACACAATATATATATATTCTCTTGCATGGAAGAGGTAAAACCAGAAGTGAAAATTTCTATTAACCCACAAAAACTAAACTGAAACAAATTGAAATTTTATTTAATTGAATGAAAATTTGAAATTAATCAATTAAATTAATTTTAATTATTTTTTTGATTTCGTTACAATTTTTAAGTTTTAAAAATTAACAGTTGAGCAACCCGAATTGAAATATTATTTTATATACATTTTATTAAAATAATATTGAAAAATTACTAATTCAATTATTAATAACAAATAAATATTAATTAATATTATTTATTTTTCTTATATTAATAATAATAATAATAATAATAATAATAATAATTTTTAAAATTTAAAATAAAATTACATTTTTTAAAAATTAAATTAACTCACACGCTGCATTGAGATTTTTAATTAAATAAATTTTAATGTAATTTTAATTTTCAATTTAGAAAATCAAAATTTTTAGTATAATTACAATTTTGGTGATTTAATTCCGTTGACCGAGTCATGAATGAATACCCATACTCAGTAGTTTAAGCCGTAATGTAATCAATCTATATTGTATTAAAAAAATAAAAATCCGAATAATGTAAAAATAATATTTGATGGTTTATGGTTTATTGATATTGACGAATGTAATACATACAGCAACTATTGGCATTATGCGTCAAAACGCACTGAGCCGCAATGGTGCATATGGGATACGAAATTGGTGCATAATTCCATTAATGGAAGCGTTATTAAAGCAACTAATATTAGTTCTTATTTAAGTAGACGTAAATAAAAATAAAATAATAAAATAAATAATCCCGATTTAGATAAACACCAAAAACACGCACGCACGCACCTTTTACTTCACTCTCGCACCTTTTACTTCTCTCTCTCTCTCTCAGTTAACTTGTTCTGACGTATATTACTCTAAATATATATATATATATATTTTATAACGTGAGAATTAAATAATACGTATCTATAATATTTTATTACAAAAAATATCGATGATCTTATTAATATTTTTAGATACGTATCAAAGTAAGTTTTCAGCATTTTATCATAAATTGAAGGTTCTATAGCGGATAGGATAAATTCTGATATAAAATTATTATTTTTTTTTAAAAAATTAATCTGTTAGAATAAATAGTACTTATACTTATATGACTTAAGTTTTTTTTTTTTTTTCATGGGAGTACGTCCGTGATACTTAAGTTAGGTTTACATATTATATAATAAAAGTTTTTATTACATCCAATTTTAATTTTAAATAAATATTTTCGTTATAATATTATCATGACCGTTAGTTGTGCAGGTATAAATTAAAAGGGAAAATTTTAACGGAGTAACGGTATGTGTGTATATATGCACAGAGGAACTTTACCGTAAGCATGATGACGTAGGAGCTTGCATTTGTAAAACAAATTGTATTCATCCGAAGTACGGCAACGGTCTTTCTGGTTTTGCTTTGTATTGGGCTTCTCGTTGGAGTCCGTTTTGCAAAACCGCGTGGAAGCGCAAGCTGACACTTCCGTCTAACCATCGGGCAATCAAGCCTCCGTCCAGCCGGCGTTGCGAGTCTTGCTCTTCTGCTTTCTTGTTGTTGTTGTTGTTCTTCTTCCTCTTCCTCTTCCTCTTCCTCTTCTTCTCTTCCTTGCTGTAACTTCCACTTGGGCGCTATGGACCCACATTTTCTGTCTCATCGGCTTCAATTTGTTTCTTATTATTTATGTTGTAACAGAAGCAAACGGCAATTCGATTACTAACAGAACGCGCACACAGTTTTTGTTTTGTTTTGTTTTGTTTTGTTTTTTATTTTTATTTTATGCGTGCAGAGAAATATGATTATTGTTTATGTTTGTCGCCGCCATGCGTTGGATTCCAAGCATCCCTTTCTCGTCGGCACCTTCCACGTCATCCGCTGCGCCTTCCTCTTCCTCCTCCTCCTCCCCCAAACCATTACCCGTTGACGAAACTTTCTCACCCGGAAAAAGACAGGGTAGCCGTGATCGGAGCAATCTCCGTGGCGGCGGAGGCGGAGGCGGTGGCGGTGCTGCTTTGGCTTCGCATGTTGTTGGTGGCACAACCGGCGGCGGAGGCGGTGTGCGTAGCGCGCCGAAGCTCACGCGCCAGAGGAAGATCCGTCATTTGACTGACCAGGACCTTTTGGGTGCGAAATCGGCGCCGGTTCTTTCGGCGGATGCGGATGTGCTGTCGCGATCCTCGAGTGCCCCCTCCTCCGCACCGCCACCTCCCGCGAGGCTGTCGAAGTCAGTTCCCATGCCGCTTCCTCTCCCGTTGCCGGTGCTGGAGAATTCGAATTCCGGGGACGGCGACTCGCGGTTGCCGTCGCCGCCTATGGAGCGGGATCGAGACAGAGCTGATGGAGCTGGAGCGGGAAACTATTCTTCTCCCTCGATTTCTCCAACCACAAGGTACATTTGCTTTTTATCTTGACATTGAATAAAAAGACAGAAAACTTGTTTCAATTTTGCAGCAGTCCGTGTTGGATTCGAGTTTCTCTTTACAGTAGCAGGCAATAATTGCAAGCACATGGTTTTTTTGTAATTCAAAGAATTAATCACAATTACCATAGCAAAGAGTAATTTACACAATTTTTTAGTGTTCATAGAATCTTGGGAATTGCTTGGGAGGAGAGCGTTAAGTGTTTCAATAACAGAAAAAAGCTTTAGCAATCTGATGCTCAAATTTCCTTTCTTCAACGATGACTTGTTTTCCACGAATTGTATTTACCTTCTTCTTTTCGTTTCTCTATAGTTTTTTTTTTTTTTTTCCTTTTTCAATCGCAGAGGAATAAGCCAGGACATTAGGAAGATGCCAGACCATCTTGAGACAAGGTCATCTAGGATGGTGCATCCAGAGTCCAGTAATGTGGACAATGCTCGCAACAACAAGAGGCTTAATGTTACTTTTTGGAGTGCTCCTAATAGTCCATTGATAAGTCCTCTACGCAGCCAGCAGCAGATTTTTGCTGGATCCGATTTATTTCCTTACCATCACAACATTCTTAAAGGGAGTCAGGGCTGGTCCGCACCAGAGATGGCATCATTAGATGTACCCAGCCTCCCTCCTCCGGCGTACCTTGACTTTGGTGCACTTAGTAATGAGAATTCTCCTCTTCACAGTCCACCAAGTAGCTGGAACCCCAGAAGTCCAAGTGGGCCTGCATCATCTTTGTGTGCCAAATTATCATCTGAATCTTCATCTGCAAGGCGTGAAAGCAATGGTAATCTTGGCGTCCATCCATTACCTCTTCCTCCGGTAGCAGTTGTTTATCCTTCATCCTTGCATGTTCACCAAGTGATAGCTAAACCAGTGCCAACTTTGAAAAGCCAATGGCTGAAGGGAAGGCTTATTGGGCGTGGTACATTTGGAAGTGTGTATGTTGCCAGCAATAGGTACACATTTTCTTTCTGCATCTTTAGCTGAATTCTCTTGCTTTAGCACAAGCTAATTGGAACCACTTTTTATGACAGGGAAACTGGGGCTTTATGTGCCATGAAGGAAGTTGAGCTATTTCCAGACGACCCAAAATCTGCAGAGTCCATAAAACAATTAGAGCAGGTTCACTATCAAATTTCCTTATTTCTCTTTTAACCATTAAAGGGCATGTGTGGCAATTCTCAGAGTATGTGTCATATATTAAGTGCATCTTTATTGGTTCTAGAAACGTGGCATGCTGAGACATGGAATATCTTTTGAGATGCATAGCTTAGCTGTTGACATTTCATTCCATTTAGAATGGATGCTTGTCCTATCCCCATTTTTTAGTTCTCTCACTTGTTGCAGGAAATTAAAGTTCTGAGCCAGCTGAAGCATCCAAATATTGTGCAGTATTATGGTAGTGAAACAGTGAGTAATAATCAAGTTGTGTCTTTCGGTTTCTATGTGCTGTTACATATAAGTTCCCTTAAAAATGGTTTAATAAATAACTTTATGTGTGTAGGTTGAAGACCGTTTCTATATATATCTGGAGTATGTTCATCCAGGTTCAATCAATAAATATGTTCGAGAACATGGAGCTATAACAGAAAGTGTTGTTCGTTCTTTCACTCGGCATATTCTTTCTGGGTTAACTTACTTGCATAGTACAAAGACAATCCACAGGTACAAATGTTTTTTTTTTCATTTTTCTGATTTTACAAAATTATAAGTAGTTAAATTTACTGAAATTGGTTGTCTTTGGGGAAGAGCCTGTGGAAGAATGTTTTGTGTGATTGGCCCTGATTTTGCTCTTCTCTGAGTGTATAGGGACATAAAAGGGGCAAATCTGCTTGTTGATGCATCTGGGGTTGTCAAGCTTGCTGACTTTGGGATGGCAAAACATGTGAGTACCATTTTTCCCCCACTACTCACCCTTCCCAAACAAAAAATAATAATAATAATAATAATAATAATAATAATAATAATAGGAGGAACACAAAGACCCCGTAGTAATGCCACTTTCTTGTGACCCAAAATGTGGGTCGAGCTTATTCTTTTAATAATATAGATGTATGTGTGATCTTGATGTCAACAGAGTTTCCCTTGCATTAATTTGTTCCATTGGGTATGACCATGAAAGTAATTGAGTGAAAATTTGTAACTTGGTTTATGTCAACAGAATCACTTTAGTAATATGTCTAAGTGCTACAAAATTGCAAATTTTGTCATCCACATAGTTGGGCTTCTGTCTACTTTCTGTGGCAAATGTTGCTTATACTCGTGATTTTTCTTGCTCAGCTCACTGGACAAGCTGCTGAGCTTTCTCTGAAGGGAAGTCCATACTGGATGGCTCCAGAGGTAACATCTTGATGCAACAGTTACATGTGATGTTTTTATAGCTTCTTCATTCTAACATCGCATTCTTTGCTGCAGCTTATTCAAGCTGTCATGCAGAAAGATACCAGCTCTGACCTTGCACTTGCTGTTGATATATGGAGTTTGGGCTGTACTATTATTGAAATGCTTAATGGGAAACCTCCTTGGAGTGAATATGAGGGGGTACGTCCTATATTACTCAATTGGCTTTATTCATGCCACATTAATTTTCTAAGACTAACCAGCACAGGTGCATGTTTAACAAGTGATGTGAAACTTTAAAGAGTTGGAGTTGGTATGGCAGCAATGGTGTAAACAGAGAACTTAAATTTCCATAAATACCATCTTGCATCCTGTTTATTTTTGTTTCAAAGACCCCCCAAAATAT
Source organism: Ceriops zippeliana (assembly GCA_037897445.1). Lineage (NCBI taxonomy): Eukaryota > Viridiplantae > Streptophyta > Magnoliopsida > Malpighiales > Rhizophoraceae > Ceriops > Ceriops zippeliana. The sequence continues at coordinate 1,382,411 of JBAPLH010000061.1, read as the reverse complement.
GAAAAAATCCAAGTTTGTCTCCAAAATTATCAGAATTAGAACAATTTGCAAACATGTTTTGCTTTATTGACTGACCTTAACTTTAGACATTCTAAGAGTCATTTGATTGAGTCAATAGCTATTTGTATTTTTTTAATAGTGCCCTTATATCTTTTCATGCTTTCCAGTGAGTTCAGCTTGTTGATAAAATATGTTGAGATTGTTGTAAACTTGTTATGTGTGACATGCAAGATATGAATACTACTGGATCTGATCCTTGAATTTCCATTTGGGTGAGTTAGGTGGGAAGCTTATCTCAGCTTCTGACTGTAAGGCCATTAGAGTCCCCTCTCTTATTCTTTCTTGTTCAATCAAGTAATTAGATTTTATTATCCAAGATGCATGAACATGACATGAATGTGGTTAATTTCCAGTGGATTGAAGTGTTTGTATTGCTCCATTTTATGAAATGACTGTATCCTTTTTATTGAAGTACTCATACAGGCTTCCATTCTCATCTATGAAGTGCTTTCTGGATGAGGGTGGGTGGTGGGTACTGTATTGAGTTGGGTGGTAGAGGAAAGGCTGGAGAGTTCTTCATAAATGGGTAACACTGTGGTGGGAGAAGAAGCACGTGTGGCTCATAAGATTGTTTTTTGGACTCTAGAGTACTAGGGTGGTTTTCAGTGACTTCTGTTGCAAAGCATTCACATTTTTCCCTTATTTAACAGGAAATGATTTATTTTGCTCTGTAGGTTGCAGCAATGTTTAGAGTTCTGAGCGATACCCCACTTGTACCTGAAATATTGTCATCTGAGGGCAAGGATTTTTTATCCAGCTGCTTTTGTAGAGATCCAGCTAAAAGGCCAACAGCAAGCAAGCTACTAGAACATTGCTGGTTGAAAAACTCACCACAAGATGATGTGCTGTGCTCTATACAGTTGGCATGTCCAATGAGATTGATGGTATGTTATCAATAGCTTTGCAAACGCCATGCTGTGAGTACTTTTTGTCCATAAAATAGATTGTGCTGATATAAATTGTGCTTATTTCATTGGCAGGATATGTCTTGTAGTCCTAGATCCCCTGATGTTAAGTTTGATCGATTGCCAATATTTCTAACCCCAAGAACCTTAAAAGGAAAGTTGGCTTCTGAGAGGTAACTGCAACCTTTTGCATTACTTTCTTTCCCTTCATGTATTTTCTTGTCTTTATTTAAGAATTTAAATGCACTTTTACATTTTTCATTTCTTGTTTTTTTGTGACTTTCAGTTCTAGCTCCATGGGTCATTCTTTTTCTCCAGCGAGACTGGGCAACAATCTCAGCACGAAACTTCCAACTTAACTGTGATAGCAACCTCCCGTTTTTCTCATTTCATTCTGCAGGTTCTTCCCGCTTCATCTCCTCTGCACTCACGTTATCAAGGAAGCTCTTGTTGGCCTGTTCCAAACATTGCTAATCTCAAGCATGTGCTCAGAAAGCACAGGGAATTTGAAGAATCTCTGCTTGCTTTTTTCACAATGGCTCTGCTCTGCTAATCATGCCAATTAATCGAAAACGAAATTATCATTGGAGACCTTCCAGGGTACTGGTAGATGACTGGTGGTCGTAGTTTGTTGTTGTAGGTTTTTTGTTTTTTGTGTTTTTTTTTTTTTTTTTGGCCTCAACGCTCCCCGCAGTTTCTAGAGCCTGTTCATTTATAGGGAAAATGAGCGAAGTCGGGGACTTTAGGAGCAGGTTTTGTATAATTTTCACAAATTAAGAGCTTGGACAATGGCAGAGGCTCATTCCTTTTTAGATATTACCCTCATCTCCTTGAACATTTTATGTAGCCAAAAGGCTTCTTCTGTTTTAGGAAGAGGTTTTTGAGTGATATCTTGGCTGTTCTCTATACCTTTTACTTTGAGATGACGGAATGCTAGTAGTTTTCAATCAGTATTGGGGATCTTTATTGCCACCCTGATGTCTGTCAAGTCCACGGCTTTTGGAAAGAATTGAAGTGCCACGATTGTTTCTAGCGTGCCAACCATGGCAGCCTGTGTCCACCTTTTAACATAATAAGAATCGAACTCGCTCAGCATACCCATGTCCTGAACAAGGACCGTAATATCACTAGATCAATGTCTGATGTGTATTCAGTATATACCCATTTTGTATTTCAACTTGCCTCCGCGTGCCTAGCCCAGGATCTAGCCAATCACACGCTCCCTTTTGTTGCTGTATGGTAAAGCCATTGATCGCTGAAACTCGTTACGTAGTCTAAGCAAGTGAAATTGATGGAAAACCAACGATTCATCGATGCTTGCCAAATTTTCGGATGTACCCACAAAAAAAAAAAAAAAAAAAAAAAGAAGTGGTAAAATTGATATAACTTCAATCTACTTCAAAATGTTATTGAACCCGTAATTAATGGTAGCTGTATGGATCTGTAAACGTGTCTTTTAGGACTTTTGATCAATTGGGTCCAGACTCCCTTAAGGCGAGGATCGTTGAGCATTTGGTGGTGCCATCCAATGGTTGAGATCTATTCTGGGTTGCACAGAACAGACCTTCACTAGTCCTGCACTTCCCGACTCCCCCGAGTCATTGTCACCTGTTAACATAGACTTTTTTTAAGTCTTTTTTTCTTTTCTTTTTGGGACGTGGTAAACTAAGATTTCTATGTTATGGTAAAATAATAAATACGTTTTCCTCCTATTTGTTTCAGCACTGACCAAAACCAGGAAATGCTTAAGCATAAACAAGAAAGGGAATTGCGATCTATCTTTATTGAAAGAAGCCATGGAATTAATAAATCCTGAATGCACGAATCTAAAGAAAATTGACGCCATGTTTGACCGAGTGTAAAAGGAAAATTAAAAGAATCATACGAGTACACTTTTTGTTCGATACATTACACAAAATTAAGATAAAAAAAGACATACAAATCAAGTTTATAATTAAAAAAATGACATGTTTTATTAATAAAAAATTTATTTTATCAATTATATGCAGTTATTTAGTTTAATCAGTCATTTAATATCTTTTATTAATCTTACTTTAAATATTTTTATTATTATTTGAGATTTACATTACATACCTAGTATTAAATTTTAAATTTATTAAAATTTAAATTAAACATAAAAATTTTATTTAAATATAAAAATTATTAATATAAAGACAATAAATGATGACATCTACAAATGATTCTCGCAATGATGCACATGCTCAACGAGAGATCTTATTTTGGGTCAAAAAAGAAATTCGGGAATGGACAGCTATTGTGGTCAATTACTTTTCTCAGCAATCAGATCTCGTGAGTACAGGCAATCTCCTTTCTAGAAAATCGTTTTCCCTGACAGAAGCAGGCGTTGAACCATATTCCCCAACCCCACTAAATTTCACTCCACAATCTCTTTGTTAAACAAGCACAGGCCCACGGAATGGAACCACCAGCAGCACAGTCCATAGACAGGAACTACCAGGCAGAAGAAGACGAACAGAACAAAGCCGTCAATGAATGGTATGTATATTCGTCTCCCTCTCTATCTCTGTCATGATTTGGTTTCTGGTTTGTGTTGGTAATTTGTGTTTGTTTGTTTGGCGATGCAGTTGTTCTTGCTGTTATGACTGTTCAGAGAACTGCCTCAGTTACCTGTTTTGCGACCTCTGCTAGAAGCCTAAGACCAACCAAGAATGTCTTGTCCTTCAGGATTTTAAGTACACTCATCAGTGCCCGTTGATTGATGGATCTTATATGTGAAGACCTTGTTCAAACCATGATTCATGCGATGCATCCTAACTATCATGAATGATTAGCAAATTGGGATAGTCCTTTCTTTTCCTCATCCCTGTGTTTCTTCCTTTCTCTCTTACCCTTTTTGTTTTTCCATCAAGGTCTTTGTTTTTGTTTTTTTTTTTCTTTTTTTTTTTTTTTTACAAATTTCTGTTTAGCCATTTTCGTTGGGATAAGAGAATAAGACGCGTCCTACTGATTATTCGTGGCACGAAAAAAAAAAAGGGATCTTAGCGGAAATGATGTTTTGACAATGGTATTGATTTGGGGTATCTACTGGCTCATTAAACCTGTAATAATATTTGTTCTACGTAGAACGGCATTGTTGGAGTCGAACTCTGAAGACTGATGCGAATTTAATATCAGAGCTATCTTACTGGGTATTTGCGGAAATATATGGCAGGGTTGTGCAGGATGTATTTTCCTTGTTGATGGTCCTGGTCCGAGGAATTGACTGTAATAAACAAGATTCCAGTTGTTAGCCAATAATATCTCTTTTGTGATAGAATCTGGATACCCAGTGTTGAAAAGTCCAGACATCTATTCTGTCAGTCCGCAAAAAGATGTGAGATTATGGACCCCCCCACCCCCAAAAAAAAAGAAAAGAGAAAAAAGAAAAAAGAAAAAAGCGAAGCTTCGTTTGTTTTGTGTTGTGTAATTTATACTTTAGTACACATATCGCAGGCCTAAAAAGTTACAATAAGCGATCAAATTAGAACTCGTTGTGTAGAGCTAAATCGTTAAATGGCTTTTAGGAGTGGAAAAGCGATGCAGAGAAATATGAATAAAATCCGCACCATAAAAGTTCACGATTCGGCTCCCAAGGCTAAGTCAATAATTAATATTGATTTTATTTGGTTTATTAACAGATTTATAATACTGTAAATTATACAATAATAATTTTTTATATTTTATAAATTTCATAATTTTGAGATTTTGAAGATACGATGTAAGTTCTCAACTATTAAAATTTCTCCAAAATTAAGAAAACGCATCTCCTAAAAGAAACAAATAAACCAAGATTGGACTTAGAATTTTCGATTTACAGGCTTTGAGTTCAAATTTAATTAGAAGCAGGGAGAGTGGAAAATGGGTTGATCAGCTCAGCAGAAAGGGCGGCGAATCCAATGGTCCTAATCACTAATCTTGGGCCTTTCCAATCAGTTTTGCAGTTGTTTAAGACCCGGTATGGACAAAGTGGAGAGAGAGACTAGGAAGAATTTGAGAGTGGTGAACTAGAAAAAAGGCCTCCGCATCACTCTAATACTTTGTGTGTAAAGTGGCGGCCCGCCCTGAAATAATTTGCAAATTGCAATATGGCCATAATTGGTCTCTTTTGCTCTTCTCTCCTCCTCCTCCTTCTTCTTTGATGAATATTCGTCTCTTCATATATAATCAAATCTTATTATTATTATTTTAATTTTTCATAACCATGTAATGCAGTAAAAACTGTAAATCAAATCCAAACAATCTTACATACATTAAAAAAAAAATACGGTAACTATTATAACTGTTCATAATTAGTGTAATGGTAACTAGTAAGGATAAAACTAAAATTTTGTGGAGAATTAAGGGCAAAAAAACTGAAATTATGTGGAGAATCCCTCAAATGCATTCCGTGAAACAAGCGTAAAAATGGTGCTAGCAGCGTGACTTATCTGAAAAAGATTTCTTGTCATACAAACACACACACACACACACACACACACACATATATATATTGCGTGTGATGCAAAATTGTCAAATCTTCTTTTTGGGGTATGCATGCATGTACTAGATGGGCCAGATTTTGGGCAACAACAACAACAAGTCAGCCCCAAAGTTTACACCCAGTATTCAAAATCGTCACTACCATATTTTATAAAAATTTATGAAGAGAAATATTTTAATTATGTAACTTTTATTGTAAGAAATTTTTTACTGAATAAAATAAAATAAAATAATAAAAATGAAAAAGAGCATCGTCCAAATTTTCAAATCAGTGTCGCAACAAGTCTTTTGTCTGCGACTAGACCGAAGAGGGAATACTTGGTCGTTGTGATTAAGATTTAATTAAGTCCTATGCTTTTCATAGCGAAGAAGGGTATATTCGTACTTATAATTTTATTCGTGCTCATTCCTTGTACATTTTATGTAGCCAAAAGGCTTCTTCGCGGAACGAAGGAGGCTTGCTTCAATGTCAAGATTCTGGTAATGAGTACGAGGTGCTCTTTTTTTTTTTTTTTCCCTCTCTCTCTCTCTCTCTCTCTCTCTCTCTCTTGATTGTGCTTTGGACTACCAGAAGTTACTAATTGAGATACAAGGCTAGTTGGCGGGGGACAACTTTTTTTCCTTTTTATGCTCACCTACCTCGCCTACATAACAAGGCAACCCACGGACGATAATACCTTTCTTTTTTTTTTTTTTCAATTTTTTGGGAAATAGATGAGATAAAGTTTTATTAAGAAGTTAAAAGAGAAAACAACAATAATTATTTTAAATGCTTATTTCCCAAGCATAACAACAATAATACAAGGCCCACTTTGAGACGAATTCTCAAGCATATCTTTGTGCAATGGACGAAAGACATTGGCAACATTCTTGTGGCTTTGAAAGCATTGCCATATGATCTGATCCTCTAATCTCCATCACCTCATTGCACCGACTATTCTCAATCATCCACCGCTGGAATTCCTCGGTTATTGCTTTGTCCTCCTTACATACGATATAAACCCTTTGCACGGATCCGTATCCTTGGTTCGTGAACCTTTCTGCCTTGGCTAGATCGGGTACAAACAACGAGCCTGGTCTCACTAAAGTCTTTGCCAATTCAAGATCCTACAAGAATTAGTGCAATGAAAACGAACATTTTATATACGGTTGGGCTTATGAAAGAAAATTAAACACGAAGAATTTGGAATTAGGAGGGGCTGCTTACTTCAATGGGGCACAGTTGATAGAGCTTAGATGATAAGAAATCGGGGCCAAAGAACATTGTGGTGAGGTGCGGCTGTGAGCTGCTATAGGGTGCAAACTGAGTGTCTAACCAAGTTCCTGCCGGTGCCCTTTCGAAGAGCTTCGCGAAAGGAAGAAACAACAAAAGGTGAAAAATTATAAATCACAATCATACACCATAAACTTGAAAAGCAACTAAACCCAAGACAGATGCAATTTTTTTTTTAGTCCTTAAGAAGGTAGGCGGACGGTGGAGTTTGAATCCTGCCCACTAGCACAATTATAGTGACAGGATGCAAAAACAAACGATGGCTGTTGAAAACTAGCTTATGTTTCGTAGCGAGTAAAAATCTTCAAGTAGTATTAACTTATTTGATACCTGTTCTATAACAAATGATGGCTGTTTTACGGTATCCGGCATGAACCCTGTGAGAAACACGGCAACTGCAATCTTCTCAGCAAAATTCTCCATGGCGAGAGCCAAATTCATGCCTCCTAAACTGTGCCCCACCAGTATGACCTTTTCATTTGATGGCATGGAGGCCAAGAAATCTAACAATGGTTGTGTGTATTCAGCAAACGTGGGAACATCTTGGATTGCCTTCATATGGATGCCCGAAGCGGTAAGGTCAAGCACCGTGACCCGGTGGCCGGCTGACTCGAGCAATGGCTTGACCTTGTGCCAACTCCAGGCCCCATGGCATGCGCCATGTACCAGAACAAGATGCTTCGGGTCTCGGCCCAACCCCGGCATCTTATTTTAGTTGGTTCCTAGCTGTTTACGTTGTGGAAGATCTCCGCGTTCCGTTCAAAGATATATACAGACCTCCGACTTTGAAAAGTCGCCTCCACAGTCCGAAACGTTTTTAATTCCCTTTTTAGTTCTAGTTGGAGTGCAAGACGGGGTTTAAATTTCGTAGTCATTTTTTTTTTTTTTTGTCCCACCTAGATAATGCGGTGAAGTGATAGCTCTGAACTTGACCGTGCATTTCACTATTGGAGATATTGGAATCCCATGACATTATTATTGTTATATATAGTCTTGTAAAGAGTACAAATTTATTTTATACAACCAAATCTTGTAATTGGTTTGTATAATCTTCCTTAATAGGACTTCATCAATATCCTTAACTTGGTTTCCTTGTTTCTCCATAGTCTTATAAATTCATGTACCCTATTAAATGTCAATGGGTATAATCATTTATAGTTTCAATTCATGTAACTTATTCAATTATAGTAACCAAATCGTACTAAGAAAAATGATACTTAAGTAATCAAATGGTGGTAACCAATTCATGCAACCCATTTAACAAAATTGTTTAACGACTAACTTAAAAATAACAAGATTCATTACGATTATTCATCTACAAATTAAAAAAAAATACAACTTTGAATTCAACTTACTACTGTGATTCCACAATGTCCAAGGCGGCACGGAGTCAGTGCAAGTTGGAATTCTGATGTCCCGTCTGGTCGCCAAATGAATCAGTACAATCATTACTATTGAGATGAGTTATTGCGATATTTTATAGGGAAAATTTATTTATTAAAAATGCCAAACCTTATCAAATTCAATAATATATTTGTCATGATTTTAAATTAATTTGTGATTTGTTCCAAAAATAATTGGGCCAATACAGATGACTTTGAAAATAAAAATCATATTTAATAATTCCCATAGACGAAAGGTTTCTGTGTCTTCATCTGTGCCAGTTATTGCAATTTATGGATTTTTTTTATTTTTTTATTTTGGGTTGGACATCGAGATATCTAAATAAAGCAAAAAGAGACACCCCTAACCAGATCCAAAACGGCGCACGTGGAAGGATCAGAACTGCAACTGGAGGCCCCGGCACGCAAGTCGAAGCTAAGGTTGGGGCCGCCCACTAAAGTACAAAGCTCCTACAGCCTGGCGCATCTCCAGATCGATTAGGCCTAGCGATTTAATTGCACAAAAAGTCAAAAACAGCGCAAAGAAATATATATATATATTTTTGGGACTATGGCGCGGACTGAATCGATTGGTCAGTACAACAACTTTCTAACTTAGTTCATTGTTGTTTCAATTGTCGTTTGTTCAGATTTAGTTCAAGTTATTGCTAAAAGACTTAAGAATCCGGAAACAACACGTGTATGGGTTAGCATTAGCACCCCTTTCACTCTTCCGAAATTATGGGACAATAAGTTTTGCAAGCTTTAAAAAGATGAATTTCAAATGATGGAGAAGCCCAACATAAGTCTTAAAAAAAAAAAAATCTAAAATCGGTTAAAAAGAAAATCCCATTAAAGAGAATGATAAACTTAGAAAGAGAATTATAAATCTAGGCTCATTCGAATAAGAAAAAGGAAAATAGATACCGAATATTCTTTTGCCACGAAAAGACAAAACGATAAAAACCAAAGAGCACGGAACCCACCATTTCAATTAGCGTGCTTACCAAAAAGGGCGTGTCAACATTGACGGCCCCAATGTCTCGCCAGGACAAAGGACAATTCGACAGGACAATAATTCTTTGGTCATTTTCAATCTACGTAATATTGTATATATATGTATGTGTTTGTGTGTATGTATATGAATATGTATATATCATGTGCAATTCAAGTTTACGTCAATTAACAGAAGACAAAAAAAAAAAAAAAAGGAGTTAATAGTTAGCTCAAGTGATATTTATGATTATGGTTTAAAAGGGTTGAAATCCATGCGTTCAAGTTTCCTCCTCAATTAATATGCTTAGACAAACGCTGAAGTTCGTATTTGTATAAACTACTGCTTGTTAGTGGGAAGGGCTTCAATTCATTACTGCTTGATAATGAGCATTTTAAACAAGCTTGGGCCATTCAGGACTATCAATCATCTCTTGACTTCTTGTTTAACTCTGCCTCCTCCATGGTAATATGGATTTTTTTTATTTAATTTTCGTAAAAAGTGAATCAATTTAGTCAAATATTAAATATATAAGACAAAATAAAAATTTTAAGCAAAACTTTATAAAAATAATAAAAAATATGTATAATTTAAAATGATAAATTCATTATATTTTAAAAAATGAATGAGTTAAGTTAGTATTTACCTTCTATTCTCTTTAAATTAACAGGTATCCCTGTACTTTGGAGCGAGAGCCAAGCGACTCTAAACTGGCCATCTTCTGGATTCAACGCACAAGCTCACAATGTCATCCTCCAGTTCAGCAAAAGCCTGTACAACGCTTGAACATCTTCCGAGAGAATTATGTTGGAATCAGGAATTATTTCAGTGGGAGGGCTTCTGGTATTATCAACTTTTTCTTGCACCCTGTTTAGCCGCAAAATCACACTTTAAGGCATGCGATGGAGATGTGATCTTGGCATCACCTGTAAAGGCAGGCAGCACCTGGCTCAAGGCTCTCATACCCTGCATCCTGAACCAAAAGCCTCGTTCTGATGACAATATTATTGAGGATGACTATGACCCTTTCACGGAAAACCATCCGAATTTTCTTATGCCATTTTTGGAATTCCAAGCTCCTAACGAAGATCCGTGCAATAATGTGGATATTTCGGCGGGTAGGAATTTTATTTTTAATTTATAAATCCAAATCAGTGTTGTTTATTATTATTATTATAATGATCATTATTATTATTTTGTTAATTGGCCCGACCAGGACATTCAGAAGGTAAGACTTCTCCCAGACGATATAGAACGCATGCGCCATATTCGATGCTGCCAGAGTCGATCAAAAAATCTAACTGCAAGGTCGTGTACATTGCGAGGAATCCTAAGGATGTGTTCGTGTCATTGTGGCACTTTTTGAATGCGAGAAACCCACAAGAACCGTTCCCTTTAGGTGAAGCATTTGAATGGTTCTGCAAAGGGGTCCATCCCTTCGGTCCTTATCATGATCATGTCCTAGGGTATTGGAAGGAGAGTCTCAAGAACCCCGAGAAGTTACTGTTCTTGAAATATGAAGAGATGAAGGAAGATCCGAGAAAGCAAGTCAAGAAATTAGCTTCTTTTCTTGGAAGGCCTATTGTGAAGGATGAAGATCTGGACAAGATACTGTGGAAGTGCAGCTTGGAAAGGCTCAAGAACTTGGAAGTGAACAAAAATGGGGTTGAACCTTATTTTGGGATTCCACTTCACTCTTATTTTAGGCGTGGAGTTGTTGGGGACTGGCAGAACTACTTGTCTCAAGAGATGCAAGAAAGACTGGACAAGGTGAGTGAGATGAAGCTTGAGGGATCTGGTTTACATCTTTAGAAATAATTAATTGAACTAGGGTTCATGATCATCAATCAAAGTCCCTCCTGCCGCTGAAAATAAATTGGATTGTCTACAACTAAATAAATAGACGGGTTTAAGATTGAGTGTGAATGTTGAATTTTTAGTCGTCATTTGTGTTTGGCCGTCATAAATCGAATCCTTAATGTGGTTGTTGTTTTATTGGTGGCTGTAGGATTCGGTTGCTGTGTGTTTGTGTTATGTCTAAGAGTGTTTTGGTTTGGTGATGCACTTCGTTCATTTGGTCTACGATAACTTTAGCTTTTATTATTATTATTATTATTATTATTATTATTATTATTATTATTTTTCCATCGTTACGTTCCATCTCTTAACGTGCAATTGCAAATCTTTGGAAGAAAAATGAAGATAAGCTTAGCACTTGTAGGATTATATCTTTGATATCTCCACGAGATCTATACCACCAATTCAACGTTACAATTTAAGGCATCAGCAACTACATTACATTATTCGTTTTGATCACAAATTGAGAATCAAATAGATAATGACACCAAGTATGAAGACAATGTACAATGACAGTCATCTCCTTCTTTTACATCGTGTACTTCCGTTCAGTGTCATTCAATTTTTGACTCTAATAAGTCACAAGATGTCCCTCTTGTATTAGGAACCCTCGTATAGCAAAGTCGGAAGCATCAGTGTAGACTTCAAATGTCTTAATAAAGTCAGGGAGAATAATAACTGGGTATTTGCTTATCGCAGCCCTCAACCCTTCAAAAACCATTTGTTGTTGAGTTGTCAATTCCCATGACTGATTTTTTTTCAACAGATCAATTAGGGCAGCTGTCCGCGCTGAGTATCCCTTAATGAACAACCGGTATTAATTGGCTAGACCAATCTTAGATGGCCCAAACTTTCTCCTCGTCCATTCCCCATCACATGACCAAGGAAGTGTACTTTCCATACCGCGAAAGTGCACTTTTCCCTCTTTATGTAAAGTTCATTATCCCGCAACAACTTCACACAGTTTGTAGGTGGTTTACATGATCTTCAAGAGTCTCACTATAGATAAGGATGTCGTCGAAGTAGACCACTACAAACTGGTCCAAGAATGACTAAAAGATCTGGTTCATGAGTGTAGAGAAAGTAGCAGGAGCGTTGGTTAGCCCAAAAGGCATCACCAACTACTTAAAAGAACTATAGCGGGTAACACAGGTGGTCTTTGCCTTATCCCCTTCTGCGATACAAACTTGATAGTATCCAGAAAGCAAGTCCACCTTTGTAATCCACTTGACTTAACTTAATATATCAAACAAATCAGGAATGAGAGGAAGGGGGTATCGATTCTTTACCGTAATCTTATTGAACGCCTTGTAGTCGATGCACATATGTAGTGAGTCATCATACTTCCTCTGGAATAGAATTGGGACGCCTTAGGGAGCTTTTGATGGTCGAATTTGACCCACATCAAGTAAACTAGTTAACTACCTCCTTAACTATTTAAGTTTGATAGGCAACATGCGATAAGGGGTCATGGCAAGTGGCTTAGACCCTGGTTCCAGTTTTATCTTATGGTCAACTTCCCTTCTTGAAGGAAGTTGCTTAGGCAGCTCAAAAGGTATGACATCCTTATTTTCTTCAAGGACGTTTTTAACCTTCTGGGGTAGGTTCACCTCTAAAGGGCTAGAAGGATCGTTTGTTGCCATCGTTGCTAAGTATGTGATTTCGCTTCGCTTGAGGCCCTTTATTGCTTGCATTACAGATAGGACTTTCCTACCACTCACCTTTGAGGTGGTAGAAACCATGCATGGGGCCTCCTTCTCAAGTACACACATAATTTAAATATGACATAGGAACGATCTGTACCTTACGAAGGAAGTCCATGCCTAGCACGATCTTAAAATTGTCCATGTGCACCACTGAAAAGTCTACTACACCTCTCCATGGACTAAGACTCATCAGTACATTTCGGGCAACTCCACTTAAAGGCTTAGCACCAGCGTTGACGGTCTTGAGTCAACCCCCACCATTGGTCATAAATACCAAACCGTTTAAGTTAATCGTTAGTGATGAAGTTGTGAGTGGCACTCGTATTAATCATGACTTGGACATGCTGTCCATTTATTTGCACATATACAAACATCAGTCCCTGACCTTTCATTGCTTGGAGCTTTTGTTTGCCCTTAAGAGCATTAAGCAATTGTAAAGAACCAATCTGTTCTAATGGACCATCAACTGTTTGAGACTATTGTTGCTCGATCATAGCCGCCAATGAACCCAATTTTGGACATTCTTTCATAGGGTTTGGCCCTTTGCACATGAAGCACCTTCCTCTAGGTGTGAAAGATTGTTTCTTCTCCTCATAATCCCTTCTTGTAGGTGGGTTGTGACTTCCTTAGCCTCTATCTCTTTCTTCCACCTTTGTTAGAATTACTCTTGGAGCTCCTATTTCTAGAAGACTCACTCCTTTGATACTCGATGAAGGATTCCGCAATTGCAATGGCCTCATCAACGTCTTTTGCCCCTCGTTTCTGCACTTCTTACTTGGCCTAATTTTGGAGTCCATCCACGAAGTAGAATAATGCATCTTCTGCTCCTAGGTTAGGTATTTTTAGCAATACCGTAGTGAAATCCTTAACATAGTTAGGGATAGAAGACTTGTGTCTCAGCTCCCTCAGTTGCTTGCGTGCCTCATATACCACATTCTCTGGGAAGAACTGCTTCTTGAGTTCCCTCTTAAAGTCCTCTCATGTCTTTATGGTGCAAAGGCCCTTTTGTATATCTACATACTTCCTTCGCCACCACAGAGTTATTGTATCCGTAAGGTAAAGGATCGTTCTGTTTACCTTGTCTCGCGCGTCTACCATCTTTAGACAATTGAAGTATCTCTTCATTTACCAAAGGAAATTCTCCACCTCTTGGGCATCCCTCTTGCCTAAGAATTCTTTGGGCTTAGGAGCTTTTACCCTAAGAGCTTCCCTTAAGCCGTCATCGCTAGCCACGACCCTTTTGCACATGGCTATGTCTTGGTGCATCTCATTTAGAATGGTTTCTAAAGAAGTCACTTGAGTTTGCAAGCTTTTGACGGTCTACATGACCGTTGCCTTAAAGGCTTGCTCACTCCCGTAACACTCTTCATTATTAGAAAGACACTCTTGGACATCCCCTTTAATTTTATCAAGTTCTTCCAATATGTGAGATTCTAAAGTATCAAAATTATATTCAATATCTTCAATGCGTGTACCCATTGCAGACATTACCTGTTCAAGGATGTTGGATTTTTCTTCTAACGTGGCAAGAGTGACGGCAAAACAAGTCTTGTTGCGTCCACGCTCCTTTTTCTTGTTCCCATTTTGAGTGGAAGATGGATCACGTCCCCTCTCTATCCCTTGGTGTTTCCTTAGCACATTTTCCTCCATGGTGCTCAACATTATGCCTCACGAACCTTGGCTCTGATACCAATTGTCACGGATGTACGAATTTTCCTCACGACCGTGCGGCACATAGCTTTCCCAACGTCCTTCATAGAAGTTAAGTTAGTCTTACCATTAGATATTAAAGAGAAAGTAGAGCACTATAGAAAATACAAAAGATAATGATATGAAAAAGGAAACACTATATTATACTTAAGAGAAAATACAAGTGAATTGGATGTTTTCTACCCTTGGGGCTAATCTTCTTTATATACAACTTTACTTCCTAAATAGATGGTTAGCATTTATTTAATATAACAGATATAATTAAAGATTTAAAAAATTTTACAATGATTTATACAAGTCTACAGAGAATTTTAAAATAATATGAAATAAAATAAAATATTATAAAGTCCTAATAAGCCTTTAAACCTCATACTGTGTTAATTAGCATCCTTTTCACTATTTTAAAATTATGGGACAATAAGTTTTACAAGTTTTAAAAAGATGAATTTCAAATGATGGAGAAGCCCAACATTAGTCTTTAAAAAAAATTCTAAAATCGGTTAAAAAGAAAATCCCATTAAAGAGAAGGATAAACTTAGAAAGAGAATTATAAATCTAGGCTCGTTCGAATAAGAAAAAGGAAAATAGATACCGAATATTCTTTTGCCACGAAAAGACATAACGATAAAAACGAAAAAGCACGGAGCCCACCATTTCAATTAGTGTGCTTACCATAAAAGGGCGTGTCGACATTGACGGCCCCAATGTCTGGCCGGGACAAAGGACAATTCAACAGCAAAATAATTCTTTGGTCATTTTCAATCTACATAATATTTTATATATATATATACACATATGTATATATATATATACACGTATGTATATATATATCATGTCGTAAGGACTGAATGTATTCAATTCAAGTCTACGTCAATTGACAGAAGAAAAAAAAAAAAAAAAAGAGGGAATAGTTGGCTGAGTTATTTATGATATTCAGCTCAATTGATATTTATGGTTATCGTTTAATACAAACGCAGATATTTATGATTATTGTATTTGTGTTTGGCCGTCATAAATCGAATCCTTAATGTGGCTGTTTTATTGGTGGCTGTAGGATTCGGTTGCTGTGTGTTTGTGTTATGTCAGTATTTTGGTTTGGTGATGCACTTCGTTCATTGGTCTATGATAACTTTAGCTTCATTATTATTATTATTTGTCCATAATTACGTTCCATCTCTCAACGTGCAATTGCAAACCTTTGGAAGAAAATGAAGATAAGCGTTTTAAACTGGCAACCATCAATAATGGAAAGAAATGAATAAACAAGAAACTGTGATATACAACAGAATGTCTAAATCAATTCAACGTGCCTTTTCTTCTGTTTCTGTTTTCCTTTCAAAGCCAAAACCTCGTGACTTAAGAAAACAGATCATTACAGTTAAAATAATTGGTTAATACACTAAGGGTGGCGCCCATGGGCTTTGCCACAGAGTAGAGCATTGGAAGGAATGTCGTATTCATTAGCAAGGCTGTGGACCGGAGTCTCGACCCTGAGATAGAATTGTTGCCCAAGATATTGCCTTTCCCAGATTGCAGACCTCAGGTTCCACATTCCCTGGTTGTCTAATGAGACCAGGATGGCAGTCCAGGAGTTTGGATAGACCTGCCAAAGAAAGAATGAAAAATGCGCATCAAGAACTCGGAAAAGAATGGAGACAAGTGAAGTGACACAAGGTTTCTTACACAGTGTGGGGTCTAGGCAAGGTTCACATGTACTGATATGGGAAAATAACAGAAGTACAAACTTTGGCCTACCTGAGTAGTATGTCTGGTAAGAGCATCAAGTAGATTGTAAGTGGTTCTGCTGTTTTGTGTCCACTGGCCAAAACCAAATCTGTAGATGTTGAAACAAGAATGATCAGAATCTAGTGAACTGACGAAAATATTGAATGACACAATATTTTTGACTTACCCAACAACCCAGAAGTCATAGCCATCAAGATGCCAAGATTGCAATTTGTTTTCATTGTTCTGGAAAACAACTTCAATAAACTCATGGAGGTTGGACGCCACAACGGAGGTTGATATGTAAGCAGGACCCTCAGAAGGAAGGCTTTGGATAGAGTTGATACTGAAAACTCCTGGAATGTTGAAGTAATCAGCAAGCTTTAAGGGGGTATCAGGATTAACGTAGGACACCCTGTTGACCGCATAGCGCTGCTTTCCATTTATTAGAGGTGCTGAATTGGCCAATACAATTCTCTTTGTTGTTGTAACCTTTCCGTAATGGAATGAGCCTTGGGGATTTGGCCTGGCCGCATTTGATGTCAAATTCCACCTTCAAGTGGTAAAGGAAAGAGATATAACAACGTTCATTTCATCTTAGGTATGCATAAGGTTTCTCGAATAAGTTAAATACCTGAAAGTTCTGGCTTGCTTCATAGACCAGTGTACTTGATAAGTGGGACCGGCAGGGAGGGGTCCTGTGGCTGGGTTCTGAGAGTTTGAGTAGTGCAGCACTGAGGTTACTGTGAGAACTTGCTTGGTAAAGCGTGTGGACGCAACAATGTAGTAATCTTTAGGGGCCTGATTCAGGGTCACTAAGACAGAAACAGACTGGCCAGCATGGACATCAAGAGAGTCATAGATATTCTGAATGACGTGAGATCCTTCAACCTCAACTAGCTTCATTGTATGCCCTTGAATCCTGCAGTTTAATGAAGTAGACAATCCCACGTTTGAGATCCTGAACATGTAGGTTTTACCTGAAGGCCCAAAACAAAATATTCTGTTAGGAACAAAAGGGGTAAAAATAATTGAATTAGATGATGAATGTAAAGTATGGAGAATATATCGTCATAAAGCTAAGAATGACCTGAATTAGCACTGAAGGTAGCATGACTCTGTCCATTTATAATGAGCCCATCTGGAAAGGGGAGGGATTTGCCTGAGTCCAAAATTGCCTGTAATGTCTGCAATAAAGACAGCTTAACATGAATGGCACAGACAACACGTAACCTGTTCCAATCATCTCTACAAGCAGGTGCACTTCTCCAGCCATGTAAAGGTTAAATTGAGCATAATTGGCATGCTCCCGGGAGAGTCCTCTATCTGATAATTAGATTGGGGAAAGGATAATAAAAATAGGCTGCTTGGACATGCCTTTTTCACTAAAACAACATGTGCTGTTAAGTTTTAGTCCCCTCTAGTGACATCACTGCTCCCAATGTTAGATAAATGCCAAGCAGAACTAAGCCAAAAAATTAAGTTACTAGAGTAAAAGTTTTAAGTTGGAAGGACACAAACAAGCACAAGTTAATATATCAGTAGCATTTTACCACAATGCTGCTATCTGGAAGGAGGTCTGCCAAGAACCAAAAGTTATCCTGTAGCAGCTTTAGCATTTGCAGGAGTCATCATTGGATTACCAATTAATGAAGTTTCCACGATGGGTAATGCTATGAAACGTGAACTTCAGAGGATAGAATAAAAAAACTTAGTAATAACACCTCATTGGTAATGCTTATCACAAGATCTCAGTTCTGTAATAGATATTAGAATAATACTTGAATATTCAATAAATAGGAAGTTACAGATGAAAACCTTGCTCACCTTGTGACTTCTCTTGTACCAATCACCAATCAGTAGAGTGAAGTCTCCGTCAGGGGTTGCATACGGTTTTGGAATCTGAGGTCTCTGATAGACATTGATTGCTCCATACCCTCCAGCAGCTTTGTGTAATAGAGTTGATGGGAAGTATGTGAAAGTCCCAATCTGATCTTTGGGTTGGAAGATGTAGGTGTAGTTAGAGTTTGGAGGGATGGGGCAATTGGTTCCCAAAACTCCATCTTGCCATGAGTTCTTCTTTTGTTTGATGCCATTCCTAGTTGTGTCAAAACAAGTGCACATCATACAATGTACTTCCCAAACGCAAGAACTTGTTAATTATAACCATATTAGTCCTATGGCCATATATCAAATTCAATCTACAAGATTATCAGGAAATAAGATGAACCAGGAACTGTATCTCAAAGAAATCTCCATTTGATCCTGAAAAATGGAGAAGATTGAACTTACCATGTCAAAAGGAAAGGCTGGTCCAGCTTGTTGACGAGGTTGAGGACAATGTTGTCATTAGTCACCACCTCAAGTTTAGGACCAGGAAACTGTCCATTAATGAGTATAACCTACAAGATTCAAAAATAAAACTTCAGAATCCAAGAATTTTCACCCCACGCCCCCATACACACTAATCCAAGATCATATCAAATACCAAACTTCAATAATACCAACCTGTTGGGGAACACCAAGAGGATCAAGACTCCCATATGTCACAGTCCATGTGTAAAACCTATATGGGTTATCTGCATTGACCAAAGGAACGCCCAAAACAGCCAAAACTCCACAAAGCAAGTACAAAGTCACTTCCTTTCCCATTTGATCTGCAAAATGCCAATGAACCAATTACAGAAAACTAAGAAGAGACATCACTCTCATAGACTGATGCCTAACATAACAACAGAGACTGAGACATACCAGATCTGGGAGGCGTTTCTAATTTTGTTGTGTCGCAAGGGAGCTGAACTGGTAGGGCTTAAATAAGGACAGCGCGCGAAAGCCGCTTAAAGTGATTGACTATCGATTGCGGTGGTGCTGGTTTGAGCACAAACTTTTAACTGTGGACACGGCTGTCCCGCCTAAAGAATAAATAAATACAAGTGTTGTTGAAGAGAAAAAAAAAAGAAAGAAAAAAAAATCATAAAGTTTTGTGCAGTTCTTTATAATTAATATTAACTACAACCAACGATCATAATTTAGTAACGTGAATAATCTGCGTTTAATCTTTACCTCTTTTATGTTGGAGTAACAGTTCTGTTAAATTAAAGGTTGCAAATTATGATCATATCCGGCGCATTCCACGCGTTTCCGCGTCATTATATTTGCTTCAAACCGAAGCTACAATTCATTTCTGGTGAGTTTGCATAAATGATGCAGAAACCTTTTGACTAAACTGCCTCCCCGTCAATCGCGCAAGATGTCTACCACCTAATAAGAAGCAACAGTGAGAGACTACTTCTTCTTGCATTGTCCTAATTAATTGCGTCCACTGTGTCAATTACTTTCGCACGTATCGAATGTTTTTCTATGCTGTCTCTGTAATGCTTACGTATCGCGATTTAATCCCTTTGTGGAACTGGATAACAGGATAACGGGGTCATTGTATAAACGGATCGCTGGACCTGCACGCCAGTTATCAAGTTGCCATTTTTCCTTTCCCAAGTTTCTGAAGTCAATTGAAACGGACAGATTATAATTGGGTTAGACGTGCATTCATAACCTGGTGACAAAAAAAAAAAAAAAAAAAAAAAAAAAAAGAGTTTTCTTAGAAGTGGGTGTCATTCTATCCATACCATTCACCAAAAAAATTGAGTCTACAAACCTCATGAAGGAAAGAGATCATCCATTTTGTCCAGAGATTCTAATATTCCATTATCCAAGGGGAGATTGGCAATCTAGTCAATGGTGTTTACTATTTTGATTCAATTTTTTGGGCTAATCAAAATATTTTGCCCCAAAAAGTATTAATAATTATATTTTATTTTTATACTCTTTATGTTAAATTATTTTGACTTACTCAATAAAACGAGTCAAAATAAATTTCTCTTATTTATTATAATTGTTTTTTTTTTTTTTTGTGCTTCAATTTGAATCCTGCAAGCATCTAGAATATGCTACAGCTACACGAGACTGAATGAGGAGACCTAAACTACCGAAGGATGGTTCCTGCTCCAATATGATCCAGAAAATAGGTCAAAAGCAGCTCTGGAAATTGAATATGTTCGATGGTAATACCATTGCAGTTGGGTTTTAAGTAAAAATGTAAATACTTACCATATGAGGTGGGAGGTTGGGTAAGTTGTTTTTACACACACACGATCTTAACTCGAAGTCTCACACTTTCGTCTTGTACTGACGAGAAATTACGTGCTTATTTTTATTTTAAAAAGGCTTATATCATAATATTGTAGTTAATTACAGTAAAATTTTATTCCGTCTTGTTAATACTTAGTCTGTCCTATAAAAATATTAACAAATAATTGTTAAATTTAACCCGTAAATACAATGATTAATATTTTTGTAATAATTTTTGTTTGTTTGAAAAAAAAAAAAAACAGCAATACAAACAATCGATCAAGCCAATTCACTGGCCATTATTGAGAGAGCAGTGTGAGAGGCAAAGGTGGCCTTCATGCTTATTTTACATCGAGAAGAAGATTGCTGAGAGAACGAATTTAGTTGTACAGCAGACAATTTCCATTTTCACCTTTTTCAGGATCTATGAACTGAGGGTTAAAAAATTAAAAAAAAAAGAAAGAAAAAATAAAGAGAGAGAGAGAGAGAGAGAGAGTTTAACAATGATGGCCAGCCACGTGAGATGCCAATGGGAAAGGCCTTGGTGAGCTTTGACCGCAATGCTCGAAGTGGGTACCACACGTGCCTATATCACTCCGCGTAACGCACAGTCCAATCACATGCATAAAGAGACGGACACGGAGACACGTCCCCCCATCTCTCGGGAAACCTTTTTAATAAACTGAAAAAACGAAAATCTCTTTTTTTTTTTTTTTTTGTCGTCAAGTCGGCGACATTAATTAAATGTTCAAATACAAAAGATTTACGAAAATAACAAATTTATTTTTGTTATATCATTTATGATTAACGGAGACTTAAATGAACGTCACTGTCTTATTAAAACTTGGGAATAAATCCATTTTGCCAAAATTAGCGGCGTTAATTAAACTTTCAAGCACAAAAACAGAACAGGAAAAAAAAAAAAAAGGTAGAATAGAACTAGTGGAATCCAAGAAATTTGGACGCTGCCATAAACGTTGCATTGATTCCAATAGAACTCCAGAGGCTGTTGCCGTGGAGAAACCACACGGTAACATAACACCGGGGGTTAATCGCGAGTGGCCTGCACATTGCAGAAGAGCTTGACTAATAGGATCGTCATGCCAACGATGTATGGTAAAATGCTACGGAAACGGGCACCTTGCGGCTGTCTTTATGCAGAAGTAGAAAATACACAAGTAGGAGAATCAAAGATAACTCTCTTGCAATCGCATTGGGAAACTGAGACCAGGTTTCTTAGACCCAACAATGGCAAACATTGATATGTCTACAACTGCCGGGTGTACAATGTGAAAAAGACTCGGCGAAGACAATGTGGATGGAGAACAAAGAAACAGATACCTGAAACGAATGTCAAAGATCCTTGTAGATGCAACGTGCGGAAAATTAGTTTGAGCAGATCGGTTGCTGTCCAATTTCAACAGCTGCACTCTTTTTAGCTACCGCCGGGCAGTTCGTGATTTTGGCCTCGACTTCTGTGATGCATGGGAGTTAAAAAAAAAAAAAAAGGATGGAAAGAATCATCAGTAAAATTTCATCGGTACTTTAAAAGCATCGACATATTTGGCGTTATTTCAAGCACATGTCTGTTACTTTTCTCCAAATTATTCATTTCTACAGGGAAGCACTCTAATTAAATTAGGATTCCGTTTGTGGAAAGCTTTTTAGCACTAAAATTAATTTTCACAAAAAGAAATAAAAAAAAAAAGAGTTCAAAAAGCTCCCAGAAAAGCTACTTACGGAAGTAGTCCCAAAGCTGGCCCCAGATCCAGTTGCGGCACCTGGGGAAAATTAAACAGTACAATGACAGGAAATGCATCACTACTCCTTACTGTTTACAAGACAGACAAAGCAGAAAGCAAACGGTATTTGGAAATACCTGAAGCAAATGGTCTTGAAAATAGGGAACCACCGGTAGAAGCGGGAACACCAAAAGAAGGAGCAACACCACCAAACAAGGAAGGAGTCGAAGCAGAACCAAATCGTGAGGCTGACGAAGTGCCCAAAAGAGGAGTCTGTGGGGAAACACCAGACGATGCAAACAAAGAGGACACTGGGGCAGAGCTTGTTGGTGTTGCAAACAGAGAGGATGAAGCCACGGAGGAAAAAGGGGCAGAAGAAGGTGTACTAAATAGAGAAAGCCCAGGCCCCGATGAAGATGGAGCTGATTGGGCAGATGCCAGTAAAGCAGTTGATGCAGCAGGGGCTGGTGAGCTTGCAAATAGCCCAGTAACCTGTGTTGATGGCAGTGAACCTGCAGGCAAATGCAGAGTTGGATGGACTCGCTTAGCAGCTGCTTCCTGCTTTGCTGTTTCCCGCCGATCAGCCTCAAGGAATGGGTCACTTCCATCCCCTCGTTGGCGCTGGTCAGCAAGATAGGCTGTTCTCATGGATTCAATGTACTGATGAATGCTCTCAACCTAGGAAACACAAAGAATGCATCCATCAAGAAATCAAAATTGAAGTATACTCCACCTTTTGCAGCATGCCTGCTCATGCTTGTCTTCTTCAAGGAAAAGCATAAATTTGACCATGTAAAAATCACCTCAGGAAAGCAAACAGAAAGTATATTTTTATCCAAATAGCATGGTACTACTTTTATATGCTTGTGGCTGTATCTATTTAAAGAATTAGGCAAAGCAGGTTAACATACTGAAGTACTTGGGAAACCATCTTCCAGAGTTCGCAAAAAGATTGTAACTGAATTCAAGCCCAGGGAAAAAAATATAAACCTTAATATCAGCTTTTATCATCATAAAAGAAAATGCTTCCATCAGTTATAAGTAAAAAATATCCTCAGCAACAGATTATTGTGAAGATTCTCAGACTGCATGCATTATTTAACAATTGCTAACCATCTAAAGCCAATGAATGCAAAGCATAGGTAAGCAGAGCAGAACACCATAAAGTATTCCCCTACTACAAGACCAGATAACATTGTGACAGGTGTGTTCATCTCCCTTTACCTTGGCAGCCAAATGAACAAAAAAGTCATGCACATTTGACATGACTTTTGGAAGAGAGTGCAACAGTGATGATCCAGGCAGGGAAGAATTCATGTCAGAATCTAGGAAGAGCAATTGCTCTAACTCTTCAATCCACTGGCGGCATTCGCCCAAGTACCTCTCAAATCTGGCAACTGTTTGCTGCAAGAAGGGAGAAGGTTTCTTTGGCAGCCCACTGTAGAAATCAAACACGGGCATTATAAAGGCAGATGTCGGTTGACCAGTGGAACCTGCTGTTGCTCCAGTAGGTTGGGATGGAGCAGTGGCATTTACTGCCCCCCCTGGATTAAGATGAGAGAACCTAGGCTGTAGCATCATGAAAGACCGAACAGCCATCTCTGTATTCCGTAACATCTCTTTAACATTGGCCATAAGCTCTTGCAGCAAAGCTTTCTGCCTCTCCATGGCAGCACTGATTCCCCCAAGTTCCTGTAAAAGACTCAGAAATTTGAGTGATTAAATCACCAAGGAAGAAGTTCTGTTGTCTCTAACACATAGCTGGATCCTACATTGACATTTCTTCCATACATGAAAGACAAAATATCTCTGCTGAAAATTGAGGTATACTAGATATCCATAATGGTGCAATATTAATTTTCGGATATCAAAAAAGCATTATGCAAACCATTCTGTTTTCATAGATGATTTGCCACAGCTAACCCTACACTGTGGTCTGCAAATAATTTTCCCACAGAAATCTCTTCCCATGTATCTCATACAAGAAACAAACCTAGACAGCTTAGTGATACATCCTGATCGGCAAGAATCAATGTAAGTGATTAACCCAAAAAGGACACATCTTGCTAGTAACACTTATACTTCTTTCACCATGCAAATCATATTTCTGGCCATAATGTCAGTCACATAGCTATCTATATAATTCATGGGACAGCAAAAGGCCCCATGCAAATACATACAACATTACCAAAGGAATAACTCAGTTGATGGATTAATAACAAATACAGATAGCTATTGTACTAAGAAAAACAACAGCTGCACAAAATAAAAGCTAAAAAAACCTGAACAATATGGCTTGCATCAAGTTCAAACCCTTCATTGGAAATCGAGGAATCATAAAGGCGACTACACTGATCTAGCCTCTGGCTTTCATCCCTATATTCCAATACCTGTTCCCTACATTACGAAATCATACATAAAAACCAGACTGTTTATAACCAATCTGAAGCCCAAACATAGTCTTAAAACAGGATCATAATTGTAACAGAACCCAATTATCTGCATCCCCCAAAAAGAAAAGAAAAAGCCCAAATCCATGACCAAATTTTGGTTTTCTAAAGCAAAGAAATTTTCAATCCACAATTCACGTCCAACAGACCGAACGATCATTGTGGCTCCACAGAGGAAAGGTTAAATGCAATTTAAAACTAATTAAAAGACTTGATTTCCCACCAAATACGAGCAGCTCATAAAATTCCAAGGCCCGTTTAGTCCAAACGACAGCAGGAATTACTTCAAAGCCCCAACATTTGATGCTTCACAACTTAAAAAAAAAAAAAACGAAACAAAAAAAAATATATATCATCCATCAAGCCTGATAAGCCAAATTTTCAATACAATGAAAGATCATGCTATCTTTTATTTTCTTTCCTCCCCCGCAATCAAACAAAATCCAAGAAACCCAGAAAAAAAGAAAAACACCCAGAAATCCATACTCAATCTGGAGCAGAATCTTCTGGGCATCCGAATGAAGATCAGCCCACTTGGTGCTGTAATTTGCAGGAGTTTTATCATTGGTGAAAAGATACAGCTGCTGCTGCTGCTGCGGTTGTTGCTGCTGCTGTTGTAGCGGTTGTTGCTGTTGATGAAATTGCAATTGCTGCTGGAATTGCGGCTGTTGTTGTTGTTGTTGCTGTTGTGTGAAAAGTGGGCTGCTTTGTTGAAATAGCTGTGGCTGAGACTGGACCCCAAAGGGCGACTGGGTCTGCTGTTGTGGGGTGGAAAAAGCTGAAAATGCCATTTGGGTCTCTGAGCTTCTTCTCAAAATTATAGGCTTTGATTTGGATTTTACGCAGGCATTTGGGGATTTGGTGTTTTGATTTGGGATTTCTGGGATGTTGCAAAACCCTCATTCGCTAAACCCTATTGAGAGGGAAATAAGGGGGAGATTTGTAGAGACCCACCCTATGAACTGATTTGCTTTCGTCCAACGACGTGTCGTTTATGGTTTTCTTTTTTTCGCAATTTTCTTTTTACGTTTAAAATTCACTTCTCAAGCCAAGTTCTCTCTCTCTCTCTCTCTCTCTCTCTCTCTATATATATATATATATTTATTTATTTATTTTTAATTAGTGAAACTGTAATTCTGCATCAAGACAGCAGATGTCCATGTAATAATAAAATCAAACAAATAAATTGAGGGAAACCATCATAGTTTGCAAATGATTCTTGTTGGGTAGGGCCTGCATTAAGTGCGACTTTTAAAGTTTGCAACTTTAGATTGACTGGGAAAAGGCTGTATCTCCCGCCTTTTTAATAAAGTAGTTTTTTTTTCTTTTTTTCCCCTCTTCATTAAACCTAAAACTTGCATTTTGTGAGAATTTAAAAGAATATGAGACTCAACTTCTACCAAGGCTGTTTTTTTTTTTTTTCTTTTTTCAATTTGAGATCTATTAATTCATAAATTATATTAAAAATTATTTTTTTAAAAATTACATATTTTTAAAAATTAAAATTCGAGAGCCTCTGCTTAGATTTTTGTTATTGTAAACTCTAACAAGAGGAATCGTGTGAACAATGTCAGATCTTAGTATTCCAAGACTCCGAAGAGCCCAGAAAGTAGATTACCTGCTTCGACCAACACTTGCGGGGTAGACGACCCTCCTTTTGGTCGAAAATGCTGCTCTTTTATATATATATAAGTCTAAAATGTTCACTCAACCAACATTGAAGTCTCCACTCCATTAAAAGAAAACTTGGAAGTAATCAAAAATCAGGAGAATCTGATGACCAAATGATGACACCAGAAAGAATTTTCTTTCTAGTTTTATTTACAATTCTTATCATACTCTGGTAAGATTTAGACGTTATTTCAAAAGTATAAAAATTAAAAAAGAATAATGTTAGTTATTTTAATTTAGTAGTACAATTAAATTACACAACTCAGAAGCAGGTTTTCGTTCATTGAGGTTTGCTTATATTGGCTCGATCGACCAGTTGCTTGGCAATTATGAGATTGGCAGCCTCGCTCGGATGGTAAGGATCCCAGCAAACACGCTTTGATCGATCTTGGAACATGGTAGATGTTGGTCCACATGGAATTATCCCTGCAAACTGACATCCATTACCGCAACGCTCTACCTGCCGTCGTAAATCCTGACTCCAAGAAAAATTTAGTATAATTATGTTATTAAAATATACTCATAGTTTGAATTATCCGAATAGTATATATAGTCATATGGAACACAAATTATTTGACTTACATAATGAAATAGGAATTACAATGATTGCGACATTAAATATTATGATCGATCTATGTGTTTACATTCAACTTTTCCTAAAAATTTATAACACGGATATCTCGTATGCATGCTGATATAAGGATGGTAAGGATCCCATTTGGTAAAAAGGTTTACTGCTAGAGTAAACAAAATTCAGATAGACAAGGATCAAAGATTTCGGAGCTTTCTGAGATTCATAGGAGAAGTGTATCTCATGTCTCCATCGACCAGTTGCTTGGCAATTATGAGATTGGCAGCCTCGCTCGGATGGTAAGGATCCCAGAAAACATGCTTTGATCGATCTTGGCACATGGTAGATGTTGGTCCACATGGAATTATCCCTGCAAACTGACCTCCATTACCGCAACAAGCTCTACTTGCCGTCGTAAATCCTGACCCCAAGAAAAATTCAGTATGATTCTGTTATTTAAATATACTTATAGTTTGTATTATTCGAACAGTATATATAGTCGTGTGGAACACAAGTTATCTGACTTACATAATGAAATAAGAATTACAATGATGACAGCATTAAATAACATAACCAATCTATGTGTTTATATTTAACTTTTCTATAGAGCTTATAATACGGATTTTGAGAAAAAATAAAGAATGCATCAGCTTAAAATATGTGACATATAGTTTCAGCAATACTGCTTACCATATTTTTTATAATTTGAGATGAGTTCCATCACCAACTCATATACATTAGCATAAACAAAATGAGCTCCGGGAAGGTCATCATTTAGTTGAGTAAGTAAATCCTTCAACTGCCCATTGTACTGAATTGCCAGCTTATCAACGAAGTCCACGCATTCATTTCGATCCAGTCGATTTATGGTCTTCTGATATGGAATGCAGCCTATTGGTCCAACGTTCCCGACAATAAATTTTCGTGCATCCAATTGATAAAGTCTCTGCCACAAGAAACACATCCGTGGCAATACTGATTGATTAACCAAAAACACTTCTGACCTAAATTAAATAGATGATGTTGTCAATTGAGGGGTTGGTTTAGATTACTTACAGTAAGTTGCTGCCTCAAGTGACTGATCATATTATCAACGAATGCATCTGGACTTTCACTAATTCTTGCTCCAACTGAGACAACTGGAAGCATGTAGTTGTTTAGAAAATCATTTGATCCAACGGTTATTGAAAAAATGGAATTATTCATTAGATGGACTTTTGCTTCGGATGGACTCAGCAATTGATCGATCTGTTTTCTGGTAATGTTGAAATAGTCAACTTGAATGTCCAATCCTAACCTGTTAACCTGAAATTGATATCCAAATACATGCGAATGAGATACACCTTCTGCAAACAAATAAATGAGAGAATGAAAAGCTATATGGCCATAGTTATATAGAAAGTGCTAACAAATATTCTTCCAGTTGAATTCAAAATCCCTCCTCCTCCTGATGCATAATTGACCCCATCTAGTATGGCTTTTCCTGTGCAATTTGGGGCCAAAAATGGGCAAGCATAGTTTGGTTGTCCAAGTTCCTCCCCTGGGGAAAAAAAAAAAAGAAAAAGAAAAAACATACGCCAAGATCCACACATGTGAGCAACAAGAGAAAAGGGGATCAAAATTATTAACAAGTGATACTTGGCCACAAAACGCTTACCTACAATGTCACCAATTGTTCTCCCATTAGTGAACCGGCCGGTAGGATTCCCACCCGACTTTGCAAAATCGATCCCATTTGGTCGGATATTTGCCCTAGACAAAGTTGGTAAATAGTTATTGTTTCCAGCATCAACTAGAGAATCGCCAAAGATATAGGAGCCCGCCGTGGGTTGCTTATCATCTGCTGCCCTGGCAGAGCAGCTCAGGTTGATGACAATAACAAGAACGAAGGCCAAAGAATCAGGTCTAAAGGCCATGGCTGGACGTGCTAATGAGATAGTCAGGAGGTGAGAGCATTTGCGAGCCCTTTTATGGCAATTTGGTGGAAAATTCTAACGTTCCAGTGAAGTTGGTATGACTCTTTTTGAGTAAGGTGAAGAACCAGTGGACGACAAAGACACATGTTCATGCGGGTAGTTCATCAACAATTGTGCAAGTTTTCTTAAACGCTTCATAGAACTTTCGATTTTGCAAATAGGGTACGCAAGTGGCCCTCATTTTTTGGTCAAAGTTATGCCTTAATCTAAGCAAACTGATTTAACAGACTTTAGGAATCAGGGATCTGATTCTAACTGAAAGAAATGATTTAAAATTTTATTCCAAATCTGGGGTTTGGTTCAAATTTTTTTCTTTTTGTAATGGGGATAGAAATAAGATGCATTTTTTAGGTCATTTGGTAGATAGGAAGGCTATTAATGTATTTTTAAAATTCACAACTAATTCAAACTCTTTTTTCTTTTTAATTTTCTTTTTATTCTATTCTTATCATTGAATTTTTCGATTATCTCAATTTTTTTTATATCAAATTTATTTGTTGCATAATCACTAGTTCTTTTTTGTCATTTTTCTTTCTTTTTTTTTCTCCGGTTACTTACTAAAGCCCTAGGGAGAATTTATGTAATTTTTTCACTTGAAGTATGACATTTGGTTGGTTGAACAGTTGTCTACTGGGAAATCAGAATGAAAATAGATTATTCCCAGTATCCATGATGTAATGAAGGGCATTAATGTAATTTCACAATTTCAAAACTCAGAGCCCCATCCCCTGTCCTTTTTAACCCTGTCCCTATTCTTCTACCATCGCCATTGCCTTACTAAACTCGAAAACTCGACCGTTAACAGCCCACAAAAGCGCACAGACAGCCTATAAGAGTGAGAGAGTGTGTGTGTGAGAGAGAGAGAGAGGGAGAGAGAGGGAGAAAGCGGAGAAAGGCCTAAAAGATGCCTTTGAGAAAGAGAAAGACTCAAACTCTAGAGGCCAACAACAACACAAACACTGCCAACCCACAAATCAAGAATGAAGAAAGTCCCAAGATTTCAATTTATGAACAGTCAAGAGAAGAGAGAATCAAAGAAAACCTTGAGAGAATGCATAAACTGGGTCTCAAGGACCTCTCTCTCAAGCTAAGGGCATCTGCCTCCACTAAAAGAGCCACAAGGAAAACCCCATCATCAATTAGACCGCCTTCTCCCTTGAAGCCATCTGGGCCTCTTCGTCGCTCAACAAGGTTGTTGGTAGTTTTAGTTTAACTGTTTTACATATTCTTTAAAAGTAGTGGTTAGAATAGACTTTATGATGTGGGTTTAATGGGGAACAATGGAAATGACAATGAAAATTGTTTCTTTCATTTTTTTTTTAATTTTGGGGATTTTTCTGCGACAAGATGCTATTACGGAGTTTTCTGAAACTCCTAAATGCAATTAAAATGGGTTGGGGTCATTTGTATGTTTGGTCACCAATAAATTGATCTTAATCTTTGTTTTTCCCTTTTTGGTGTTTCTTTCAAAATTTTGGGTGGGCTTAGGTTGCAAAATGCGGCTCCAGTTGCTTACTCCGAAGCGGTACTGGCAAAGAAGGGTGGTGTGTTGCAGGATGAGGACGTGAAGCTACAGGAGGAGGGTTCAAAGCCGGAGGTTTACACAGAAGAGCATGAGAGGCTGTTGGGCAACACTGGGAGAATCTGGACACTTTTTGTGGATGGGTATGGAAAAGATGGAAGAAGAATTTATGATCAAGTTAATGGAAAGACTTGCCATCAATGCAGGTCGGCAAACTTTCTCGCTTCTAATTGCTCTAAAACTGCTAAGCTTATAATTTTATGGTACAATAATATGCCTTTGTGATGATAGTAGAATCATTTAATTCAAATATATAGATGTGTGTGCTTTTTGACATTCTAAGGGTGACTTTTATTTTCTTAGCTTAAAAGCATTGGAAAGAATTGTGGTCGAGAAAAATGGATTTGCAATTAAAAATGTTGCCCTTGAAGCAGGTTTCTGAAAGGACATTTTGTGCATTTGGTTATGAATCTAGGGCTAATCAGATTGTTGAAGAAATATGGCAGTAACTAGGTGGTGGTGGATGTGATTTTGGTGTTTGGACATCAAAGACAATGAATCATGGTTGAATAAGCAGATTCTTTGAGGGTGTTGTAGTAATGATGAGAGTGAAAATGGGGCAAGTAAGGGATGGGCTTGAAGTGTTGGTAGTAATTAATGCATAATATGTGCGTGAAACAGCTTGATAGGCTGTATTAGCGCAGTCCAGCCAAATCTTGTCGTGCATTAGTCTTCTTAAAAGTATAGGATGCCATCTCGGACCAATTTGCATGTCCCTCTATTGCGATCCACATTGCATTGGTTAGTCATTTATTGAACTCTACAATTGCTAATAATTGGAAGGTAGTGAAACAATCTTTGTGGCTTTTTTTATGTATTTATCATTCAGCTATTCATGAATGGAACTATTTAAATGCTTCATCAGTGCCCATGCAGTAATAGGAGACAATAATACCTTCAAAATGTGATGGCAAGCCCAGTATCTAACTATACTACATGACTCGGGGTCTTCAAAATTCATTCTGTAGTACTCAACATCAGACTCCCTCTCAACAACTGAAATTTCCTGTTTCTGCTCTATATTGCTGGTTATCCAGCTCTTCAACATATTTTTATGTTTTTAAGCTGCATGATTTCAATCATACAAAAGGTGAATATTGATGCTTAACAGGCAGAAAACTCTTGGTTATCACACTCACTGTGGCACATGCAATCTAGTTCAAGGGCAGTTTTGCGGAGATTGTTTGTATATGAGGTAATAATCTTCAAGTGCAAATGTCATATTCTTCTAAGCATTGTAATCTTCTTCATAGTTTGGTGCTGCTGATTGAGCATATTTGTGATGAAGAGAGACCAACAAAGAATTCTAATCCTTCCAGCATTCTTCTTTTTTTTCCTGTTTGTCCTCTAAGCAGATATGGGGAGCATGTACTTGAAGCCATAGAGAATCCAAATTGGATATGCCCTGTCTGCCGGGGAATCTGCAACTGCAGCTTGTGCCGGCAAGCTAAAGGGTGGACTCCTACTGGCTCTCTTTACAAGAAGGTAAATCTCTCCACAAGATATCTTGCTCATTTTTTGTAGGTTACAAAATTTGACGCTATGTTTTTTTACCTATCATCCAGATATCAAAATTGGGCTATAAGTCAGTTGCACATTATCTCATCCAGACCCAAAGATCAAAAGATGATGCAGGAAAAAACTCAGTTAGCATCAATCAAGTGTCTCCAAAAAGGCAACTGCCCTTTTCACTCGTGGAAGAACCATCTAAGGAATCACTGCATCTCAGTGATAAAAAAATGGTTCCAGACAATGGAATTCTAGCTGCCAATGGCAAGTCAGAGATGTCATTGCCCTTTTCATATGGTGAAGCAGAAGCTGGAGAGGTTGATCAAGAGGTTCATGACCAACTTCAATTGCCGAGGCCTGAACTTGAAGATAAGACAGAAATAGAGTGTAGGCATGACATAAGAAAGAGGGCATTCGTTTTCTTTGACAGTGGGATAGAATCCAAGATTATGGAATCTGTAGAGGCCAACCACAAGGATCATGATAACTTCGGTTCATCAAAGCCTATAGTAGCAGCAGACTCTTTGGAAAATGGTTTTAAAAGTGGGGAAGAGAAGGAATTGAATTTTGTTGATAAAGAGCTTAATGACAGCAATACTGCATTGAAAGGTTGCTGTGAACTGGGAAAGAAGACTGAATTGGCATTTGAATCAAGGGACAATATTGGTACACAATTAAGGCAGAGAGATAGCATGGGCGACAGCCATGATAATGCAGATTTGACACTGGAGAATGATATAAATTCATTTTCAGAGCAGCTTGTAACAAGTTTGTCCAACCATGAACCAAAGAAAGAAAATGAAGAGGACTTGCAGGATGTCAAGAAGGTAATTGCACCAGACAGCAATTCAAGGCTCAAGAAGCGACCGGCTCGTGCTGAACCAAGCATTGACAGCATTGGTGGCAGGTTACGCCAGAGGCGTATAATGTCCAAAGGCTACGATGATGAGCTGCCAGAGACAGAAATGGAACCTTCAGATGCTGGCAAGGCTTTCAAAAACAAGCTATTGGGCATGCAGAAAACAATGCCACCAAAAGGTATGAAGATGGATAATGCTTTTGTCAATTTTCTGTCATCAGGTCTTTCAGGATAATTTCGCAAGTACAGCAGGATTGATGTAGTTTGAAACTCTGCTTGTGTGGACACAGTTATGTTTAGGTCCCCATTATGGGCAGAGTATATTTTTGGGATATGTTATATGCACTACTAGCCAATTACTTGTCAAACCCGCTCCTACTAGCTAGCTGTGCAGCAACATGGTGCTATGAACAAGTTGGTGATGGTCACCCCACAACGATTACTATCGTTTTGTAAGTGCCATAAAGGCTACAATTTTTGGTTTTCTTGCTTTGGTTTGGAGAGGGTAAACCCGAAGTTGGTAATTAAAAAATCTAAATGAGGCGTGCATAGAAAGTTTTATAGACTTTTATCGTCTATCATGCAAAAATTAGCTTTGTTTTACTGATTTGACATTCTCCTTGCAACTGGCCAATGGCGTGGACTTGTTCATTTACAAGATATTATTTAGAATAAAACGTAATTTTAGTGAATGGCATAGTTCATTTATAGATCCTTAACTTCCATAATAGCAGATTCCATACAAGATTACTCTCATAAATTTGGTGCATGGCGACGGCATAACCCTAGTATACTAAAAAGACATCGCTTGACCACAATCAAAACATGCAATGGTTTTAAGGGCCTAGGTTTGAGCTTGTCATAGGCCTTCAGCCCACTAAGTAAAGTGATTATGAGGAAGGTTTACTGTGTTATCCGTGGTTTGATCGACTGGCCGAAGGAGGAATGCAACTTTCCTCGCAGGTGAGCCCATGGATCTAGCCGGCAGGCTAGCCGAAACCCAAAGCTATATGGACTATGCCCACATCCATGCTGCCCACATATATGATGAAATCTGTTAGGCCCGGCTAGGAGAGGCGAGGCAGCAAAGCTCTCAGATCATGCTTTTGGATTTGCTGTTCCAAGAAAATAGAAGGAGAGCTCAGCATTTTGAATTATAGCCAGAAAAGAGAAGGGGAGCATCTTCTGTGCAAAGCCGAAAGCTTGCTTCCAGAGTTATGGTACCCCATGGTGGCCCAAGGCTTTTGGGAACAACTTGGGAAGAATTTTTTTTTAAATAATAATAATAATAATAATAATAAAAACGGCACATTGTAAGTAAGAACGTGCATTCTCACACTCATTATTCAAAATTAAAAGTTATCTGTTGATATTATTATTTAATTCATTTAAATATGAGCAAAAAGCTTCACATGTAGTCCAAATATTAACGAATTCAAATTTTAATGTTATATCATTAATATAAATTCTCATTTATTAAAAAGTATCTAATAATAAAGAAGTCATAGAGAAAAAAACATATTAAATTATTAATTAAATTACCAACTTAAAGAATATGGAGATGAGATGAATCTAAGAGTAACAGAAAAAAGATAAAAGTTCAAAAATAAATAATAACAATAACATGAAGAGGTCATCCCCTGTGCAAATTTCACTCCATTTCAAAATTGAGGTTCCCTACTCTAAGCCAAGCCTGACTTTTGACAAAGCTGACGACTTTCTGCTGCTCTAAAAAGTACATCATTTCATTTGTAGAACGTTAAACCCATGCACAAAGGCAATAGGCAAAAAAAGAAGAGCAATGCTGGCCCAGTGATTTGACCTGAAGGCCCATTCTGACGATCATTTCCTGGGGCCTTTCATTTGATGCAACGGCGCCCCACCCCCCTCCCCCTCCTTTGACAAAGAGTGATGTAGCCCATCCTAACAAGATTGTATACTTTTTCAATAAAATTAAAATTTATTATTATTTTGATAGATTTTAAATATAAATTTATATTATATGATTATAAATACTAAACACATATTTTTAATAACTGTAATTATATATATATATTAAGAATTTAAATACTTTCAATTTATTATGTACATATATCCAAGTTGACCAGCTAGTAGGGGGGGATGCACGTGCCGCCTTTAACAACAATCACGCGCAACCAATGAAGCTGTTTTCCAAATTAACTTAATTTAATATCTTCCGGATCTGTATTGACTACTGCTCAGAAATTGCAACGCACAGGCTGCATGCAATGTTTAAAAAATTGGACTGCTCCATCGGACCAATAAAATCGAGATTTGGACCTTAGTTTGATCTGATTTGCTTTAAAAAAAAAAATTATTGATTTTAAAAGTTAGTGACCAAATTAGGGAACTAATGGGTTGGATTATGTACTATTGAATTGATCATGATTTTTTTTTTTTTTGGTTCAGTTACTTCTAAAAATTAATAAAAATTAAGGAAGCAATAAATTTCAAATTTAAGTCAAAAAATAATATAAATATAAAGTTTTTATCATTAAGTCAACAACTGAAATATAATTTTTTATAATTTTTAATTTTTTTAAAAAAGGAATTGCACCAATTTATATTTTTTTTTCAAAATCATAAATTATAAAAATTAGATAAAATATTTGCATGGTATATTGTTTACATTTCAACGAAAATATATAAAACTATATATTACATTACATAAATACTTATTTTTAATTCATATTATAATATTTTATTCTTAAAAATATGAATTATAATATATTTTGAATTAAATTCATTATCTACTAATACAATATATTAATTGATTTTTAATCTTATTATATAAAAATTATAAATATTTATAATTTAATTGCATATATATAATATTAATATAATTATATGAATTATATAAATGTAAAATTTTAATATATTTAATGTTAAATATTAATTTTATTGCTTTAATCATAATTAAATTAATTAAATCTTAAAATTTTGAATTCTTTTAGTTTAATAATTAATTTGATTCTTAAAACCTTCGCTTGGCTGCATGTTCCTTGGGAGAAGGGAAACGGATCGAGGCAACAGCTGGACTGACGTGGGTTTCCATCGATTGTCGTTAGCTGCATGCATTGACCAACGATTATATAATTGACTTGATAATTAATATCACATCCATTCCCAGCAACACGACAATATGACTTAATTCATCGTCATCCGCCCCAATAATAATAATAATAATAATATCTTTGATTTCTGTGACGGCGAAACATTATAAATCTTACTTTAAAAAGGGTTAAGTATGTCTTTTCACTAATTATGTTATATTTAATTAATAGTTGTTGGTCTATACATATATAGGGCGTAAATTGTTACAAAGGACAAAAAAAAAAAAAAAAAAGTATGTTAAATATAAATTCCAGATTGTATTGAGGCAACCTGAAGGGTAAGGCAGCTATACGGTAAGAGTGTTACAAGAAAACTAAACAAGGAATCAATTTCTGTTAAGCAATGGCGACTAACAGCTTTACATCATTATGTTCCACCAGGGGAAAAAAAAAAAAAAAACATCTCGTAAAAAACTTTATCAAAAGAAAAACAGAAATAAAATTAAGTTTTATTATTATTATTATTATTATTATTATTATTATTATTATTATTATTATTAGGTTTAATTGCACTCCTTTGCCTACCCTTTTCGTTTTACCCTCCCCCGAGATGAGCGGGGGGGTTATCGGTTAACTTACTGATCCTGTGCTGCCTTTTGGGAACTCATAGCCTCAACATCTGTGCATTCCTCAACTAACGTTTACTAATGTTGAAATCGTTAGTTTAATAATAATATTGGAGTCATTTTTATAATTGAAATCAATTTTTTTAAAATTTAAAAAGAATAATAAGAATGTCGAGCTTTCGTGGGCAAGTCAATTTCCTCGTAGTTAATTAAGAAAAGTAAAAGTGTAATTTAGGTAATGGCCCTTCCCTCTTTTGAGGTAACCTCGCCTCTGGGGCTTTGAACATTATTTAGTGTGCTAATGACCCGAGGACAGGGGGAGTGGGGGTGGGGGAGGAGGGTCCAAAGAGGGTCTGCGCCTTGGTGTTTTCTTCTCCATCTCTTTCCCTTCTTATTACAAGAGCTAGAGTTGCCTCGTCAATACAGGAAATATAGGTCCCTAATAGTTACACGTTACATCATTGGCTGGCGTATGGTGGCACGGGTTGGGCTTTATATTTATCTCTACGAGAGTTGACCAACAAAAAAAAAAAAAAAAAAAAAACCTTTGTACTCGTTCGCAAAACTCTACATGTATTTGATTTTTTTTCTTCACTTGTCCCGGTGTCGTGTGGTGGTAAAATATTCGGACTCATAATTTTAACAGTCAAGCTTGGGATGCAGCGTTTAGCGAAAGAATTTACCTGTAACCCGAAACTGACCGCTAAATGGCAAAATTTGCACACAAAATGCTACGGGTGTGGGGGGAGGGGGGGGCTCCTCTCTTTTTTATTTTTTTATTTTTTGGCGTTTTGGTTAGGTTGGGGTTAACCCCAAAGTCGGTGTTCCCATATCCTTGTGGCATTTTAACTATCCTTGTTTGAATGAGAATTGTCATCGCCAAGGGGTTTGTGCCGGAGAATTTTAGGGTTTGTACAGTGGTTGTGCATCTGACAACATCATGGGGACGGGAGAGCCCTC
This sequence comes from Ceriops zippeliana, assembly GCA_037897445.1. Lineage (NCBI taxonomy): Eukaryota > Viridiplantae > Streptophyta > Magnoliopsida > Malpighiales > Rhizophoraceae > Ceriops > Ceriops zippeliana. Next base: position 1,345,151 of record JBAPLH010000061.1, on the reverse strand, counting down.
AACACCTAACATCTTTAATGGGAATGTTATCTCCGCTGACGTTTGCAGAAAGAAATGGCTGGTGGAAATAGACCTCATTAAATGCTGCCATTGCGAACTGCGAGAAGTTGGCAAGTCCGTTAGGCTACCTTTGAAGACCGAGTGTATATTTTTAACGTGGTGGGGGAGGGGAAAAGAAATGAAAAAGACGAATTATCATTGCAATAAATGAAAATGGAGAGTGAGAAAAGAATGTAATGCCTAAGATTTCAACTTTCGTATTTAAAATTCCAACAGCCCAAAATGGTATGCATTATTCCGAGCAAATGAACAAACCGTTTTCCAAATCGAACCAAAACTAGAACTGCACCTTGTTCTTCCTCTCGTAAGTCATCTAACTGTATATATATATATATTTCAATACAAATTAGAAACCAACCAGAATTAATTAGTCACTTATGGGAAGGTTTAGATTTCAAACTCAAACTCCCTCAAAATTTTTATGAATTATGGACTTCAATTCTGACGCATTGAAAAATAATACTAATTGGACCAGTCAGTCTTAATGGAAAAGAGGATATACTCTTAATTGGTCTCAAGTAATCAATCCATTTGATAAAGAAGATATACTCTTAATATCTTATGAATAAATTATGCAAAGTTTGTGAGACAAATCATGATTGAGAAATTTATGGTAGATTTGTTAGCTATGTGGTGAATATATATATATATATTGATAATTGTGGTGAATTACTTTTTGACTGACCAAAACTTACACGAGGCAATGTAATTGCAATGTATAGCAAAAAAAAAAAAAAAAAAAACTTATCTCTGAATGTTGACTGTGTCCAACAACTACCGCCTGCCGGTCTGCCACGACAAATTGAACTCCCGGAATTTAAAGAAAAAAAATCACATTCATTTCAAATGCAATGATGCTTTTTTTTAATTGTAGAATGCAACGATCCTTACATTCTTGAAAACATGGAAAAACATTAAAAAAAAAAAAGAAAAGAAAAAAGAAGCCACTCATTTAATTTCCTGCAATATCAATAAAATTTTCTCCAGTAAATTATAGCTGTAATCAACTTGAACAACATCCAAGTTGGGGGAGGCTGGGACACCGTGCTTGTCTAGTCGGACAGAGGGAGCTTTGTTTGACTTTAGTAGCTATGACTCTACAGGAAGAAGCATTTTTTTTTTTTATGGGGTCAATAAAGAAGGAAGTTAATTGGATGGAGAAACACAATACAGTTACAATAAATATTATTTATTAACTATATAAAACAAAGAGGAAACAAAAAAAAAACATTGTAATAGGTTAACAGTACTCGGATTTGCTAAAGTCAATGTCTTTTCTCACTATTTGTCAATAGAGGTTAAGGTGGAAGATTGTGGAGGGACATGAGAGAGATAGATAGATAGAGGGATGCAAGTGGGGTTATCAATACTGTATATTTTTGTTTTTTGGTTTTACTATCATTAAAGAAATAGATGAAAATTTGACGTGGAGATGTTTGCTTTGTTTTATCTGTGCTATGGTGGTGAGAGAGAAAACTAAAGAAAGGGAGGTTCTTTTATGTGTTTTGAGCTCTGTTAGGTCTGGTAATGGAGTCCTGACCCATATTGATACCGAGATTTTATGGGATCCATGAGCTCTGTGTTAAACCCATTTCCTTTGCTTTCTTTCGAGTGTTCTTACTGGGGTGGTTTTCTTTGCAAAATTTGGGGATCTGGGTTCTGGGTTTCTACACTTTGACCCTCTTTTTCCTCGAGTTTCTTCCTGAGTTTTTTATTTTATTTTATTCTGTTGAACTTTCTTCTGGAACTGGGTTTTTGACTTTCTTGGATTGAGTCATTCAGTTCCAAGTTCGTGTCTTTTGTTTCTGTTTCTGCAGCTTTTTCACCTGAAATTTTTGAAAGCTTGCGTCATTCTGTAAATCTTACGATCTTAAATCCAGATCAAGAGATCTCTAATGTCTTGTTGCCATCACATTTAGGGTTTTGAAACTGGCACTGCTATGTGAATTATTCTCAGATGGGCTAAACCCAACTGAACCCAGGCGTTTTCTTGAGCCTTGAGGTGGTTTTGCTTTCTTGGTTCGTCCTTCTGATTGTGAAACCAAAAGCTTTGATGCATCTCTCACTGTGGAAGCCCATTTCCCACTGTGCTGCTCTACTCCTGGACAAGAAGAGCAGAAAGAAGGATGGGTCTGAATCCAATGGTGAAATCAGGAGAAATCCATCAGTTCTTCGAAGGCTTCAAGAACTGAAGCTCAGGGAGGCTCTTGAAGAAGCATCTGAAGATGGTTCCCTCTTGAAAACCCAAGACATGGAGTCTGAGACAGGTCCAAACCAAGATGAGAGCCTTGGGAGATCAAGGTCCCTGGCAAGACTCCATGCGCAGCGCGAATTCTTGCGAGCTACAACACTGGCAGCAGAGCGTGTATTGGAGACTGAAGATGACATCCCTGGCCTCCTCGAGTCATTCTCCAAGTTCCTCACAATGTACCCAAAGTACAAATCTTCAGAGAAAGTTGATCAGTTAAGATCAAATGAGTATGCACATTTGTCTCCAAAGGTATGCCTTGATTACTGTGGATTCGGGCTTTTCTCGTACGTGCAGACTTTGCATGATTGGGAGTCTTGTACATTTAGCTTGTCTGAGATAACTGCAAATTTGAGTAATCATGCTCTCTATGGAGGCGCTGAGAAAGGCACTGTGGAACATGATATAAAAACCAGAATAATGGACTATTTGAACATTCCAGAAAATGAATATGGCCTTGTTTTCACTGTGAGTAGGGGTTCTGCTTTTAAATTGCTTGCAGAGTCATACCCCTTTCATACTAATAAGAAGTTGTTGACCATGTTTGATTATGAGAGCCAGTCTGTGAATTGGATGGCTCAAAGTGCCAGAGAGAAGGGCGCAAAAGTTTACAGTGCATGGTTTAGATGGCCAACTCTTAAACTTTGTTCCACTGATTTGAGGAAGCAAATTTCAAGTAAGAAAAGGAGGAAGAAAGATTCTGCGGTTGGTTTGTTTGTGTTCCCTGTTCAGTCAAGAGTTACTGGGGCCAAATATTCATACCAGTGGATGGCACTGGCTCAGCAAAACAATTGGCATGTATTGCTTGATGCTGGTTCATTGGGTCCAAAAGATATGGATTCATTGGGGTTGTCCTTGTTTCGTCCCGATTTTATCATCACATCATTTTACAGGGTATTTGGATATGATCCAACTGGTTTTGGATGTCTTCTTATCAAGAAATCAGTGATGGGAGTGCTCCAAAATCAGTCTGGGAGCACAGGGTCTGGAATGGTAAAGATTACGCCAGAATATCCTTTGTACTTGAGTGATTCTGTGGATGGCCTGGATAGATTGGTTGGCATTGAAGAAAATGAAGTCGGCGAGAATTCTGAAAAAACTGTGGAAACTCGCCCAGGATCACAGTTGCCTGCCTTTTCTGGTGCATACACCTCTGCTCAGGTCAAGGATGTATTTGAGACTGAAATGGAGCAGGATAATAGCTCTGATAGAGATGGCACAAGCACCATTTTTGAGGAAACCGAGAGTATTTCAGTTGGGGAAGTAATGAAAAGTCCTGTCTTCAGTGAAGATGAATCTTCAGACAACTCATTCTGGATTGACTTGGGGCAGAGTCCACTGGGTTCAGATAATGCAGTTCAGCTGAGTAAAACAAAATTAAGCTCTCCTTTGCCACCTTTCTGGTTTTTGGGCAAGAAGAACCACAAGCGACTCTCTCCCAAAGCTATGTCAAAGATATATGGCAGCCCATTATATGATGACAAGGGGGTAAACTTGGGCCCACATGAAGACCACCATGTACTGTCATTTGATGCTGCAGTTCTATCAGTGTCACAAGAGCTAGAACTTGTTAAGGAGCTACCTGAAGAAGAACAATTCACAAAAATTGTCAATGGAAATAAAAAAAGGGGTTCGGATCATGTTAATATTCATGAGATTGAAGAGGAAACAAGAATCAATAATTCACCTGCAACTAGCACTTTGTCAAATTCTGCTATCAGCAGAGCCCATCCTAACCATTCTTCTGCTGTCCAGCAAAATGGCATGGCAAATGGCTCAACTGCTGCGATCTGCCCAGATATGAAAGAGAGTGCCATAAGAAGAGAAACAGAAGGTGAATTTCGGTTATTGGGGAGAAGGGAAGGGAATAGATATGGTGGTGGTAGATTTTTTGGGTTGGATGAGAATGAACATCCAAGCAGGGGAAGAAGGGTTTCATTTAGCATGGAAGACAACTGCAAAGAGCACTTGAGTCATACACTGGAGCAAGGAGAAGTATCTGCAACTAGCTTGGACAACGAAGAGTACAGTACTGATGGTGAATATGGTGATGGGCAAGACTGGGATAGGAGGGAACCTGAGATACATTGTCGCCATTTGAATCACGTGGATTCACTGGGTCTTAATAAAACCACCCTTCGACTTCGGTTTTTAATCAATTGGCTTGTAACCTCGTTGTTGCAATTGAGGTTCCCCAGTTCAGATGGGGAGGGAAGAGTAAATCTTGTTCACATCTATGGCCCAAAGATAAAGTATGAAAGGGGTGCAGCAGTTGCTTTTAACTTGAGGGATAGAAATTGTGGACTTATCAATCCTGAAGTTGTTCAGAAGCAGGCTGAAAGAGAGGGTATCTCTCTAGGCATTGGTTTCCTTGGCCACATACGGATTCTAGATAGCCCAAGGCAACGGGGTGCTTTGAACCTTGATGATACCACCCTGTGCAGGCCAATGGAAAATGGTCACCACAACGAGAAAACTGGGTTTGTGCGGGTTGAGGTTGTCACTGCATCTCTGGGATTTCTGACAAACTTTGAGGACGTTCACAAGTTGTGGGCTTTTGTTGCCAAGTTTCTCAATCCAGCCTTCGTCAGTGAGGGTGGTCTTCCAACTGTTGAAGAGGGATCAGAGACATGAATTCTGGAAGATCAATCAAGGGTTCCCTTTCAGGAAAGAAAACAACCTGGATTCTTCTAGGAATGAAGATCCCGAGGGGTTTGAATCTGAGAGTCAGGGCTGAAGATCAAAAGCCTGTGAGAAAATTGAAAGGTGTTGAATAGGTGAGGCTGTATTCTTTTGCTCTTCCTCGTGACTCTCTGACGCAACAGATGAATTTGTTAATTCTTCTTTGCTTTTGGAATTTTTCTTTCCCATTTGGGGTTCTTGTAGAGAAGGCTTTAGAACTTGTATCGTCTGCGGAATATATTTTGAGTGTAGTCCTCCAAGCAGATTTCTATGTGCAGAATCTTCACCACTCAACCTACAGCCTTTTTTCTCTTTAAAAAACAGATCTTACTTCTGCATAAACATTGACTGCGTCGCCTGCAGCAGCTTGTGATAGAATTCAATGGCATGATCACCCCAGTGCTTGTACATTGAAGTAACAGCAAGAGACCATGTTTTGCTATGTTATTGGAAACGCATTCTTATGAATGATTTCTTCTTGGGACAATCTAAATGAGTTTTTATTCTTCTTTTCCCTTTGAATCTAGCCTGTCTATGGAATGTGAAATTCAAGTGTCTCATTAATGATCCAACCTTGGATGAAAATTCATAGCAAATTTATCCTGTCTTCTGGAGAAGATGCAGGAAATTGAGTACTAATTGCTGGGGGAATGTAAACAGTGAGTTAATCTGGCAATATAATTCATTTTCCGGCCTTCGTGTTCACAGCAAAATAAAAGCATTTGTACACTTATTGAGCCATACTTCACATCATAATCCGGGCAGCTTAGCTATGGAAAACAAGTGTTATGCAACTAAGTGAAAAAAAAAAAAAGAAAAAGAAAAGGACTGTACGAAACTCAAATACTGTAAAATTCGATGAAATGTCATATACATCGTAAAAAAGATGGTGTTGCACTAAAACTCGTCTTTCAATAATTATGCAACTATAAATGATCCTTTTTTTTTTGTAGAAAATATCGATAGCTCGTGTGAATTGGGTTGTAGTCCATAAGAACGAGGCGTGACTGATGACGTTCAGTCTCCATCCAAAGTAGTAGTCATTGTCTCGACATTGAAAATATTACTGACAAATTTCAACTGAACAAGACTTAACCTGCTTCTTTAAATATGAAAACACAGATGACTAGGGATTGGATTGGACCAAAATACACGCTAAGTAACAGTGTTTTGATGCTAACACTCAACATATAGTGGATGCATGCATAATGTAAAGCTCATCATGAAGGTTCTCTGGATCCAAGGGACAATGGGGCATCTTTTCCTCGAGTAATTATCACAATTGGGCCATACCCATTTAGCTTTGCCTATATGAAATCTTGGTGGACGTGTGCAGAATTCTGATTCTTGCTTTTGAGTTTGTGGATTCTGGGGTTCTAGGAAAGCTTTTAGACTGTAATGGGTCTTTCACATAAAGTTGGTGCGGCCATTTAATGGCAACCAGATAATCATGAATAAAGGCTTGATTTTTATAGACCTAAAACAAATCAAAATATCTGCACGTATCACTATAAAAATACTCTAATCATTCTAAATAGGAAATCTTGCACACCATCTAAAAGAGAGCATAAAGCATGGTTGGCAAAGTGCTACCTTTAATGACCCATTTTCATCGTCCCTGAGTGACACTGCCTTCTCAAGGCAACTTTACGTGATGGTTGACAACAGCGAACCCTTGACAATACAATCTTCAACTGATTGAAGACTCGGTGGCCTAATTGGCCAGTAAGCTAGTAGGTTTATTGATATTTGCATCTCTTAATGCATCGTCATCCAGAACATTACATCCACAAAAGCCCAGATACATCACAATGCATCATAGGGCTTCCCAAATTTTATAAGCCATTATATTATCATGGTAGAGATAAGGCAAGACTACCATTCAGGTTGAAAGCAAGGTAAAGAACTCTAGAGAATTTATATAATAAGCAATAAGATTGACATGTACAAATAATTAACTTACAACTTCAATTTGAGAAAGCAACCCGACACCAAAAATTAAAGGTTCGTCTTGTGCATTATCTAAAGTCTTTTTCCAACCTGATTCGTTGGCATCGTTCACAAACCAAACTCTTCAATCATCTGTATCCCAATGAATCCCAAGAAGATCAAAACAAAGAATTAAAAACTGTAAGCGTCTAAAGAAGATGACTCCCATTGCAAAATTACCGGTACGATCAAGTGTGGTTATTTCCCATCTCAAAAATGAGATCTATTTCTCTGGATCCTGATAAGATGCTGGTTGATGACTGAGGTGCAATGTCAATCCTTAAATGTGTGATCTTCAGAAATTGTGTCCGCAGTTTTATAAAGATTTTGTTTTGGCAATGGGTAGGTACTTGGATTAGTGAGAACTCATGTATCCACCATCTTAATAAGAAAAGCAGTTTCCAGTGCTAATTCCTTGCACTGCAGGTATCTATTCTCCTCCACTATATCAGTCGTTAAATTAAGCAGTACTGGGCGTGTGGGGTCATAAATAGTACGTTCACGGACTCTAGCAACCCATTTGGCTGCTTCCCAGACCCCAAATCTGTAAGAGGCCAAACATAACAAGCATGAACACCCTTTCATATTATGAAAGCAACAAAAAAAACATGTCATTAACAAGCATGAACACCCTTCATAATATGAAACCAACAGAAAAAACATGTCATCTAAGCTACCCTAAAGCACAAATAAAGCTTGTTCAGAACTTGTTTGCTATAATAATACGAGGAAAACAGTTTCAAATAAGGCTTCAGTGAATCATTACTGAGGAACCAATAAATTACCAAGGTTTCACACAAACAAGTCTCAATTGCACAACAAAGAGAAATCCCCCACCTGCCAATCATGGGTTTTTTAGGACTTCATAACAAGTTTTCATGACAATGAATGTTGTGCTTAATTCTTGACCTGTCCATTACCATTCAGCTAGACAAGTCTCCCAAGTAACAGTATTCTTGTTTTCCTGGATAAAATGAATATTGTTCTCCTCAGTTCAACAAGTTCAACTTCACCTAAGGGTTCAAGAGTGCTTATTTTGAGCGTGAAATTTACAGGGAAACCCCTCCAGCACTAATGCCACCAAAAAATTAAAAATATAAAAGAAAATTACCGTGTATTGAATGATGAGGTTATCAATACAGCAGGATAAATAACACCCTGCAGAATGTTGTCATAAGGTGAATATTCTCTTATCGCACGAAAATCACCAACATCTCCAGGATAACCAAACTCTTCATAGTCTGCCGCTGTAAGTGGTAAAATGGGATTTATAAGTGTGTTTGTTGCGTCCAAAAAAGGTACCTGCAACAGATGGAGAAGATCAACTCTTTTATAAACAAAATTGAGAAAATCATTACATTTCAGACTTTAGCAATCATGATAAAACTCAGATAAGCATAATTAACAAGCCATATGATTTCAAGTGGTAAACTTTCATTCAATGGCACTGTCAGTTACAAGGTCAAGAGACTACAAAAAAGAAAAAAATGACTGTTTGCTGAGGATTATTTAGGTAACAATATCAAGAATTTGTGTGGCCAAAAGAGAGTCATCAAGAGACATGCAAATGAAGCCATGAGCTTGTGTGTACCTTCAGAACTGCAGCACGAAATAGATCTGGGCTATGATTGATGGCTGAAGCAACTAAAAGCCCAGCAGCACTATAGCCCCAGCCAGCAAGCTTGTTTGATTGCACAATGCCATTTTCAACTAGATACTTGGCACAGGATATATAATCTTTGATGGAATTAATTTTCTTACTCTGTCTCCCATTATAATGCCATGCCTTACCTAGGCCACCTCCACCTCTGCAAACATGCTAGCCAAACCATCAAAACAAAGTTGAGGGAACAAAAACACTGTAAAAATTTGTCACTTTGCAACAGAACTTTAATTTGCTGCATTTAGAGTAATAACAGTTGAGCCCAAAAAGAAACTCTTGCAAAGTACTGCAGGTGAAACCAACCTAACATCTGCATATGCAATGACCCAACCACGATCAAGAAGGCTTTTCAACTCACTACGCCACCGTTTGTCAAGTAACTCACCATAAGCTCCATGCCCATGAAGCAAGCCAGCACTTTGATTCTCAATTCTGTTTTTGTGTGAATATACAATGGTTAAAGGGACCTTAGCTCCATCATAAGATGAGACATTATACTGCTCACAAGCATAAAACTCAGAAAGGTCATTCCACAAGCTATCATCTGCAGATTTTGCATCATTCAAAGAAACAGCATTTGGACCATCAAAGGATCTCTTAGTAATGCCTGTGGAAGATGCTGTCCCATACAAAACTTTTGTTCTTTCAAGAAGAAGGTCTTGCTGTTGGATGATATTCCACTTGCCATTGGACAGGTCATAATCAACAATAGCATCAGGCATCTGTAAAAATATTGGAGCAGCAATTTCATAGAAATTTCACAATCATAACTGAAAAGAAGGAACAAGTGTGCAGGCCAACAATGTTAGAAATAATAGACTCATTGTGATACATATCACAAGAAACTAGTATAGTTGTATTGCCACAATGCACCTAAGAACATTTTCTAAAGTTAGGATTTCATACCACAGGGGACGATATGGTAAATCGCATGGTTGACAAGCTGTAGTCATAATTTGGTCCCGGTGAAATTTGACACGCATGTTTGGAAGGGAAAGAAACCTGGGGTTAAGCTCTTCGAGATTAAATGCTTCCTGTAAGATCAAGAGGAGACAACATGTGAATAATGGACAAGAATTGGACGTGAAACTGATAATCCTAGGTGCAACAAGACTTGCCAAGACTTCTTACCTTCCCAGCTGGTAAAGGTAGAGGAACCGAACAAAGTCTAAGGCTCTGTTTTTCTCTTATAATTAAAGCCATATATTTGTGACAGAAATCAACATCCTCAACAATGAAATTTTGATCATTGCTGAATACACTCTGCATTAAACCATAGTGTGATTGGTTAACAGATATAAATAACAGGGGCAAAATAAAGCATATAAGTCTATAAGCTACAGCCACATGCCACTGGCAAACCATTGCCAAAGTGAAAACAAAGGTCAGAAGAGAGAAAGGCCATAAGCCACAAATATATGCCATGCACCAAATCTTTTTACTAATAATTGGTCAGAGGGCAGTAAACAGAATGCAACCATTATCAGACAAACAAAGTTCACTGGCTGACCTTCCATATTCTAGGACTGCAAGAATTATCAATAGGACTAAAAAGAAGATAATGATGATCAACTGGCTGCCCGCCTATAGCAGCATCAGTGAATAGATAAAGATACCCTTGATGATGCTCAACTATGCAATGTGCTTGAGCTTCACACTCCCAAACTAGTTTCATGCCAGACAATGGATCAGCTGCATTTATTAGAAAGACCTAAAACATGGTCATGAATATTATAACATTTCAAATGTTTGATTACAAAATGCCAGGATGTAAATTGAAACACAGAACTTCAGAAAGCAATACCTTTGAAAATGTAGTAGAAAACACATTTACAGTCACAAAGTGGAAATCCTTTGTATTTCTTATATTTACATACACATTATCAGCTGGTTCATCAAGAAGCATAACATCTTCATCAGTTGATCCAATCATGCTGCAATATAGCCTGACTTGGTGAAAAAAAAAAAACACACAGGACTTCAGCTTTTCTTTGTCATATCCAATGGTAAGCCACAAGACACAAAGTTAAAAAGAATCAACCAAGCAGTACCCACCGGCATGGCCTCTTATGTTGATTGGTAACAACATAAAGCAAAGCTTGTCCATCCTTGGCCCATGCCAAATTGGAAACCCAATCTGCCTGAGGCTTACTGCACAATGCACCAGAATTAAGGTTCCTCACAGATAACCTAAAGTAGTCATTATCCTTATCATACATAGTGTATGCAAGAAAGCGATGATCCGGCGACACTTCTGATAATTCTTCATAAGCATAACCTAAACAAAAAGAAGTAAAAGGACAACTAAATAATTTCTTCAATTATTATTTCTCCATCTGCCTAATAAAACATGTTACTACCTCCAAATCTTTCAGCTTCTTGATTGTAATCAATCAGTTTTTGTTCAATCTTTTTCCCAGAAATAAAATCGAATCCTGCAGCAGGAGATTTGTTCGAAATGAATTCCTCATGCAAGCTTGCCAATCTCCGGCACAGCACTGGATACTGTTTTCCCTCATCAACTCTCCGATAGTACAACCTGCAGCGCATAAAAAACCCTCCATGAAATAGCATAAAGAAGCACCATTCCAATTTTGAAACAAACCCAATTATTCTAATTTCCAAGAAAGCTCCAATCTTCCATACCCTTAAACAAACCAACCATTTTAATTTTCCAACAAAGCCTCAAGCTTTAATATCAGTATTTTTCCTTTCGGAATTTACAAGAACCAAACCCTATTATTCCAGTTTCCAAAAAACCTCCAATCTTCAATACCCTAAAACAAACCAATCTTTTTAATTTCCAAGCAAGTTTAAATCTTTAATATCAGTTTTTTTTTTAAATTATTATTATTCAGAATTCACAAGAACCAAACAAGAACATCTAAAACATCCAATTTTGCAAGGTACAAAGATACCATGGGCCCCATCGAACGGAAGGGGTAGAGAGTTCAATTTGCAATCTGGAAGCCATCTCGGATTGAAGCTTGCTTTGGAGCTTTTCGGTATCGGACATGACGGCCTCCGCGTACTTCTCCTCTTGTTCCATGTACACGTCCATGTGCCGCATAGCCACTTTGTCGTTCAGGCTCGACATCCAGCTGTAAGGGTCCTCCCAAACGGCGTCGTGTAATGTGGACGACTGGGGTTTTTGGGGAGGTTTCGGGGGTTTTGGTGGGGCCGGTGGGGTCGGTTGCCTTCGGGGTTTAAAGTTGCGAACGTGGAGGAAGAGAACGGCGGACAATGGCTGGCAGCCGTGGCGGCGGAGGCAAATGGTGGGGTTCAGAAGCTGGCGCATGGTGTTGGGGTTTTAGGGGTATTGGGAGTCAGTCAAGGACTCAGACTCAGGGTTTAAAGATCCTTAAAAGAGGACTGAAGAGTTGTCGCTTAGTTATCAGTTATCATAAGTGAACAGATCACACAGTTTTGATTCCAGCGGAAACATAACCAAAATTTATAGAAAAGAAATAGATATGGATTGAATATGTTTAACTACGTGCAAAATTTAACGATAAAATTACCTAATCTCTTATCTTTTTATTTTTATTATTATTTACGCCGTCTAGGTTCTCGAAATTCTATTCCCTATGAAAAAAAAAAAAAAAAAGAAAAGAATGGACTGATTATGAGAGTTCCAAGGTTGGTATGCAACCATCATACGTTCATCCCTCGAGAAATTATAAAGCGACAAGCTTTTTAGTTCAAAATTGAGTTTAAACAAACAGGGCAGCCGGCGTTTATTGGAATTGATTCTCCTCTTTTCATCTCCTCCTCTTTTAATACGGCTGCTGCAGCGGGGTGTGACAGAGAGCTTTGCCAGGAAATATTTTACCAAGTAACTTGCTGATGGCAAGCTTTATAATGCAGTGCGGAGACGAATACTCGAACTTGCAATGGTGGGAGGGCAGTTTTGCTCGGGACAATTGTCTCAAATTTGCAGTGGTCGGAGGGGCGAATACTTAAAAAATAAAAATAAAAGAAGCAGTAAACCCAACAAATAAGACTGAAGTTGCGGCATTTACCAAGCCAGATAGAAAAGACCATGATGCTGGAAGGATTAAAGGAATCAAATCTCTGAGAAGAACATTTAAAAGGACTTGAACCCTGAAGGCACGGTATGTGCTGAGGAACGATCCGAACCAGATTCAATCAATCATTAACACAGCACCTATACATGACAAAAAAAAAAAAAAAAAAAAAAAGAAAAGAAACAAAAAGAAAGAAAGAGATGAATAACAACAATCAAGTTCATGCAGTGAAAAGTACGAACAACTTCAATAATTGCCAAAGTAATTCACAAAACGAAGACACAAACGGGAAGGTCGAAGGTCAAGGTAATTGGGAAATTTTATAATCTTGTGGGAGGCAATTCGTTATTACGATTGCACATGTTTTACCTTCAAATTACAATTCATCTCTTTTATTCATGTCTAGTCAAATTCAGTGATTTTCTCGTTATAAAACAAGGTCTCCTACTACTACTACTACTTTGATACTAATTATTACGTTTCATTATTATTTTTTTATTATTATTTTTTGTTAAAAATCAATCTATTAATATATATAACACACACTTTTATGAAGTTTAAAATTATTATTTTTTATTTAATCGTGAAATTTCATGATAATTAGCATAAAAAAGCACCAAAAAATACTAAGTATTAAGAACACTTTTAAATAAATCTATGCATATAATACAATTTTTTTATATAATCTTATTATATGAAATCAATCAATTTAATATTTTTTTATTTACCTATATATATTATAATATAATGCTCGTTAACGTACTCTTGCCTTTACTTATAATTATTAATTAATTTACTAAAAATATTACGTGAATTATGATAATTTTTTTAAAAAAATACTTACAAGAGATATTGCCCACTGTAAGAGTTTAGCGATAATTTTGACCAAAATATTTTTATTTTCGAATCAAGTTTGAAAAATATTCTGTAGCACAAAAATTAAAAGAAATCGCCGGTACGTTCAAAAAATCCCCCCGTCTCGTACCGGCCGAAATATTCGTTTCTCATTTCAAAATATGAACTCCGCAGCCAGCGGCCGCCACCACCACCTAACAACAGTAGAACATCTTCGTTTCCTGTAACCCTAACATTTTTTTCTTTTTCTTTTTTTTTTTCATTTAAATACGGAATTCTAACCATAGGCAACCAAACTAACTGTTGATGCAATCCAGTTCTGTTTACAACCCTCACCAATTCAATCACCCATGGAGAACTCGAGACCACCTCCGCCGCCCGACCCGAAAACCTGTTTCTTGGAAGCCCGGTTCCTTGCCCAAGTCCCTAATTCTTGCCAACTCACTGAGAACCTCTATCAGCTACGAGCCCGAGGAAGGCATCGACGAGGAGCCGGGTCCCACCTTGCCGGCAAGGTTCCCTGTAGTGGTTAGACATTCGGGTCGGGTGTCGAGGTACATGTGGGACGGACACAGATTGAAGTTGACGAGTGTGGATGGTGGTGCTGCGGCCTTTTCTCTTGATTTCGGAGATGGGCTTCGTCATTTGTATCGGGTTTCCGGTTTAGCTATCCGGAATTTCTTCATTCCGAAACAAGTTCCAGAGAATTACATGGGGTACGTGAAGTGGAAGTTGTTGCATCGAGTCTTTAGCTCTGCCTTGCAAGTTCTTGCCACTCAGGTATTTTTTTTTCGTTCAAATTCTGTGCAAAGTTGTTTTCTTATTTTATTTTATTTTATTAATTGGCTCCGTCTATGATTCGAACTTGACATTTTTATCGGGAGGGCTCTAGCATTAGCAGAATATATTTCTTTAATCATTTTATGTGAATGGAGCTTAAACTGCGTTGTCCTCCTATTTAATTGTGAATTTGGACTTGTGGATGAGAGAAAGTGTTAAATTTTCATATATGATCTATTTCGGAGAGCTCACCCAAGTATGAATGCTTTTAGGATTATGTACGTGTTATTTATTTTGTGAGAATTGTCTTCTTATTTAGGCGATGTTTCGAGCTATAGGCATTGGGTACTCACGTTCACTTCCATCAGCAGCAGCGCTCAACTGGGTCTTGAAGGATGGGCTTGGAAGGTTAAGTAGGTGCATCTACACTGCTAGCCTGTCGTCTGCATTTGACACCAATCTCAAGGTGGGGCTTTTACCTGATCAGAAATAACCTCGCATTTTCTTGACTATGATTGTTTGTGAAAATATGTGGGGATATTTGGGAAAATGGTTGAACTTGTAATGTTAGAGAAGCTAATATTCACGTATTGATTTTGTCACTTCTTTGTAGCGAGTTAGGTTCACAACATCAGTTCTGTTCAGTTTGAGCATTGGAGTTGAGCTGCTGACTCCATTGTTTCCTAAGTACTTCCTGCTACTTGCAACTCTTGCCAATATTGCCAAACAAATAAGCTTGTCGTGCTATTTAGCAACTGGTGTAAGGATTTGTTCCCCAGCAAATTGTTATGTTGAATGGAATTAGTCCTCACTTTTTCACATTTCCAGATAAGTTACCCTTTATTTTTCCTCTCTCTATGTGTGCAGTCTGCCGTTCATCGTAGCTTTGCAGTAGCAGATAACCTAGGTGAAGTATCTGCAAAAGCACAGGTTATGGTTCTTTTGGCCTGTTTCCAACTCTAGAGTTGGTTATCCTTTACATGTGCAATGCATCCTGACCTTTGTATGGGTTTCAGATACAATCTGTATGCTTTGACAATCTTGGTCTCATGCTAGCTGCACTTTTGAATTTGTTGTTCAAGAACAATCAAAGGTATTCTTTCATCTCTAACAAATCCTTTCATCTCCAAAAGGTATTTTGAACTTAGGAAAACTCCCAGAGTTAAAATTGAAATTCATTTTGCTTTTTCCAAGTTATTTATATGTGTATACATATGTGCCAAAGGATTGTCTGATGGAAATGGATTACACCCATTTGGACTCGAAACTCGTTTGCATAAATCGTTTACTTAGTTTTTTTGGCTATGTTTCTGCCAATTGGACTCTTTGTAATATACTGACTGCATTGATTTTGGACAGTGGTGTCATTATGATTTTCTAATTTATTATAAATGCATAAGATTGCTTGCAGGTCTGCCTTTTGTTGTTTACCCTGTTTGCTCAGCTATTGACCTTTTTGGAATATATCAAGGGTTGAAACATGTCCATCTACAAACATTAACCAAGGTGTGTCTGGGGTATCACTCTTGTTCTTTGCTTCTTTTTTATCTTTCTTTACATGTGGGGCTATCTAAAACCTTATCTACCGGTTACAAATTTATCCTGCCCAATGTCAGATTTGCCTATTGACAATAGAACTGCTTCTACACCAAAGAAAAAAACCTTGTAAGCTAATCTCATAGATGGCTTGTTTCCTCTGGCCAGACAACGTCGTTAGCATTTGCTCTCCTTTCTGCCTGACCATTTAAATTTTGTTGAAATTTATCTATTGTGCCACTTGCCCCAAAGTAGCTGTAGCCTCAGTTCTTACTTAATGTACCTTGCTTGAGAAAACCATCACCATCCAACATGCATTTATGCTGCTGCTGGGAATATTCTGATAAAAGTATGAAGTTAAACCTCCAACTCTTATAACTTTTATTTCCCATATTTAGGATAGGCTTGAAATTATACTAAATTCATGGATTGAGTTGGGTCACGTGCCTTCGCCTGCAGAAGTGAGCAAAGAGGAAGGAATTAATTTTATGTGGAGCAAAAGTAAGTTTCTTTTTACCAAGTCTTGACGGCTGTTCTTTAGTGCTTTGTTGTGAGCTGCTTAATGGCTTTCCTTAAGCTAATTATTTTCTTAACCAGGTGAAGAATTGTGGCCCATCAGAATAGGGTGCTTAAATACCAAGGATCAGGTACCCGAGCTGTCAATGATGGCAATGCAATCTTTAAGTGGTGAGGATTATTACTTTATATGTGCAGAGAATGCACGCAGAGGATTGTGGAGAACTAAGCAAGTAAAGCTAGTAGACTTTTTCATTCCTTTTCATATTTTTATGTGGCTCTTCCTCATATTGTTTTGTCTGAGCTCTTTTCTTCTTTCACCAATGAACTTTCAGCGAGGTATTCTCCTTTGTCTTCGTGATGGGGCTGGTACTGCCGATGTTGTGACTGGTTTGTTGCAGGTAACTTGAAATTTATGTGAAATCAGTGCATGTGATGCATGCACCACAACATCCATTCCCATTGAGTTATAAATTTTTGCCTGAAGTGATGTTGGGAATGTGACATATTGGTTGCAACATAGGCATGCTACATCCGGAATTCCTTGCTTTTGAGAAGTAGATGGGAGGCTATCATGGAGTCTAGTGATGCTTCAGAATCAATTCTCAAGGAGTGGTCCATATTGACCGAGGACAGCAAGCAATCAGCTCGAAGGGATTTTTCTCTGTTGGTTGATCAGATGTCAGCATTGGGTTGGACTGTGAAAAACATATTGCTAAGCGCAGAGGAGCAGGCAAGATACAGCTTTATAGATGACTGAAGAAAAAAGAAAAGTATATTTAGTTTCATCCGAAAAATTGGGGTGGTCCTTTACTTGTTGAAGAATTTTGGGGTCCATTTTAATTGAAAATGCTAACAAGTAATCTGCGGCATTCTAATTTTACATGCATCTTTTGAATTTGTGCTGCTGTTGTATCAACAGCCTAGGAAAACGAAAAGAAAGAAACTATTTTTCGCAAATTTGTTGTTCCTTCGATACCTTCAGTGTACTCGCATACCGGGTTGATTTATCTTTTTTTTTTTTTTTGGATAAATTCATATTGTATTGGAAGAACGTTTGGAATTATACTTCCCACAAAAATTTGATCCCAGGCCATTGAATCCTGAAAGTACACGAGTGTCCTCCGTATCTTTATCCCCCAATGTCGCAGGCAAGGTGCAGGCCGCCGGCGCAACTTCCCGCATGCGATCAAGGACAGTGAGCTGCCACACGCGAGCTGTTCCACCGGCATTTGCGCCCCCCTCTCAAGCGGGGGCAGCACGGTGTACAATCAGTCCATGTTCTTGAAACCATTACTCTTTTTTTTTTTTTTGAGGCCAAATTCTATTTCGTTGACAACCAGCAACTTAGGTGCCGAGCCTCTAGGTGCTGAAGAAAAACATCACGCGGTATTTTGTGAAACTAATAGAAGGTGGCGAAATCGTTAAAACTAAAAAACTAAGTGATGTTGCCTGAACAGATGGAGATTCCTTTTGAGTATGATGGCCACAGATGGTTGGCTACGACGCTGCCTAGCCTATTTGCTGCCCCCTCAAATGAAATACAGTTGGAATTATCCTGGTCATACATAGATACATAGAAGCATTCTCATGATGCTCCAGTAGAACACCTGAGTGATCCCCTTGTGTACAAGAGCGGAAAGGAGACCCGGTGTTCCCCCCCCCCCCCCCCCGGGGGCCAATTTTCTAGGAATAAGAAACAGCAGCGTAAAGGCTGAGGACCTAACTCACGGAAAATATTTGTCATCTTTTTTTTTTTTTGGGTTTTCCGACTGACTTACAAGATATTTTATGTACAGTGAAACAAGAAAATGTTGTGCGAGGCGAGACCAATACACAGCGCCTCTCTCGATTATTCAACCATCATCATGGAGAATAGGAACTTGCCTCGGTGCTGCAAATAGAATGTTCACTCAAACTGAAGTCGGCCCTCTCATCATCCCACTTCAAAATCTCCTTTGCATATCTCAGCGCGGCGTCGACACTCGTAGACTCCAGTCCCTTGACCAAAGAAACATACAGTTTTCTTCCAGTAAGTGAAGAATAGAGCCTCTTGAATTTGACAGCAATATAGTGGAAACCCAGCTGACCAAGTGAGGGGCTACTATTAATGCTGTTGCTGTTGGAGCGATTATGGCTGGTCACTGGATGAAAATCATCAAACCAATCACACTGTGACAGTGGTACACGCTCTATCTTTTCCTCAAATAGATCAAATTTGGTTAGTATCAGAAGAAAGTCCATCTGGTCGAAGGTTGGATGAGTCACAATGCTCTCAAAGAAGTTCCTGCCAAGCAACATCTTGTTTGCAGAAAATCCATTCCCATCCACTGCAACTTGGTCATAATCGCTCAGGGCAACACAGAAAATGACCATCCCTACATCTTCAAACATCTCCAGCCACTTGCAATTCTCTCCAAGCCCCCGTGCACGTACTCTAATTAATTGATACCTACAGAACAATACCCAGAAAAAAAAAAAAACAACTAGGAATAAGAGGAATCCGTGACAATCCAAAATCAAAAGAGAATCTGTAAGCTAGATTACAGAGCCACAAATATAATCCTTTCTGATCACATACAGTTCAAATAGTACAGTGATATGGACCAAAATCACTCGATGACAGTAGCCAGAGCAAGAGCATCCACAATGAGCAATTCTGAAAATGTAAACAATAGTCTTACTATCATGGTAAAGTTATTTTATTGTGACCTATCAGTCATAAATTCGAGCCATGGAAACAGCCTCCTTGTGAAAACAAGGATTAAGGCTATGTTATCTTTAACCCTTCCCTAAAGCCCACAATATGGAAGCTTCATACAGCATGATGTCCTTTTATGCTGGAAACAGAGGCACCCACCTACACAAAGAGTCGCGCTGATCATCAATGTCATAATTATCATCAGATGCTGACTGTGGAAATGAGAAGTCCAAACAAGTAAGCCCATTTGATGAAGTTACACCCTCAGCATATAGGATATCCAAATTTGAGGGTTCATAGTCCATTCTCAATATGTCAACAGCCTGTTGAGAATGAAAAATATCTCAGCAACAATAACAACAGCAAACCAAAACATCTGTCATACTCATCCACCTCAACAAAAGATCATCAGATAACAAATTAATCCGACAGGCCATATAATGCAGGTTTAGATCATCTTAGCATACCAGACAAACAGTAAACAAGAAGATAATGAAGGCATATTCCAAATGATCTATATCTTTGAGACTAATAGGCCTTAACTAGATATGGAATAAAAGCATTAATAAGAACAAGGGAATTTGATAGAAAAAAAATTAGAGCAAGTAAAGAAACCTGAAGAATGATCCTACCCTCTCTAAGTAATAACTGGCAAAACTTGGTAGCATTTCCAATTCATTTCTCCTATTATAAGTGGCCTGAATGGCTGGGTCCTTCCATAACTCTTCAACCAATGGTGCATATTCACGAGTAGCAGCTGGAAAAATAACTTCCAGATTGCCAGAGACCATAGTCTTCAAAAGCCAATCCGAAAATGCTTTGAGCCTTGGGCCAATTGAATAGATAGTTCTGTGATGCTGGTTACTTGCACTCCCTGCTAAACCAAAGTTTTGTTCAGATACCCTCAGAGGCTAAGCTCCAGATATGTTGGGTAGCTCAGCACTCAAATATAAGAAATTGAAATGTACATCACGCTTAAACTTTTCTCTACCCGCACTTGGCAGGCAGCCCCCATACATAATCCTCCAATGTTTTTGTTTTTTTTTTTTTTTTGACCAAGAATGCTTACTGCTGAATCATCATACAACCAGACTGGAGCCTTATATAAAAACTAGTGTTGTCAAAGTCTATCCTGTAGATTTTTGGAACCTAAAGGGGAATTAGGAGACTAATGACCCTGGTATATTGGAAGAATCAGAGGAATTGGGAGCAGGGGGTGATGTATAAAATAACCAAAGCACCTGCATTAATTCAAAGAATACAAAAGGCAAATCAAAATACTCAGGCAAATCTGAGTATATGTGCGAGTACATGGGCCCTTCTTCATTGTGTATATGTGCGAGTACATGAGACAGGCAAATCAAAAGGATGAAAGAATACAAAAGGCTACACATGCACGTACCGGTGGCATCTGTTTCACCTGAAGCTTGATCTTTCTTCATTTGATCCAAACTTTCCTCCTCAAAATACTCACGGCCCTCAAGCAACATGCCAAGATACCCATATACATTGCTTTGGATTGTCAGTTTAATATTTTCATGCTCATCCTCTGTGAAAGGGACTGGTTTATAAAGAATTTTGGCCTGGAAGAAGTACTCAAACTAATTAAACAAAATGACTAAACATATTGTTCTATATTAACTAGCAATTCAGAAAAACCCAATATTCAAAGACAAATCACCACAGCATCCTTTCCCAGAAAAGGCTTCAAGTCTTAGCATACAAGGTGAAAGATCCAACCAATGCAAAGTAAGACATCTAGAAAACAAGATTCATTTACAACTTTCTGCTCTCTTACAATCAGCTTATCTAGGAACAGATACTCATGTCAAACCAATATACAAATAAAATTGCAAGAGTCATCACTTCAGAGGTGCAACCTCCTTGTTGGGGACCTACCTGCTTAAAAATAGTACTTGTACCAGATCCACTGTAACCTACTAAAAGAAGCTTCAGAAGTGCTTTTTGCTCAAGGTAGTCTGGGACACTCCTGCTAATTGGACTGTTCACTTGTTCCCCACAAGAATTTGCAGACTTAGAAGGAACAGGTAGTGACAAGAAAGCACAAACAAGCTTCATTCCTGCCTGCAAAGCAGCTCAAACACAGAAATGTTACCAATCACGGATTTAAAACAAAGAAACAGAAATTTCTAAACAGAGAAGCATGTTCACACATAACACACACCTTGCCCCAAATGTAACCTTTAGTGTTCTTCTGTCCCTCTTCCTGGTACGAACCATCCTCATTCACCCAGAAATGTGGGTTGCCAGCACACTGTACTCCAGCCAGCTGCAGTGTCCAGCAAAATGGTCTCAATAAGCCCCTCACATTCACCAATTTCGAAAAGATAAAAGAAAAGAATTGAATGTTATGAAACTCCAACCTGCAACATCCTAAGCTCTACTTTTGTAATCTCTCGGCCATTTATATAAACTTGCGTGTTTCCATTGCTAGCATCTGCACTAAGGGGACCTCCAACATTCAAATGAGCACTTATAATCTCAGAAGGCTTCTGTCCTTCCTGTTCCAGTTAAAATTACCACAATAATCAGCCTCCATGACTATACAATTAATCTAGTTTTAGTATGGTATGCTAAAGTCCATTAAACCATAAACTATTCACCTTTCCCCAGAGACCTGACAACTTATCATACCAATAGTTTCCAGGTTTCAGCTTCTTCGGCGGATTTGAGCAAGTCTGCACAATTACTAACTCCTCATGACAAAGAGGCATCCCATTTACACAGACATACTTGGCAGGCAACTGATTCGCCTCACACAACTTCTCAGCCTTCATTACCTGATTAACCTCCAAATCATTCAACAGTCGCTTGAGCATTCTTGAACATCTCCCCAAATTCTGTCGTTTTGATTCATCAATGGGATAACCGATACAAGTGATGCATTTCCTTCCTTCAGGCATTGACCCCATTGCTCTAAGCACACAATTACTGCAATATTTTGCATCACAAACAATACAAGCCTCTTTCTCTGTAAATCTATTCCCCTTAAAACACCTATAACATGTCCCTCTCTTCCCTAACTTTCCTTTTTTCTGTGCAATCCCTGGCTCCTCTTCCCCCAATTCTTCAACATCATCAACACATTCAGCGCCAACATTCTCATCTGAATCAATACAGCAAAAAGTAACCACCTGGGCTCGCTTGTTATCCCAATTCAACTCATCATGGCATTCCCTGGAAGCCTTAAGAATGGAAACCTGCGAAGACGGGTAATCAGGACTCAAGACTGATTCACTTGACCCCCAATGTTGATTCAATTCATTTGAAACCCTCAACCTCGATGAACTCTCGCCAGACTTATTATCCAAACTATCAGAGAACTCTATTGTGGTGGAGCTCCTAGCTCCATAACGCCCATTCGAGAACTCCAACGCCCCCGAGCTACTCAACTCGCCGGACAACCCGCAATCTTGATTGTTATTATTATCGGTGGCTATCTCAATAACCGAAATCGGAGAAACCATCGCCGTCCCCACAGTCTCCTCCGATTCCAATCCCTTACTGCAACTGTTCCCAATCACAGAAGTTGGAGAGACGCTAGATTTGAGTTCTTTAGAGAGGTTCTGGTTCGGATCCGCCGGCAACAGCGGCTTAAGAACCGGTAATGGTAGTTTCTCGGGGAGAGAGAGCTTGGAAACGACGGCAGCGACAGGGATTTTGTCGACGTTGATGGGGATGGCGCGTGGAAGATCGTACGGCACTGGCGGGCCGTTGTATTCCAAAGCAAAGGAGTACTGGACGCCATCCTCCGTCGTCGGCGGCGGGGACATTCTTTCCCTAATTAGAAAGACTCAAACTTTAAAATCCTGGCTTCCCAAAATCATTGCTTTTTCACTCAAATTCGAATCCTAAAGCGACTGTGGCTCAACGGCTGTTTGTTTTGGAAGAAGAACAAAAAAAAAAAATTAAAAAACTAAAAAAGCAGGTTGGTATAGGATTACTGTGAAGAGATGCTGAAGTGAGAGCCAAACAAAAGGGGAGGATTTTTGGTTGGAATTAGAGGGAAAATAAGAATAAAGTAGAGTTTGGGTGTTTGAAATGTTCGAAGACAAAACAGAATTATTCAAGAGTAAAGTGAAAAGACAAGTTCTTGGAAGAAAAAAAAAAAAAAGAAAGCAAAAATTATAGAAATTTGGAGAGTGGGGAAGAGGGAAAATGGTGGAACTAACAAGGGCAAAAGTGCCGCTGCTGCTGCTGCTGGTGGTGGAAGAGAATGGCCAGGGAGTGAATAGAAATGGAATCTGTTAGTTAAGTTGATAATCAGCAGTGTTATATATTTTAAAATTAAAATTCAAAATTCTTAGTTTCTACAATAATTTTAATACTATTAAATCAAATTAGTAATCAATAGTGCTATTTATTGTTATTAAAAATAAAAACAATACTGCCATTTTAATATTAATATTTATTAGAGTCCAATCAAGAGGTCAAAATTTTTTAATATAAAGAAATTATAAACTTCCTGATTGAATGCCTTTTTCCATTATTTCGAATTTTTAAATATAATAAATTATTTTATTATTCTTTTATGTTGTATTTATCATGTCACTAAATAAATGTTATTGTATAATAATATTCTTTTCTGATTTTCATTGTTAATACTTTCTACATATCTACAATTGCTAATTGTTTTTCATTGTTAATTGTCATTATCTATATAAAAAAAAAAAAAAAAAAAAACTACAATTATCAATAATACGTGATATTTGAGCCGATTGGGAATTTTCCTAGTGAAATTCAACATGAGGAAGGTGCTTCCCCCCGCCCCCCCCGGGGGGGGGTCTCAGAAGTTGACCACCCCATCCGATGACGCATAGTAGACAATTGCAGCGTGCGTCAGGATTAACGGCCAATGCTTAACGGCGCATTCTTGTTTCGACGCAACAACGTATGAGAAAAGAAGAGAATTGATCGAACTCTGACAGGCCTGATGCTGTAAAGACCAAACCATCAGATCCTGCAACCAGAGAACTAACAGTATCGTCATGAGCTATGACAGATTCCAGGAATTTGGAATCCGATATTTCGTCTCCATGGAAGTGTGATTCCTCCTCGTTCCTGTGAAGAAAGGGTCTTTCCGGGAAACAGAAACTTGACCTGTCGATGACATAGACAGTAGTGATCCTCTGTTTATTGACTCCTTTGTTACAAACTCTCTTCTGGTTAATCTTAAACAATGCTGATGAAGAACAAAAATAGAATAAGAAAAAGATTGTGTCTATATTGTTAAAAAAAGGAACAGGGAGGATAATTAGGGACGAAGGAAAACGAGAAAGAAGAGAAGCATTGGTGAAAAAAAATGATCCTGGTATGCTAAGGATATGGAAATTGCAAGATGACCCATAGTTAAATATTGTAAATAACTGCTGTGTTAGATGGATACAGGTTAGGCGGGCCAATACTACTACATCGAAAGATATGATGACATGGATAGGAGAAACTATTTCGGGCAATGTACTTCCTGTTTGGAGCTGAAACGGAGGGATCCGTGGAGTTTTGTGGTGTTTCAAACTTTCAATCGAGGGACGACCTGGCTCACCAGGAAAAATACCCAAGGGCCAAAAATGGTGGGGGGTGGGCTTGTATCAGACAGAGGAGAAAGAAAAATGCCTGACCGTTGATTGGGTCTAAAGAGCAAGAATAAATTGGTCGGTTCTCTCTGTCTTCTTTGCACCTGATTCTGACGGCAAATTTAGAATTCCTGATGCCATCGTGGGCCAATGAGAGCAAGAAAAGGCATTCTGAGAGAAGGATTCAGACGGAATGAGAATGATTGATTTGGATTCAATGTCAGAAATTATAAAATGGAAAGACTAAGACTAACTTAGAAAAATATATTTTAAATGAATTTTTATTATATAAATGCGGATTATTACAAATATATAATCTATTTATCATGATTGTACTTTTTATAGGTCTGTGTAATTTAAGAGTCAAAAACTCTCATCTACTTGAACATTTTTTCCAAACGATCTAATTCCTATTATGTGAATGAGATCTAAGCATCCACGGGAAAATAAAAGTCATGTTGAAAGGCAATTTCCTAAGAAAGAATCCTTACTTGAAGAGGAAAGCACAGGCCAAGGTTAAAATAATAATAATAATAATAATAATAATAATAATAATAATAATAAATATTTAATTAGAAAAAAATAGTTTCTCGAATAGTAAGGACAAAAAAATCATAGCACTTCAATTTTGTTTCAGCCAGAATGGGTTGGGTCTAATTTTGGGCCGAACTATACTGATCTTGTGGGCCAACATATTCTTTATACTTCTCACATCAGCTTCCGAAATTCCAAAAGAGCTTTACGGCTACGCTTGGTGTCCTTCGCCTACTCCGTTGCTATTTATTATTAATAATAATATTATTATTTGTGGGTTCTTTGTCCAATACCTGCTTATGGATAGGGATAATCATCGCTTCCCCACTGTTCTAAATGTGCATTCCATTGACCCAAATCTTTTCATGTGCAAAAAATATTATATTGGCTTCCATTTGGTAAAAAAAAAAATCACAACCAAACATGGGGGCTTGTTACTCAGGTCAGGATAATTTTTTATTGCTGACATTAATTCAGCCCCCGAATGGGAAGACTAACCTTGAGGTTGTTTACACAGGATTGGAAGGTTGAACCAACGCTGATGACTTTTTGTGAACACCCCTCTGCGAGTCGTGCAATACGAAAGCATGCCGGTAAGCTGATGATCAATTGTTCCTGCAGACCAAACTAAACAGGAGCACAGATCGAACTTTAGATGAAAATGGGGCACTGGCAACTTCGTATTATCAGACATTCTAGCGTATGTCAGTGGAAGGCCAATGCCGCAGCACGAAGACTTGTAAGTGGCTATTTTTACTGGACACAAATGACCGAGAATAGCTAAAGACTCGGATGGGATTTGTGTTATCTCTCTCGGGTGGCAAACAGGGGATTGAGTTGAATTCAAGCAGCGCTGTTCTAGACTTTAGGTTCAACGTATCTTAGGTACATCATGTTTCGAATTCATTGGTTTCAGACACATAAGATCTTTTAGGTTTCAGTTATGTGCTTTTTATTTTTTGAATTAATTGAAATTTAAATTTATCAAATTTCAAATTTTTTATGTTTCGAATTATTGAATGATTGATATACCAATCAATGTGGATTGGATTGAGCGAGGTCAAAAGCAAGCAACCAGTGGCTTGCATTCCACCCAGCCCAATAGCTGGATCGAAAAATACTTGAAAAGCATATGATGGAGGTGGATTTGCATATCGCTTTCAAGGAAAAGACTTGTGTCCAATGGATGGAAGTGATTTCCGTTTTGGCTGTCCTTTATGAGAGAAGCTGGGGACCAGAAAGAGAAAATATACAAACGGTGCACCTGGTTTGTGTTGGAAACTGCCGACCTGCCCACCGTTCTGTTCCTACCGTTTCTATATCTGGCCTTTCAGAGGGACCGAGTTTAATTTGTCAAATTCACAGTACTTAATCATGTGTTCCATAAAAAACCCAAAAATTAAAAAAAAAAACACACAACAGAAGTGACTAATTATATGGCCAATAAACGTCAATTAGGAAGCTTCGTGAGTTTGCGCACAACGGTACCGCTTATAAGTTCAATGAATCTCGCAAAATTTCGTGAAACTCAGCTTTCAGGAAACGATTTTTCCTATTTTTGGTTAATAGGTAACTTTATCTGTAGAGATAACTACACCATTACTCTTAGTACGCTAGAGCTCGTTGACTAAAAAAACAATATTAAGAATGAACTAAAAAGAACTTCACACTTAAGAATTCTAACCAATAAAAATATATTAATCATAAGTTTATATATGACAATATTTTTATTACATGTAATTCTTTTTTTCACACTTAGATTTCTATAACTGAAATCCTCTTTAAAGAAGGAAAATAAAAACAAGAATTAATGACAAAAGCCTCCACAATAAGTGCTTATATTAGCCTGATTTGCCGTTAGGCAGCAGAACTTAGTGATAGGAAACACAAGCAATCTGAGTGCGGAGGTCGTTGTCAGTTTTCCCTAAACTACTAAAAGTTGACGCAAAAATCATTGAGAATGGATAAAATTTTGAAAATTTTCCACTTCTGATTAGACCCCCGAGGCAATGGAAATCCACAATCAACCTTTGCTTCGTTACCCAAGTCTAAGCTTGCATTTTATAAACCCACAGGTTTTGACTACCCTGCTAAACCACTAAACAAAAATGGAAAAGGCTCCCACTGAAAACTTCACTCTATAAAATGAGACCCCATTTGTCACCAACCCTCTTAAACTCCTTCTACAGCACACTCCACTTCCTCCCCCCGATAAACAGAATGGCCTTCATGATTTCTAAAGCACAGCAACCTTTTTCACAGGATGAGAGCCAATCGTTGGGTAGAGTTAGCAGCCAGCTCCACCTAAAAACGACAGCCCAAACACGTCCAAGTCCTTGGACAAAGAAGTTATCCTCAAGCGGATCCGCCACCGCAGATGCTTGAACAATATACAAAACGCTATTCAGGCTCTATCAGCTGGCAACCAGCAGAAGTGGCTGGACCCTGAGGACGCTTTCTCCTCTCCATGAACCTTGCAGACAGGAACATTGATTAGATTAAACTGTATAAATAAACATAATGGAAGGTTTGTTGCTGCGTGCCTGACTGAAGAAGGCAAAGAAGATACGATCAGCATAATTTGCCACGGATCAGTATCTGCTTATGTCGAGTGCACCTTATTTTCTCTTCTTTTTCTTCTATTCAAATTTTTCTGGTTTGACGAACAGAAGGATAAACGTTATCTAGGTCGTGAGTGGTGAATGTACATGTGTTTTCTGGAAGAAATGGTTGTATATAATGACGGTTTTCCCCTTCTCTCCTCGTTACATGTCCTTCCCCTTCTATTTTTTAAGAAACCAGTAGTTCTGAGTGCCTAAATGGTCTGTCACTTGTATGTTAACTAAGATTCCAACTTGGACAGCATTTTGTTAGTCCAGGGCTACGATTCCATATTGCTCAGCGATCTGTTCTGAAGGGTGTCCAACATCCTCAAGCCTGCAAATCACAATTCGTCAACATAACTAATCTGTTCTGAGGGCCGAGGTATTTGCCTCTGTGCCCACAACCCCCGTCATTCCTACGAAGTAGAAATCAGCATGTTTGTGAATATCTGTTATGCTAGATCATGAAGCCTAGTAGCTAATTCAAATATGTAAGAGAAACGCCCTGTACCAAAGCAGACATCCTCAACTCATGAACAACTCAAAATGGAAAAGTGAAAAAAACAAAAGAAAACAACTCCTCAAACTGATGAGGAATTCATGTTAATGCACGCAAAGTCTCTTAAACTTTTTGTGAAAATAATAATAACGATAATAAAAAGTTCGTTGCTTTGTTTATGCAAGAAAATTTGCTTCGATTCTTAATCATGAGACAATTAATTATGGAAATTCCTTCTTCATTAGTAAAGAATGGATTGCTTAATGCTTCAGAGACTAGAATTTGGAAAGTAATATTCCTTCCACAATAGTAACCTCATTGAAGACATAAACACAACTAATTTTTCTACCCCCACAAGTGCAAAAATCAACCGCATTCAATGCACCCTCCTTTTCAATTCCAATCAACAGAGCCCAAAAAGAAAACAAAAACACTGCAAACTTTAGATTGCAAAAGTAAATTAAGTACGTAGCTTTGTTTTCTTTCTCAGCTCAGTACATACATAGGTAGGTATAAAACATAAATTCTGGTGGTCTTTTGAGGAATCATTGCAACGTGGGCTTCTTTGTAAAAACATGTTCCGACTTGAATTCCTCGGGCACCTTTTTACATTTTTCCGGTTTGAAGCGATCATAATTGGGTTTGGGCCTTATGTTAGTGATCCGATTCAGGCTAGTACTTTCTTGGGCTGTAATCTTGAGCCTCCACTTTTGAAAACAGGGGCCTAGTCTGCTATATGCAAATGCCGCAATCATGTTGAAGACAAAACACACCACGGGGGAAAAAAAAAATGTTAAAAAATACTTCTTTAAAGGTTATTATGAAAGTTAAATGCTTCCCCAATAGAATTACAAACCTTTTTTCGGTTATAAAGACTAAGGATCCGCCCAAAAATTTTGGAGATCACAGAACCACTGGAATGGGATCGGGGGAACATGAATTATGAAAACTATCATGTGCTACTTGGCACATATTAAAGCGAAATTGGCTTATACTGTAGGCAAGGCCGACTTTTTGGCCAACTTCATGCTTTAAAATAAAATAAAATAAAAAGTACACCGTCGTGTGGAAAAGTTCAGATTTTCTTTTCTTTTCCTAAAAGTAAGGTCTCGATCCATAATAAGTCTTGGGGTGGAACATGCATTAATTTTTTTTTAAAATTTTAATTAAATCATATTTAAAAATTTTGTCTTCTCTATTATATAATATTAAATTAATTTAATTCAGTTTTTAAATAAATCAAGTTAAGCATCTCCTGACATCAATATTTAGTATGTTTGTTCTTCTGTACAGTTCTCAAATTTTTAAGGACTTTGCTACTTGCTTGTCGGGACCTCCCAGATGATGATAGCTGATTGAAAAATGTCAAAAAAATTAAAAATTAAAAAAAAAAAACCAGTGAATGACTAAGATATTTCTAATATTAGGTCTCTATTTACCAAAAACGAGTCCAAGACATGCTCATTATTTAACACAACCCAAAAAATGTTGAATTTTCATTTGAAGGGTTAAAGATGTACCGTATAATCCATATTATTGGCAACTTGCGATATTAACAATGTTTGCAAATAATTTCTTTTATTGGAGAAAACCGATTGTTAGGATTAAAAAAGTTTCATTCTTGTTAAAAATTAACCCTAAATACGCAACTGCATGGCTTAAACAATCACTTTAACACCAACGTTAATATAACTAAAATATTATAATTTTATTTTATTAATGATAAGCGTCACCTAAATATTAGACTCAGACAGACAAGTCGGTGGATTTGCTTGTGTTGTTTTGTCACTGATTTGATTTGATTGATTATGCTCTCTCGCTGACGCAACACACGGAAGCCTTTCCATTCGGCTGGAATGGGACCCAAGTCACGGTCCCTCCTCCATCGGGCCAGGTTCCGACGCCGATGACGAGATCTGATCCACAAAGTCCAATTATTGTAGCAAGCCGGCACTGTGGGGGGGGGGGGGTCCTGAGGCCGAGGAACTCGGGGGAGAGCATGGCGGGGAAGCCCTGGGAAACCGTGTCGTAAGTATGGATGGCTTTCGGTTTGTGAGTAGGTGGAGTGCGGCGGAGACGAAGGGGGAAAAGCGAGGACTGGTACTAGTGCCTGGGAGTGGCGAAAATGGAAGGCTTGGCATCGTTCTGTGAAATTTCTCAATCTTAGCGTAGGAGGAAGAAATAAATTTCAAGAACGTTAGATCCAATGAGCAAAGGCAATGTTAGAGATGAAAAAATAATAATAATAATAATAATTGTTTATTTTTAATTTTTTCTTTGGTTTCTCATCTTACGGGAAAAATCATCTTCTTCTTCTTTTTTTTTTTAATTATTTTTGTCCCAGGAATAGAGAGAGAAAAGAGAGGGTGAATGAGTGAGAGAGAGAGAGAGAGAGAGAGAGAGAGAGAGAGCGAGTGACGAGGAACAAAGAAAAAGGGAGAATAAAAATTTTACTTAACAGTGTTATTAATAAATTTACGAAAATGTCCTAGATTTAGGCTAATTATAACAGTAAATAACTGCTGCTTGATTTGTTCTGGAAACGAAAAGGTAAAAATTAGCTCTCAAATTCACGAGTATTACGAATATCACGATATCGACGTTGACTTGAAATTGTGATTGAATTGTATAAATAATTTTTTTAATTAATATCAACAAATGTAATTTGATAAAATAGAAAATAGACCACAATTAATTAATCTAGTTATGAGCTGCAGTGCAGCCCTGGGGAAGAAAAGTGGAATGCATCCGACACCACACAACTTTATTGAAAATTTGTCGGTTTATCCAGAAGTTGTTATTCTCTCAGGCAAACGCGTGCAGACATACAACACAGCTGATCCACGGACTCGAGGGACTGCAGTCAAAATTCCAACAATTCCACGCGGTAGTACATTGGGCAGTAGCAGCACGCCCCGCATCCAATATATCCCCCCCCCCCCCCCAAAAAAAAAAAAAAAAAAATTGGAGAAGCAAGAGGAAAAATTAAAATTAAGTTTTTCAAATCATTGTGTGAGTTTGAGTACGTGTCGATAATTTGTAGGTTTCTATGATGATTTAGAAGCCAATCAATACTTCCCAAATTTAAGCTTAGGCCTGTTATCGTCGAGAGGTCAGGAAAACTATTCTCAGATTGGATTCCCTTGGAATTGAAATTGTAAGGCCCCCAAAAGTAGGCTGGTCAAAGATCTATTCTACTTATCGCACATCTCTCCATCAGCTTCTCTCATACTGTTCAAAAGCAACGGCTCCTTCCAAGAAATTTCTACTAATTTTTGGAGTAAAATAGGGAGTATCCGTTGAGATCGTATTGTCAAGTTCTAGATTACTGTTGCTTGCGTGTGTATACTGGTGTAATGAGTCCTTCTCGTCGATCGGGACAAGGAGCTGCAAGGAGCAGAGAGCCTAATAAAAATATATTCTGGCGGATGTATGTAGAAAAACTTTTCTTTTTAATACAATAATTGTCAATAATTAACTGAATTAGACATTAAAAAGAGAGGAAAGTGGAAGTCTAGGGACATAACAGGGAGTTCATTGTATCCTGACCCACTTCTATGAGAAATCCCACAAAATACAAGTGTGATGTGGGAGTGCAGGGCAGTCTTCATGAGGCCAAAACCTCATGACGACTCGGCGAGTTAATATCTATAAAGACTTGAAGCTTACGATTACATGTCACTAACATAATCAGAAAAAGAAACGTATAGGATTTAGATGGACCCGTATACTTGGGGACATGGTGGTGACCGACCTTCCCCACCACCTTCATCAAATAGTGCTATCAAACAATAAAAGGTGGGTTCCAAAGACAAGACTTAAAATAATGTTCTATGTTTCCAAGTCAAACCCTTTGCAATTGCGTGCTGCCTGTCCCATTATTCCAGTCTCTGCTCGGTAAACTACATGCTGGGGCAAATTTTCTACCTTGAAAAGACCCGTCATGGTCCTGAAATGAAACCGTGTAGACTTTTTAGATGCTTTTTACACTTCCCATGAACTTTGCATCCTGAGAATTTCGTTTCTTTTGTTGCGCAGAATTTGCAAGGATAGGTGCTTTTGGTACCATGTTCTTTGCTTTTGATCAACATCCTTTTGTTTAACGAGGTAGTTTAATCGGTGGCAGGTCTTAAATTGGAGATCGCATACAGCAATTACAACCATCGAAGAAAGTTCGGAGGAAAGGTAATCTCTCAACGGTTCATAAATGACTCGCCCACCTTTAAAACCATTTCTTCAAAATCTTGTTGGTGTCAATGAAAGTTGTAGAAATGTTAACAGAAAGATTGAATCTTTGACGGCCCTTTTGCATGACCAATCCAATTTCAGTTTGATTAATTGCTCTTGTTTATGTTCCAGGAAAAAAAAAAGAAGAAGTAATGATTTGGCTCATGATCCTTCAACGTACAAGTTTGGCTTTAGCTCCGTTTATTATCACATTCCTGTTCGTGGCTTCAAGTGCTGTAGCACGTAGCCCAATCAAATGCCATAAGTATTGCGGAACTGGCAAAGCAGCCAACAGTGTGCAGTACCCTTTTGGCTTCTCCGGCGGCTGCCCGATCCAGCTCAATTGTACGGACGGCCACATCCGAATTGGAAGATTCCAAGTCCAGAACATAACCCCAAATGGCATATTGATTAATCTCCCGGCGGAATGCAACCGCTCGGTGAAGTCAATAAGGTCGTTGTTTGGAAACCACTATGCGCTGGCTTTGCGGAACAGCCTGTTACTCCAAGACTGCAGCAAGCGGCTGGACGGCTGCTTGATTCCCAGCCGCTCCCTGGAAGGGCTGCTGAATATGAGTAGCTGCCATTCTGGAAGCGACGAAGTGAACTGTTATTCTCCTGAGGATTCTGGGATCGATGTTTTGAGTTACGAGAATGTGAGTGATACCCAGTGTAAGCTCGTTTTCTCTTCGGTAGCTATCGGCCAGGTGAGAGCGGTGGTCTCATTGCAGTTTCAACTAGCGGCCCTGGAATGGTGGATTCCTGGGAGTTGTGATTGCAACAAGAATGCGAATTGCACCCAGGTCAGGCTTGGTGACGGCAAGGTGGGGTTCCGTTGCTGGTGTAAAGATGGATTTGTCGGAGACGGATTGGCCACCGGCGACGGTTGCCGGAGAGGTGAGTCAACCCAGGCTAGTCTACTCCCCATCTTTTGTTTATTGTTAAATTTGAATTTAAACCTTGGGAAAATTGGTCAGTTGGCCAATCAGAGGCTGACAAGCTATGTTTGCTTTATTGCAACCAGTCAAAGTCACCCCAAAAGCGTTAGCGGCATTAATATTGTTTTCAAGTCTTCCGTCTCTAGCCTTATAGTTTGGGTTGTTTTTCTTCCCTACACGCACACCACAGAAAAAAAAAACTATGGCCCATGAATCTTCACAATGTCACCCGATCTACAAGATTGGCAGTAATTGACTTGTCTTTTTTTTTCTCTTATTATTATTATTATAAATTTAAATAAATAAAAATTAATAAGTGAGATACTAATAAATTTTAAATTTAATATATTATAAAATAAATAAACAAATGAATATTTAAAATTATTATTATTTAAATAATATTTTTATAAAATAAAATAAATTAAAATATTAATATTATCTCTCAATTTAAATTTATAAAAACTATGGTTAATATTATTGTGATTTTTTTTATTGAAAAAAAAAAAAAGGGTCAAGGCTCATTCGTCCAGATCAAAATCCTCAAGTTCCATCTCCGTTCTTCCAAAGGTCTGCTTGTATTGTCATCAAATGCAAAGCCCCCTTCATGTCATGAAAATAGAATAGAAGTTTTCTTGTTCATTCAAAAATAAAATAAAATTTGTCACTAATCACATGATAGTAAAATTTTATAAACACTTAATTTTAAGTTTAAAATTTAATTTTTAATTCCTAAAAATGACCCAAAAAAAATCTTTTATCATACATTAGAATGGAAACAATCTCTCTATTAGGAGTATGGTTTCATATCCTTCTCCAGACCTCACGATAATCTAGTATGATCACTTGATTTAGACATAAGGGTACTTGCATTATGAATCCAGGATATTTCTCAGTTATTTACCATATGAAGTTCTACGATGGTTAATGTTTTCTCAATCGCAAACTAATAGCCATGTTTATTTTTTGTTTTTCTGAAGTAGAAATGTTTGCTGATCATTCTTCCTTGGTTGATACATTGACAGTTTCTGACTGCAACGCGCCAAGGTACATGTCTGGCCAATGCGGTGGAACTATAAGAGTTGGTGTTCTTGTTGGAGGTGAAACTTTTCTTTCTTCATCCTTCTATTTAGTCTATAAGATAAATTGTAATTCCTGCCACATGATTGTAAGAGCTGTCTAGGCTCCAAGGCCATGCATTCCATAGTCCAATATGCCATTTTTTATCAGATATTCTTCTTCATCTTCCATGTCCATTTTGGAAAATCAGAGTTGTCTCTGCTTTGTTCCGCTGGCAGGAATTACTATTGGGTCTTCATTGATTGCTGTTCTGGCCTTTCTTTGTTACTGCTGGCGGAGGTGGTTCAATTCTCTGACAAATCGGTTAAGTGCAAAGCACCTTCTATGCGAGGCTGCAGGCGACTCAAGTGTTCCGTTCTATCCTTATAAAGAGATTGAAAGAGCTACCACTGGCTTTTCAAAGAAACAAAGGCTTGGCACTGGAGCCTATGGTACAGTTTATGCAGCAAAACTCCGAAACGATGAGTGGGTTGCGATAAAAAGGATCAGACATAGTGACACTAGGAGCATTGATCAAGTCAGGAATGAAATTAAGCTCCTTTCTTCTGTTAGCCACCCTAATCTGGTCCGCCTTTTGGGTTGCTGCATAGAGGAGACTGAACCAATCCTTGTCTATGAATTTATGCCAAATGGAACTCTTTGCCAGCATCTACAACGAGAAAGGGGGGATGGGCTTACCTGGACAAAACGGCTTACCATTGCTACTGAAACTGCCAATGCTATTGCCTATCTTCATTCGGTCACGAATCCCCCAATTTATCATCGAGACATCAAATCTAGCAACATACTATTGGATTACAATTATAGGTCCAAGGTAGCTGACTTTGGTCTCTCTAGATTTGGCATGATAGAATCATCCCACATCTCAACAGCCCCACAGGGAACTCCAGGCTATCTTGATCCTCAGTACCATCAGTACTTCCATCTTTCTGATAAAAGTGATGTTTACAGTTTTGGGGTAGTTCTGGTAGAGATCATAACTGCACTGAAAGTGGTTGATTTCTCACGGCCTCACGCTGAGGTGAATTTGGCTGCACTGGCGATCGATAGGATAAAAAGAGGCTGTGTTGATGAAATAGCAGATCCATATCTTGACCCACATGGAGATGCTTGGACGTTATCATCTATCCAAAGTGTAGCTGAGCTCGCATTTAGGTGTCTTGCATTCCATCGGGACATGAGACCTACTATGAGGGAAGTTGCAGAAGAACTTGAGCACATTATGCACAGTGCATGGGTTCCAGAAACTTGCATGGTATCACCAGCAGCTTCCTCTTGTTCCTCATCAGACGACAGGAGTGAGAAGCCTCTGAGTATCAGCTCAGAAGGCAGGAGTGGCAGCCGGAAATTACACCTCCCACAGTAGACAGCCAGCTTATTTGGCATCACTGGAGAAGGTGAAGAATAAGTCTCCAGTTTCTATGCAGGATCCTTGTCTAAGCAATTAAAGCTCACCTTCAACAAACAGCTTATTGGGTAATGTAGTCCAGTAACAAAGCTGTTTCTTTTGGGCGCTTGGCTTCATGCTCTTTTTGTGAATACTCCCGGGCTTTAATTCTATTTCTTCCCTTTCAATGTATACATCCCTTAAAAGTCTGAATTGCATGCTTTTAACTGCTGTCTCTTTTCCAAATTTTTTGGCCATGTATTGACAATGTTGAAAACAAAAGTGGTAGAAGATGACATAAATAGATTCGGACCATGTTTCTTTCCGTGTTTCAGTGAAATATGAGCTCATCTTCATTTCTTTCCGTGTTTCTTTTCATGGGTGACATAGCTAGAAAGCATAAAATCTGGGAATAAGTATAAGAACTGAAGACATTGTTGATTGTAGCAAACTCAAAATTTATTGGTCTGGATAACAGAACAAAGACGGGAACTTCTGAATTGCTTGTACACCATGCGACTATAAAACAGCTTTTTACCGACTACCAGATGTGGGAATAGGATCAAAACGTCAAACTTTGCTTCAATGAGATGAGATGAAACCCACCAGCTACAAAAAGAACTGATCTTTGCACCATCGGAACACTGAGCCGAGGGATTAAGCCGTACCTTGTCAACTGCCTCTTTCAAAACATACAATCATGCTCGTGCGCAAGCACACACACACATAGACATTACTTCTATTAATTATGCAAATGAACATAGGAAAAAACTAGGCTTTATAGGAGAAATAGATAGGTCTATCTGGGGGACAATAGTACCCTGTGATGCATTTCTAGCTCCAGGGTATAGCTTAAGTGTTTAAAATATTTGCAATGACTTTTTAACCAGGCCTTCTCAAAATGCTTCACTAGAATTTGGGATATGGGCTCTGGAAGGAGAACACTGTGCAGCTGTTAAAACAAACTCAGTTCATCAACTATTACAACAGCGAAGCATAATGCTCTTAATTGCAATGTGTGGTAATCCAACTGCCCGAGGGGCCTTCCAATTTAGTGAAGTGCGCGAAGAATATTGGAATTTTGAATCTCCGTGAAAAATTGCAAACTAGAGGGACGAGTTACAGATGCAATAGAGTCATGCAACAGGAAGTAATGCATTGAATAGAACAGAAGCGGGTAGATAAGTTGGCTAATCAGGCTCACTTTGCTGCAGGATAATAGTAATGGCTGCAATATCTACATTTGGCTGAAGAAAATTCACAAATGATCCTAGAAGCTACAAACTGGTACAATGCAGACCTGGAAAAAAAAATGCAATCTATGAGAATCAATATCAAATGGCACAGTCATCACTATCATTGGAAGAAGGTGCCACTCCATGCATCCAAGTCCAAGTCTCCAACAGGCATTGAAGTGAAAACAATTTCCATTTACATTCATGTCAGGATTATGCATTACTCAATATTCAGAACATAAACTCTCACAAGTTATTAAATACAAGGAACTGCCCCCATACAGAAGTCTACAATTATGAACAAATCTAACTTGAAGGAAAGAAAGGTATATAAACTTGCAGAAGCTGGTTGTCATCCTTCTGGCTAAAAAACAATATGAAAAGTAAAGATTGAGACCATTTTTGAGTATATAATTTCCAATCTGCATGTAAGAGATCATCGAAATTAGGTCCTCAGCATTATCCTGCTGATTCAGAAAAGTCACATGTATGCTGACAATCTTTGATTTGGGAAGTCATTCTCAAGGCAGAGCATTCCTACTTCATCCAAGGCATATGAATTCTGAGGTGACCCAGAAAAAGTTTGGTATGTCAGATTACTTCTGTGCATTGGCAAGGTAACATTTGGAACTAGTTAAAAGTAATGAGAGTTCCTTATAAAGGCAATAGGCAATCATTGACATTACATGAATGTAAGCCAAAAATGTATTTTAGGAGGGGCTTGCATAGCACAAGGTTGGAAAAAGATTACCCAGGTCTTGTATTCAAGCATATAAGTTTATGGTTGCTTCTCAAGGGATGATGCTGGATCTATCCATGACTTCTAGGATCAACAACTTGGCGCACCTTCCTGGCTTCAGCACTTGAATATTGTCCAACAACACGGGCATGAGGTATGGCTGCTTCCCCACGAGCAAGAGCATCAACATTCTCAAGAAAGTATTTCCTTGGAAGCCTGCCGACTACATTACCTTCTTCATTCCCATCTTTATCCAGGAATGCAAAGTGTGGAATACCCTCAACGCCAAACTCATCAAGCTCTTGTTCCCACCTTGTGTTGTCAACATTCAGCATAACAAAATTTACACGATCCCTAGGCAAGTAGCATCAAGAACATAAAACTAGATCAATAAAACAAGAAGAAACTTCCAACAGTTTCTGTAGCCTTAAAAGCAAAATGGTGAATTTCACGAACAAAATCACTTAAGGATTAACATGCTCAAGCTTCAGGATCATAAGAATTAAGTATGAGTCTCTCTAGAACAAAATTATCAAATGACTAATCAAAGGCCGATACTTGTACTGCTGCTCAACTTTGTAGACATCTGGAGCTAACTCCCGACATACTTCACACCAATCTGCATAGAACTCCACCACGGTGGGCTTCCCATTTGAGAGGGCCTAGATTGACAACAAATAGAAAAATTTGTGAAAATGAAAAGACATCATCTATGAAACACGAGACACTTTAAAAACGATGAGTCCGCGTCGGACATGTGTCAGACAAGCCAAAAAGTGTGTAGCTTGCTCCGTCCCAAAAGACCATAATTTTGGTTGATCTTTTTTAAATGTCACTTCCAAATCCTTTCTAACATGAGCTCACTTCAAACACACTAACATCAACTAAACATGGAAAACACTAGTAATCAAGTACAAGTTTCCCGCTTCAATCTACAAGCAGTAATCAGAAAAAAAAAAAAAAGTTACGACAAAAGAAGAGAAACCTCCTCGTAAGGCAAGGCAGAAACAGACAGGTCCTTCAAAGAAACACCAAAATCAAGCCGCGAAGACAAAAAAAGCCCCACCGCTGCAATCACCGAAGCCACTGCTATCCGTCTATTGACATCTTTATCCGGAAATTCGGGAAACCCAGAACCAGAGGACGACGAACTCGCCGTCTCGCTTTTGGCTGAACCAGCCTCGACGAACTCTTTTCCCTGCATTTTTTTTCTCCCATTCATTAAGACAAAAACTAAAAAGGTAAACTTTGAAAGAAATGGGAGCGAATTGAAGAGAAATAGAAATTTGCCCGTGGGGTTGGTTTTGGAGTACCATTGTTGTGGACGTTTCGGCGGGATTGGGGTTTGCTTGGCAAGCTACTACGGCTGGAAATACGCGCAGCGGCCTACTTTGAGGTTGCAAGGAACTTTTGGAAAACAGCGGTGGAGGTTGAGACACTTCGAAACATGGCCGGAATCTGTGAAGACACAGCGCATTTGAAGCCAACCTAGCCATTGGATTCGGCAGACTTTCCAACGGCTGCTTTACCTTTCTGCTGCTTTAAATTATTGTTCAATTTCACTCTTTGTAATTAAAATTTACATATACTGTTAATTATTATATTTATAATTATAATTATTAATATTTTATCAAGATATATATTAAATTTAAATTTAATAATATATTTAAATTTAAATAAATTTTATAAATATACGTTAAATTTAAATTATCATTAAATTTTTATTCTAATAATTAAAACTTCCACTCTACGATTAGATAAAGAGGGAAAAAAATAAATTTATGAAATTTTTAATCTCTGTGAAATTTCTTTTTCTTCTTCTTTTGTTTTTTCAAATAATATCGTCGTCATGTAATGATAGAAGAAAACGGCGTCGTGGTGCTTCCTCCTTTGCTTTGCATTTATCCTTTTAAGGGGAGCGCGCTAAAAGCGAAGTAGTTTACATCCCAATTTCTCATTTCAATCTTCAAAAAGCAGTAGGCGGTAGGCAGGACAGGCAGCAGCTATGGAATCGGAATCTTCTATATCCGCCGCCGAAAAATCACTTAATATGGCTGCGAACGGGGCGGAGAACCAAACCTCGAACGAGACGACGATCGAGTCGAACGAGCAGGGAGGCGCCAAGTCTACATGCAACAATAACGACAGCAACAATGCGGGAACTTCTGACGGAGACCGAGAGAAATCGCTGGAGTTCGTGGCGGAGCTGGCGGAGAGAGGAACTAAAGCCCTCAAGGAAAACGACTATGCGGAGGCCGCCGATTGCTTTAGCCGTGCCCTAGAAATCAGGTTAGGGTTTCCATTCAAAATTAAGTGTCAATTTAACTGGTAATTTAATTTCTGCTTCGTATTTTTAGAGTAATAATTTGGTAATTATCATAATCTTAGGGTTTCACAATATGGTGAGCTTGCACTTGAATGCGTACATGCGTATTACCAATATGGACGTGCCTTGTTGTACAAAGCTCAAGAGGAGGCTGATCCTTTGGCGACAATGCCAAGCAAGGACGGTGAATGCAAACCAAACTCTGTTAAGGATGCCACTCCAAAGAATGCCACAAATGCAGAATCTTCAACAGCTTCTGTTTCTAGTAGTACTGAACAGGCTGAGGGCTCCTTTCTTCAGGAAGGAGTTGCAGATGATGGTCAGTACCGTGCTGTCCATAATGTTTGTAGTTAAATATCATATTATAAAAGCATTTTAAGTTAAGCTGTCTTCCTCTTGTCATTATGAATGCATAGTATACAATTTTTTGTATTATGCA
The DNA here is from genome assembly GCA_037897445.1 of Ceriops zippeliana. Lineage (NCBI taxonomy): Eukaryota > Viridiplantae > Streptophyta > Magnoliopsida > Malpighiales > Rhizophoraceae > Ceriops > Ceriops zippeliana. Next base: position 1,304,495 of record JBAPLH010000061.1, on the reverse strand, counting down.
GTGCACAATTAAATGTTTTCTGCAAATTGGAGTATAACCTCCTGCATGTAGAACAGTTCATGCTATCTGCAATGTGCATGAATGTCCATATATGAGTACAAAATGTATTTTAATTTTTTTTTTGTACTTTCTATCCTAAGATTTGAAACCCCTTCTCCTTGCCTCTTTTTCTCTCCTCCCCTTCCTTGGGCTGACTGCTGGCTGATTGTTCATTTATAGTGGCTTATATTCATGGTGGTTTGTGAGAAGTGATATTTTTGCAATCAGGAAACACTTTTTATGTTGCAATGTAAATGTTGGTTGTGTGATTGATACTTGGACTGTTCTATTCTTTCATCTACGTGTCCTATTTTTAGAGCAAATGAAGAGCCTTAATTTGATTTTTATTTCCTGACATGCTTTGGAAAAAAAATCCCTATTGGTTATTTCAGCTCTTTTCTGTTTATTTTCCATTTTGCCTATGTAATTGACTGTTTATAAATGATCACTTCACATGATGACAGTGTTAAATAAGAGGTTTCTTAGCCAACACGTATAAGATGCATTAGCATGGTGGAAGAATACTTAGTTTCATTGTCATGGTTAATTTGTTCTTGACTACCTTCTGCTTCTACTTCTTTCTCTGTTCAGCTTCTGGTCAGAAGGAACAGGAAGAAAATGATGAGAGTGATGATGAGGATCTGGCTGAAGCAGATGAAGATGAGTCTGATCTTGATTTGGCATGGAAAATGCTAGATGTTGCAAGGGCAATTTCTGAAAAACATTCTGGTGACACAATAGACAAAGTGGACATCCTATCAGCATTAGCAGAGGTTGCACTGGAAAGAGGTATGTTATTATTCTATTATGGTTGTTTACAGTATGGATGGTGGTTCCAGAAGCCTCTAATTTGGCTCAAAGATGGATTATGTCTGTGTTGTGCTTTGTGTAGAGGATATCGAAACATCTCTCAGTGACTACCAGAAAGCACTATCCATATTAGAACGACTTGTTGAACCAGACAGTAGATATATAGCTGAACTGTATCCTTTTCATGGTTAAATACCTAAAGTAATCAACATTTTTACTGGATGATTTATTTATTTGGTTAGCCCTTACATTTTCTGATATGTGCAATTATGGGCTTACCCAGTTATCATTAATTTTGTAAATTCAATGACTTTTCTGTTTGTACCATGAGCTTATCTGTATATTCAGAAACTTCCGCATATGTTTATGTCTGGAGATTGGCTCTAAGCCTCAAGAAGCAATCTCATATTGCCAAAAGGCTCTATCAACTTGCAAGCTGCGGATGCAGCGGCTCATGGAAGAAGTAAAGAGTTCCTTGGAGTCAGCAACCTCAACGGTTATGTCAGAGGTAGATGATGGTGTCCAGCAATCATCCAGTGGGTGCCAGACTTCTAAATGTGTGACAGATAAGGAAGCGGAGGTTGAGGCACTTACTGGCCTGTCTGGAGAGCTGGAAAAGAAGGCAAGTGAATCTAGCTTTTTTGTGTGAGCTGTTACAAATGTTACTTGACCTATTCTAGTCCGACTCTGCATCCTCTGATTTGCAGCTTGAAGATCTTCGACAACTGGTTCAGAACCCTAAATCGATTCTTTCAGAAATACTGGGAATGGCAACTAGAAAAGCCAGAGGAGGGGAGAAGAGTGCATCCCCAGTTGTTATGAGCTCTTCACAGATGGCTATGTCTAGGAACAGTGAAGGGCTTGAGTCTCCAACTGTTTCCACTGCTCACACAAATGGGACAGCTAGAGTCACACATCTGGGTGTGGTTGGAAGAGGAGTCAAGCGAGTTTTGATGAGTGCAACCTCAGCAGAATCAAGCCCATCGAAGAAACCTGCATCGGACAAAGGGGATCTCAACACCTGTTAGCAGATTCTAATTCCCAAGGTTCATCTGTCGAACCCATGGTGTTTTTACTGAAGTTTTAGAATTGTCTGTTGCCGGAATATTCACACTAATGTGATGGATCCTTGTTAGCGACTTCACTGGCCTGTTGAATCACTACTATCTAGGCAATATTCTGTTTAGTTTTGTTTGGTGGTTAGTTGGTAACTTCCCTTGCTTATTTTCCAAAACAACTTTGGAGAACCGTTCTATAGCGACTGCTAATATCTTAGCATAGATTTCAGGCATTTCAAGCATGTTCTTTTGCTATTGTATTAATGCATGGGATGATCCTTTAAAATTCACAAATAGAACTTGGATGGTGCTTTCGTCTAAATGTTCGTGTTGAATGTTTCTTGACTTCTCTCTTTGATTTTCTGGATCCCGGAGCTGATATTGTGATAATTAAATGCTCGCCTTGCCTGCAAGCAATGTAACCAGGTCGAGCAACAATTTTAGGCCTGGGATGCCTTCCTGCCATCCATCCTTGGAACTTTCATGGCAAATGTTGGGGGTTATCTGCCGGGTTTGATTTCTTTAAGCCATTTGTTGTCCATCTGGTGTCAGGAATTAGCAAATATGGTTCGAGGGACGGTAAGCCACTTATTATTATTATTGTTGGGTACATTGCTCATTATTTATTTCGAGGGGGGCATTTCAGTTGAAATACACTGGTCATGTGAAACCAAAATATGGGCAAGACCACAAAGGCACAAACTCAAAAAGTTGACCAGTTATTACTGTAATCACCATGATAAACAAGTAGGGGAACATCGATTTCTTCTATGATTCTGATAAGAAGGAAATGGGTGATTAACGGCGCGTGAATGAGTAAAACTTTCTATCATGCATCTTTGCGAATTTAGATGGTATACAGGTAAAAACTTACAAATAAATATTAAAATTTTCCATTTTAGTGACCAAATTATTTTGACGATGAAGAATTCCTTTTATGCAAACTTCGGGTAGCTAGTATATTTTTCACTGCCACGACCAACATTCGAAATATATGGGTATCAGGGGACTTGAATTCAAAGTGGTTCTAAAATTTGTTTGTAAGAAGTTTTGGCCAAGTGTCTCGGTATTACTGGGACTTGGCGTCTAACCGTTTTGGGGAGTGATTGTACATTAATGATTCACTATTCAATTTGTCTTAACCGAACATTTTCTTCTAAGGCATCTTCTCCATCACCGAGGACAAAAGATTGGGGTAGTTCCTCTTGTTTTCAGTGCGTGGGTTGGTTCGTATGCTTTGTGACATTGTTGGCGATACTGGCACAACCAATTGGGTCCTGGTTAACAATGGGCACGTTACAAGACAACAAAGAAAATGATGAGATCGAGGGAAAGTTGTTCCCTTTGATGGGCTTTCAAAGCATAGCACGAGTAGATAGAATCAAAGTAAGACTTTAATCGTTATAAAGCCGAGGCAGGACGGGGGAGAGAAGCATTAGCACACGATTCCTCGCAACACAATGTGTTTTCAGGTGAACTGCAAACAATGTGGGAAATTCACATGGGGCGGCTGTGGCAAGCACCTTAGCTCTGTCTATGCAAGCATTGATGAAGGGAATCACTGCATGTGCCGATCATGGCCAGGTGTCGTTGTCCTAGTTGAGCCCAAGGGAACTCAGCAGCAGCAGCAGCCATTGAAAACTTCTTCTGTTTCAGCCACTGCAACTAACAGTGCTGCCGCTAAAGGTACTTGGTGTTTGCCAACACTTGTGGAGGAGGTCACACACCTTTGTTACCGATGGTTACATCTAAAATGAATTATTGGCGCCTAAATCAATCTAGATAATGTTGTATCATATTGTTGGTGGTATAACGGTAAGTTTACTTCCTTCTAACTTAAAAAGTTCGCAACTACGAAAAACAGAAATTGTATCTTTATAAAAACAAAAGTTCATGTCTGACTTCTCTTCAAAACACGTAATATGCAAAATCTTGTGCACTTTCGTTTGAATCAAGTCCTGCTGCAAAACATATTGGCATTTGCACTGTACATCTTTATCAGATTGACTGATTTCCGATCCTTTTTCTTCTTTCTTTTTTCATTTTCTTTTTTTTGGGGGGGGGGGGCTTATGCCTTCTTTGTTGCACGAGCACGATATGACTTTAATTAACCAACTAAAGTCGTCCGTTGATGTTCTCTGCTGGCACTCAGAGGATCTTAACATCGATGCTGGTGAGCAAGTGCGGTATTTAAGCTTGGAAAAAGCATAACGAGAACATCTAGAAACAATAATACTGTACTTATGGTCAATACTAAATTGACCAGACTGCCTTCTAATCATCAATCGTCTTCTCCTTTATTTTTCTTTTATTTATTTATTTTTCTTTCGTGTGTGCAGGGATTAGTAAATAGAGAAATCAAAGCATACTGATTTGAAATTTGAGTACGTGAGAGCTTCCACCTTGGAATTTTTGCCTTCTGTGGGGTGGAGGGTGGTGTGGGGGGGGGGGGGGGGGGGGGGGACAATTATTGTATCTTAAATAATTTATTACTGAGTTCTGTTAAAATCATGTGCATATTGTTATTTTGCTTTCTTATTTTCTTTAAAGTCTTTCTATAATTAGCACCAAGTCACAAACTGTCTAAAAAAAGAGCGGAGCGCTTGCATATTATATTAGTGGAATGGAAAGATATTTAAATATGGTACAATTCTTATATTAAATAGTTAAAAAAAATTTAAAACATATAAATATTAATATTATATAATTTAACAAATTATTTTAAAAAAAATAATTTCATAACAAATAGTATCAGAACTACTCTAAATCTCGACTCATCTAATGATTAATCACTAGATCAACCAAATAGCTATTTTTTTATCTTCTAATTTTAATTCAAAAGTAAATTAAAAGATTCAGAGCAGTAACAAAAAATAAATACAAAGTTTCAAAATTGGGGTAATGTAAGATTCCTGTAAGTGTGCCATTATCATAATCTATATATATATATATATTTGCGGTTCAATTGATAAATGTGAAAATACTGATTGGAATCATTATCACTTGAGTTTCCAAGCGCCCAATAAAATATTCCAACTTGCAATCCCTACAGTGTAGTTCTTGTCACAACCCGTCTATTGCCCAATGACCTAATTTACACAAAAAAAAAAAAAGAAAAAAAATCCACATAATGGTCAATAAATAGTAAAAAAGAAGTAAAAAAAAAATCCAATCCAATCAATTAGAAAGGTCAAAAAGACTTTTTCAAAAAAGAAAGAAAGAAAGATCGTTTTGATTGGGATAATCAATAAACCAATCATAACTCTAGCTAGTAATCAGGGTCAAGGTCCGGAGCTTCCAGCAAAAAGGCAAATTGCAGTGGTCGGATGTCACGTTGGTAATTTCATCGGCCAAACATAGAATGCTCAAACCCTAGAAGCAGCAGTCCCGAGCTCCCACACACACATGTATATATAGACAACCAGCAAAGCAACCCCCAGTTCTCCTCCCAAGTACTGCCCACTGCGGCCTACCACGAGGTTACAGGCTTTTCTTCCTTCTTGTTTTCGTTTTTCTTTTCTTCTTCTTCTTCATTTGCATTTGATTTTCGGGTTCATTTTTAAATTCTAAATGGTTGCTCATATTGGATTTGTCGACGATGACGATGACGATGACCACGACTCCGATAGTTTTCTTAAATTCTTTCATATCACAACGAAGACAAACATGCAATGGTTTTTTCTTTTTTTTTTTAAATTTTTTTCTTTTCCACGAGGACAAGACACAATCTTTAATTTTCTGTTGGTTATGCTTTTGTTTTGCAATGATGGGATGAGTCCTTTTTAAATGACCTTTTGTTGAAAGTGATTTTGTTTTTGTTTTTGGTTGTTGAACGGAAAAAAGAGAGGTGGATGGAGGAGAAAGGAGGGACGATGATGATGGAGATGCAGCAATGATGAGAAAACAACCTCTTTTAACTCATCTGTTTATTTCATTGAGGAGACTTACCAATGATTGTGTTTCAAGCACTTTTGAGCTGCTCTCTCTCTCTCTCTCTCTCTCACACTCACTCCCTCCCACTCCCATCTTTGGACTGATTGATTCAACAATTCAAACTTGATATGGATTAAGATAATAAATTTTCAAAATTAATCTGTTAAATTTGGAAAAGAAAAACAAAGGGACAATTCGAGATGATCTGGTTTTAAGTTAATGTAATTGTAGTTGAATTAAGGGTAACAATTGGAAAAAATGATCTTCTCTGTCAAAACCAAAAAAAACAAAAAGATTTTAGAACATTCTTTGATGTGGATACAACGTGGCCTATTAGCTCAGTTGGTTAGAGCGTCGTGCTAATAACGCGAAGGTCGCAGGTTCGAGACCTGCATGGGCCACCATTCACAAGATTTTCTTCTTTTGGTGAGTGTGCCCTCCTCTAGGACTGGCCTTTAGCTGTCCAGGGCTTTTGGGTTGGAGCCTGCCATTGCCAGGATCACCTTGCACTTTGCAAACTGACCTTAAGGACTTGTCCCAAAAATGCGTAGATGCTACTAAGATCGCTGGTTTTGCTCTTGCTGCCTCGGCTCTTGTTGTCTCGGTATGCTCGTCTTTATCATAGTTAGCTTAGATTTAGGAGTAGAATGATACAATAATCTCAGCTGGAAACGTCGCCATTTCTCCATGTGGCAATGCGTAAGCCGCTTCCTTGTTATTCTTATTCACTTCATTTTGCATCTAACTCCCTATCAATTTTTAGGAGTATATGCTTCAAAGTGATGAGAAATAGTGCCTATTGCAGGCAATCAATTTTTCGTAAGCATTGTCTATCTAAAAATTCAAAGCTGATGTCACGCTTGCCAAAATTCTGCCTTCGATTGGTAATATGTGATGGAAAACTTGATCTTTAGTGCTAGATCAGCAGGAAACATTGCAGCATGAATAGAATTCATATGTAGATCAGGAAAACAGAGATTATATGAATTATAACAGAAGATTTACTAATTTGTAGCAGGATTATACCTTTTCTTTCTAGATCCAGTTGAATTTTGAGAATCTAATCATGAGTGAGGAATGAGGATCAAACTCCAGATCTCACCTCCAAATTTTATACTTAGTGGCGATAGTCTGTACTTGCCTTTCGATTCTAAAGACTAGAAATCTTGGCATCGAGCCTGTTGATGATACTTTATTTTTTTCAGGGAGCTGGTGCTGAAGGAGTCCCAAAGAGGCTAACCTATGACGAAATCCAGAGCAAGACATACCTTTAAGTAAAAGGAACCGGGACTGCTAACCAATGCCCATCGATTGAAGGTGGAGTAGACTCATTTGCCTTCAAACCTGGCAAATACATTGCAAAGAAATTATGCCTGGATCCAACTTCATTCACTGTCAAGGCTGAAGGAGTAAACAAGAATGCCCCACCTGAGCTCCAAAAAACTAAGCTCATGACCCGTTTAACCGACGCTCTCGACGAGATTGAAGGATCCTTTGAAGTCTCTTCCGATGGAACAGTCAAGTTTGTGGAGAAAGACGGAATTGATTACGCTGCTGTCACCGTGCAGCTGCCTGGTGGGGAGCGTGTGCCATTCCTTTTCACCATCAAACAACTAGTAGCAACGGGCAAGCCGGAAAGCTTTGGAGGTGAGTTTCTTGTGCCATCCTACCGCTGATCATCCTTTTTGGACCCAAAGGGACGAGGCGGGTCAACCGGCTATGACAATGCGGTGGCATTGCCTGCTGGAGGCAGAGGAGATGAGGAGGAGCTAACCAAGGAGAACATCAAGAACACAGCATCATCGACAGGGAAAATCACCCTGAGCGTCACAAAGAGCAAGCCTGAGACAGGAGAGGTAATTGGAGTGTTTGAGAGCCTGCAGGCATCTGATACCGATTTGGGCGCGAAGGTCCCAAAGGATGTCAAGATCCAGGGCATCTGGTATGCCCAGCTTGATTCATAGATCTCTCTCTTGTATGAACGGACTTGGACTTGGTTCAGATTTTGCTTAATTACGTGTTGAAGGCGTTGGTCAAACCATGATTTAACCGAGACGCATTGAGGTTACATTATGGTTGCTTTTCCTTGCAAATGTGTGATATCATATGAATTGCAATTTTATTTTTTATTTTTTTTTTACAAAAACAAAAATGAAATTATTATGCAACGAATGGTAAATGGGAATGTAATTTATGAGTGTGCGTTTGTTCCACGTCAAGTGTCTTTGCCATATTCTCCACTCCAACTTAAGGTGCATGCGTGTACCCCTTGTAAGGGCTAAACGTGAACTGAGAGTTTAGTCATGGAGGGTAGCTTGAACCGACCAATCTGCTGGTTTCAAGCTCAAATATTTTTTTTAATATAATAAGAGATTAATTAGACTTTTATTTTAGAGGTTTTAAATTCTGATTATAGGTAGGGAAAAAAAATTGAAATTCATAAAAATGAAGAGAACCAGCCTGATTATATAATCCAATAATTTTTTAATAATAATAACAGTAAAAAAGATTAATTAGGGGTTAGCAATAATTCTGAAAAAAAAAAAAAATGAAGACAACTTTGCAAGCTTTTATCCCAAATATAACTAAATGCACTTCCCTAGTTGGACCTGGCTCCACCTGAAATGGGACTCATAGATCCAAGTTTCTGGGAATCAATTTGACGCTTGTACTGCCCAATAAGCCTATACAAGCCTGTAATCCGATTGGATCAGCCCCAGAGATTGAGGAAGCTCGATTATTCCTCCGTGGTTAAACTTCTACCTTCAAAATATTAAGTTCAAAATCTTAAAAAATATATACATATATATAATTTAAAAATAATAAAAATATTATCATATCATATAATTTATAATTTTAATAATTTTTTCATATAAAAAAAAATTAATCACTTCCTAGTGGTACTTGAATAAATTGTCAATTAATAAATGTAATTTTCAATATTTTTAAATTAATATTTATTGTTCACATATTTTATAAAATTACTTTAAAGGTCATTCTCCAAGCCGTTTCCCTCCCAGTGCCCAAACTCTGCCATGTTCATCTCTTCCAAACATTTCCCCGTTGCTTCCCGCCTCAACCGCAGCCCCAGCTCGTTTCACAATTTGAAGTCCCAAACCCACCAGTCTCCACCGCCTTCTGGAGCAATGCTCGTCCATGAAAGAACTGAGGCAAATCCACGCCCAATTAGTGCTCAATGGCCTCACCAACGAGACCCTCACGCTAGGCAAGTTAGTATCTTTCTGTGCCGTTTCTGATGCAGGCGATCTCGGCTACGCCCAGCTCGTTTTCAACCGAATTCTCAGACCCAATAAGTTCATGTACAATAGTCTTATAAGGGGTTACTCCCATAGCTCTAACCCCATAGAATCTGTGTTCCTGTATCGCCGTATGATTGGTTCCGGTCTTTCTCCCAATGAATTTACTCTCCCATTTGTTCTTAAAGCTTGTGCTTGTGAATCTCTGTATTGGGTGTCTGTCGTTGTTCATGGTCAGGCTATAAAAATAGGCATTGGTTCTCAGGTTTGTGTTCAAAACGGCTTGATAAATGCTTATGTGGCAAGTGGTTTTGTTCATTCTGCGCGGAATATGTTTGATTATATGTATGATAGGAGTTTGGTATCGTGGAACTCGATGATTGGTGGGTATTCTAAAGTGGGTTGTTTTAAAGAAGCGTTTTTGTTGTTTAAAGATATGAGACAATTGAGGGTTAAGCCTGATGAATTTACTTTGGTTAATTTGCTTTCGGTTTGTTCACAAACGTGTGATATAGATTTAGGTAGGTTTGTACATTTGTATATTGAAATTACGGGGATTGAGATTGATTTAGTTGTGACAAATGCTCTTATTGATATGTATTCTAAGTGTGGGCATTTGCAATATGCTCAAAGAGTGTTTGAGAGGATGCCAAACAAGAATGTAGTCTCCTGGACTTCCATGGTTTGTGCATATGGTAAGCATGGGCTCTTTGAACTTGCCCGTGAAATTTTTAAGCAGATGCCTGTAAAGAATGTGGTTTCTTGGAACTCATTGATTTCATGCTATGTTCAAGAAGGTCGATGCAAAGAGGCTTTGCATCTATTCCATGAGATGCTTCATTTGAGAGAGGTGCCTGATGAGACTACACTGCTTTTTGTTCTTTCAGCGTGTAGTCAAGTTGGTGATCTAGTCATGGGGAAGAAAATCCATGATTACATACGCAGCAATTATTGTGTACCAAGTGCTACTTTGTATAATTCCCTTGTAGACATGTATGCAAAATGTGGTTCCCTAAAAAAAGCCATGGATGCTTTTAATGATATGCCGAACAGGAACTTGGTGTCTTGGAATGTTGTCATTGGAGCCCTTGCATTGCATGGTTATGGATTGGAGGCAATCAAACTCTTTGAAAAGATGCAAGTTGGGGGCATTCGACCTGATGAGGTTACCTTCACAGGATTGCTTTCTGCTTGTAGTCATGGTGGTCTTGTCGACATGGGGAATTATTACTTTAACACAATGAGCTCTGTTTATGAGATTGTGCATCAAATTCAGCATTATGCCTGCATGATTGATATTCTTGGGCGAGGTGGTCACCTAGATGAAGCAGTTAGGCTAGTAGGAGAAATGCCAATGAGGCCTGATACTGTGATCTGGGGGGCTTTGCTTGGTGCTTGCAGGATTCATGGAAATGTTGAAATTGGAAAGCAAATCCTGAAACAGTTGTTGGAATTGGAGCCTTATTGTGCGGGTCTCTATGTGCTGCTCTCAAATTTGTTCTCTGAAGCACAAAGATGGGATGATATGAAGAACATTAGGAAACTAATGAATGACTGGGGGATCCTCAAGTGCCAAGCTATTAGTTTTATTGAAATTGAGGGCCGTGTTTATGAGTTCATGGTTGATGACAAGCAGCATGAGGTTTCGGGTAGTATATACTCCGTGATTGGCCAACTAAATGATCACTTGAAGTCTGTAGGGTATTTTTGCAGCATATTTGTTGCACTTTCAGATATACAGGAAATATAGTCCACTGCTGTGTCTATTATTGCACTATCGAATGTTGGAAGTTGTAGTCACAATCTAGACAGCTCACTTCCTTTCGTTTTTGTTGGGGTCATCATAAGTAAAGTAACTCAGTATGTGGCCTTGAGGTGGATACAGTCCAATAAATCTGATAGTCCAAACTTGTGATACATTCTCACTGAAATGGTCTTACGGCAGAAAATGAAGGAAAGAAAGTCACTGTCTGGGCAGTACCCGTCGGTCCCAAACATGTTGATGCCTGTGACATCATCAATCTCCAACGTTGATGTTTGCAATTATTGCTCATTGTGTTGCAAAGTGGGAAGTTCTTAATGATCATTACCTCTACTTCATATTTATGATTTGTTTGTATCACAAAAGTTAATGCCTATTCACAATTATTGACTCAAACATGTCGGAATACAAACTTAAAGGTTTGAAGAGAAGGTGGCTTACTGTGGAATTGAGCCACCTGCTGTAGGTTATGGCATGTTAGCACAGGAAGCAAATGTTAACATGGCAAAGCCAGGATAGTCTCCAGATAACTGCCATGATCATGGTAAGCTTGTCTAATCTCAGATTTTTTGTCGCTTATCAGTGTATGTTATCTTTTCTCATGTACCTAAAGGTCGATGTTGTTACTACAGCAAGGAATTATATCATTTGATAGAGCAAAAAACCAGCATGATGATCAAGAATTTCTATGTATTTAACCAGTGTTCCTTACTATGAGAAATATGAATTGGCCAACAGCAAGTCCACAAGAACACAAGGAGTATCAGTTTAGTTCTACTAAGAGCAAGCAAGTCCACAAGACCAAGCAGAGAGAGTTACGACACTCCTCTCAACAAAATGAGGCCAGCAAAGATTTCAGGGCTAAATTCTCTTAAATCTAGAGACGGTGAAAGTGAATGGCAGTGCATAGAATCAAAATATGGAGAGTTGCATGTGAATTGAGTTGCCCCTACCATGAAGTGCGTGCACCCCAGAGTCTGATGATCTTGAATGGCTCTTTGAGACAAAGGCCAACAGAATATTTGGGAATGGCTTGATTAAAATATCCAATCCTAGGAATCATCTGCACTCCGTATTTGCCCCATGCTGGCACCTGGCAAGTCGCTACTCATCATTCCATTTTAATTCTATCGCCAAATGCATATTATAGGTGTAAGGAACAATTTACTAGCTATTAGTTACTTTCTGCCTTTCTTGCTGGTTATCAAAATAAGGATTGATATAAACATGCGTTGCTCTTCTCCAATATGAGCAATGTTTTCCCTAAGTAGCACCGAAAGAATCTACTAACATGCACAAAGGGTAGTGAAGCAATAAAAATTAAATGCATCCGCAGGAACATGACGAGAGCACATGCATGATACGGTTGAATAAATAGCACCTCAAGATGACAGGAACCAGGCCAAAACATATGTGCGTCTGGGACTTCTCAACAGATGACCGTCTGGTGATGCGTGTGGTAGGTATCGGATGGGCAAGGGAGAGGAAGGCCTTTTTCACGGCTCACTGGACGTCTTAATGGAACCAAAAAAAAAAAAGGTATGCCATCAGCAACTTACGGCTAACCAGAAAATTTTCATCAGCTGTGCTTATTGGATAGGAATTTTATACCATACACAGAGTCTATGAACAACCCAAGTAATCATGTGCAGTGGTAGGATTATCAGTCCGTCTTAATCCATAAGTATTGCTGGATGAATCAAGATTATAAAGAATCTTTGTCATGGGACGTGAGTTTTTAAAGATAAGCTGATTCATAATTGTACAGGACAAAGTTGCTTCATAATGACAATGAAGAGCTTGGTATTTAATCCTTATATAGGGACGAGTAAAACATAGCGTTGGAGATGTTTGAGTGGAAAAGGAGTTCTATATGTATGTAAGTATGTATGTATATATTTCACGTGTTTTCCCTTATAGAGTAGAAGGAGAGTTCTAACTCAAAAAGGAAAATAATTCTTTTACAAAAATCGATATGAATAGTTACTTCAGAATTAGGATTTGAATTTCTTCAATATATAAGTGTATGTGTGGTTCATAATAACCATTACCTCAAATCAACAAAAAATATATAGAGAGAGAGAACTTAGGTCATGGATTTGCCAGAGAATCGTGCAAAGAGGCACAAGAGAATTATGATGGAAGAGGATGAAGTTCATCCAAGATGGTTAATGTCCTTGTTAACAGCTCCATTTTATGAGCCATGCCCGACTCATAATTCAGAGAAGCGCAAGTACTTTTGCCTAGATTGCAATGGACCAAAGCAACATTCTGTGGGTCTTGCTACAAGCGGAACGATGAACATCTAGGCCACCCAGTTTTTCAAGTAAGTCAATGCTGTCCAATCTAATTGCTAATTAATGTGTTCAATTATTATTCCAAAATTAGAATGAAAATTAGTGACTTCCAATCTAATTACCCCCTTCTTCTTCCTTTTTTTTTTTTTTCAGGTTTTTAAGGCTTCTAATTATCCAGGAATCCGATCTAACACAATAGAAGACTTCTTTGATATATCTGATATTCATCCCTATTCAATCAATTCAGAAAAGATTGTCTACATTAAACAGAGACCAAAAGGAAATGGGAGTAGAAATCATTATATTTTGAGTAAAAAGTGCCAAAAGTGTGGACGTGAACTACCCTCCCAGGTTGATAAGTACAAGTTTTGTTCAATTGGATGCAAACTGGTGAGTTTTTTTTTTTTTTTTTTCTGCTTCTTCATCTTCTTTACATTCCCAAATAAAGATAACATTGTTTATGGCCCAAAAAAAAAAAAACAAAAACAAAAAGATGGCTTTCTTTTGATTAGTGAAAATTACAATTCTTATTGCAGTTGCATAACAAGGGAGAAAAGTTGGAGCCAGAGAAAGATGAACAAACACGAAGGACGAAGTATCCAACTCTCAATCACAATCTCAATCTCAGACGGAGGAGTAGAAAAGGAAAGCCCCAAAGAGCACCTTTTCATTAGTTTTTTTTTTTTTAAATAAAAATTATTGCCTTTATTCTTGAAGAGACAAATTCAATCTAGCAATTATTTGATATCATCTCCCCTTTTGTATATCTATATACATACGAGCGCGCGCGCGCGTGTGTGTACGTGAGAACCTTAGCAAAGTTTAGAAAATCCACACACGAACGATTATATGGACGAATGACATGAAATCATGAAGTTCGAAAACTCTAAGGTCTAATTGCACATATGCCATGCCTGATCGGTCGGAGCTAATTGTACGTACAATGTTGTCTTTGGCTGCTCCGGTCATCGCTGCACTAGGTGAAGAAAAGCAAGGGATGCTCCCTAAAAAAGACGATGTCATGCATATCTTTCTTTTCAATGTCAGGAGATTTGACCAAGTGGATGCGTGGGGAGGTCAAATTATTTATTTCATGGGGACATAATTCATGCCACGTTAAAGCAATTAAGTCGCATTGTTCTAATCGGAATTTCTTTTGTCCCCCCCCCAAAAAAAAGAAGGAAAATAAGAGTGATACTGTGATTATTCTAATTGAAAGAACAGACTTAATAAATTTATATTTAGTCCATTAAACTTTTTGACAATGAATCTAACCTATTCTTTTTAATATAACAATGCACGATTCTTTTGTTACTAAATCATAAAACTTTTGTTTTGTCAGAATTTATATCACAACTGACCGTGATGATTTTAAACTTCTTGCAAGAGTTAATTACTTTTCTGGATGATTTAATCGGAGAAAGCAAGAGGCCACGAAGCTTCATAAAGGTTGGCAGGTGGGCGTGTTGGGTTTCCCTCGTTCTTCCATTATTAATCCAATTATCAACCATAGATTTAATTGATAGCACACCTTTTTCAAAAGGCAAGGATCAAGTAAGTGCGTGATTGCACAAACCGATTCCCCCCCCCCCTCCCCTCACAAGGGACTTCGTGGAGAGGTTGGTTTCAAATTTTATATCCTTTCAGAAAAGTGGACATAGCATATCGTCTGGTTAGTAGTGATTTCATATTGAAAAATAATTCAGAGCATCGTTATAATTGATGCGTGTGTAGGTGTTTTCTCGTGGATTTCAAGGTTTGAATTTTCCCTGATTACTGCAACTGAAAATTTTCTAATTATACTGCCAAATGACGTGATTCATACCACGTAATTTTCCTTTCAATGGTCGAAATTAAAAGTTCATTAACTTCGTCACCAAACAACACGCGACGCAAACATGGATGCATTAATCGAAACATATATATATATATATATATATATATATATAACATGGATGAGCTATTCATAGGCATAAACTCAACAAATTAAATTGTGAAAAATCAGTTTTGGGCTTCATAATTTTATTTGTTGGTCCGTGCTCATCTTTACTTAATCAAGTTGACCGTAGGCTTTTGGTGGTGGGGGTGGGGTGGGGTGGGGGGGACCGCACAAGGGTCTTGGTTGACAGCCATGCATGAGCAAAAGATTAGACAATCATAATCATGGAGGAACTTTCGTTGTAATGACGAGGGGCCAGTGCTTTGGGTTGAATCCGAAGGAATCAAAGACGCTGTCCAAACCACTGTCCTCGGAACGAGAGCCTGTGAAAAGGAGCAAATAGTAGGGGCTGAAGCCATAGGGGCCTCCCTATCCTATTCCACAAAATAATAAATAAAAAATAAGAAAGGAGAGAGAGAGAGAGGGGGGGGGGTTGGGGCCCCTTCAACAGGAAGGGTTTGACCCCTTAAACGGCTTCTTACGAGAAGTCCAGGATCCAACTGCGTGCAATCTGTTACTGCCGGTGGGTGAGTTTTAGACTGTGACTTGCCAACTGGGTTTGCCTAAGAACTTGGGTCAATTCAAATCCTTTCAAACCAATACGGATGGCCAGGACGAAATCATCGCACAACGGCGTTTTAGAGACCTTTTTCTTTTTCTTATTTTTTTTGTTGTTGCAAATCCTGCAAATTATCCTTATCCTAATAACTAATGAAAAAAATTGAGCCTTCATTTTTCAGGAAATTAGATGTTTTGGGTTACACCCCGTCATGCCTGGGGACATAATTTCATAAATAAAAAATACAATAATAATCAATGTGATAACTGGGTGGAGTAGATCAAAAGAGTGCTTCTTTCAACCATACTAATAAATTGTCTTTGTCGGGATTACAAGTTTCGAATTTGAGTTTGATTTATTTAATTAATAAAAAGAAGTAATTTTTGTTGGCTTGTTCGGTCGAAAGAGACTATGATTGCAGCCACTTGGAAGGGCCAATGTCATTTTTATTTTCTAGGGATGACTTTTGTGGACAAGAGGAAAGAGCCTTGGCAGCCTCGTAAAAGGTTTCGAGGTGGGGGGGACACGCCCTCATCCTCATTCTTCTTCAATTATTAATCCAATCCGCAAACCGCAAAAAGTTGACCAATAAACAATTCGATCACAGACCTTCCCCACGAAGCCTTGGCTCAAGAATGTATCAGAGCATTTACCCAGTCACCTTCCCCCCCTCCCCCGCCGCCCCAAAACAGCCTGAAATAAAAACTAGCTCCCAGAATTAATTTATAATCTATATATATATATATATATATATATATATATATATCAGGAGGTGTTAAAATTTGAGAAGTAACACACCAATTCTATTTCTTTCTTTTTTTTTTTTGGTGGGTTGAAAATTTTTCCAAGGCCTTTAAGTGCTTGGCGGGTCATCTCCCACTCGTTGCACCAACTCGGCCATTGAAGCACGCCGCCTCTCAAGCGCGCGAAAATGCCCTCGTCTTCCACAAGAATGACTTTGGCTCTGTCCTTGATCCGTCGGCATCTCCGACAAAACCCATTGTTTTCATTTAAACGCCTCGTTGAATATCTCCGAATTTCTGTCACCGGGGTCACTGTCCAATCCAACAGCCTCTGAATTCGATTCTCTTCTGGGTAGATCCCATTTTATTTGATTTAATCACATCTTATTGAGTAGAGATTAACATCTAAAACTTAAAAACTTTTCTTTTTCGAGAAAAAAAAAAAGAACTATGAATCTAATAAACATGGGATTCGGGAAAAGATAAGCGTAAGACCAGTCCACATAATGCGGTAACATTTGCAAAAACAGATACGTGAAAGCGTTGGATTAGTCAATTATTATTGGAAAGCGCCAAACATCAACCAAGGAGCCTCGTTTTCTAACAATGTTTGTGCTGCCCCCCCCCCCCCACCCTTGAAAAACCTAATGTTAGTTCCAAAATAGCAAATATTTATTGAGCACGTTTTTACATTCTAGAGCGAGCTGGCCTGCCATGGTCAGCCTTTCTGAATTTTCAAAACGCTCCCAATATCGACGGCCATAAATGAAAAGGTGCATCGTCCAAGAAAGTGGGCATTTAGAATCAAGTCCCCCCTTGCATAAACTCACGCCAAAACCTCTAACACAGTTCTCTTTAGATTCACCGTCACCAGTGTCCCATCAATTTACAACCTTTTTCTTTTTTCTTTCTTTCTTTCTTTTTTCACATAGAAATAATAGGGTCGTGATTACCTAATATTTTTATATAAAAAAATTGCATATCGACTATAAAATAAATTCTTAATCATATTGATTATCTTTCCAAAAATTTAAATTTATGAGTTAATTAACCATAAAGACAACTATGCGCAGAGAGAGAGAGAGAGAAAAGTTAATTGAAAATTAATTTTTGGTTTAGTGCGTAAAATTATATATTATTAATTTGTTATTTTTAATTTTTAAATATATATTAACAATTAATGAAAAAAATTACAAATATCCATCAATAATTAAATTAATTACGTCCATAAAGGAGGGTTCTAATTGGTTTGATGGGTTGGTATCACTATGACAACAGTATCATCCTCCATGTGACCATGTAAAAAAGTAGTGGAAAATTAAAACTTTTGTACCCAAGAAAAAGGATAAAAAGACCAAGCTATTGGACATTTGGAGGAATATAGCCATAGCCTACGTCTCAGGATTCATCGGTGACATTATCTTCAATCGCCGGCCGACCGATGCACTGACAAATGTCGAGGATCTGTAGTATCTATCTCATTTTAAATAAACCCAGAAAAAATAATAAAATTAAGTGAATACAATTAATTTTTATTCTAATAATAATATATATCCATCGATACAATTACAGCCTGTCTCCCACAACTTCCAGGCTGCCAAATCCCGCCCACTGATCAATGAAATACAGCCCTTTTCCCTCGTCACAATATGACAAATCTGACGTGGAAACTAGGTACAGTGTACGAGGCAAATGTGCTACATGGAAATTAAAAAAGAAAACTAATTTCATTAAATATTTTATAGTTATATTACTTATTTTAATTTATTGAATATATTAATTTTATTAAATATATAATAAATATATTTTATCGTCTAATTATTAAATTTAATTAAAAGTCATAAATTTTAATTTTTAAAATTAAAAAATTTAATATTATAATTTTAATAATATTTTAAAGGTATAAATTTATTAATTTTTAATTTTTTTAAAAAATTAAAGCATATACTATATTAATAAATTTAATGATATTATGATAAAATAAAAAAATATATCTGTAACATGTAAAAATTATAATTATAATGTGAATATATTTAATATAAATTAAATTTAATTAATATATTAAATAAATTTTAAGAGTAAAAAATATATATAATTATAAAATTTCTTTTAAGGTGAGCTAAAGGATAAAATTAATCTTTTTTGTCCTATAAATATCATCCTCGTTCTTTTCTGTCCCGGTGTCTTAAAGCCCCCTCACCTGAGGAGAAAAACTTAAACAGCTTCAAGGCTTTGACTTGAAAGGGGTGTGAAAGTTCAAAGCTTTGGGTCCCAACGTTAAGAAGCGGTTTCGGCAGATGGGCAATTGCAGTTCGTGTGAATCGCCACACGTGGCGACCGCGAAGCTGATTCTACTGGACGGAAGGTTGCAAGAATTCTCGTACCCAGTTAAGGTTTCCTATGTCTTGGAAAGTAATCCCACGTTTTTTGTTTGCAATGCCGAAGAAATGGATTTTGACGACGTTGTTTCCGCCATGAACGACGAGGAGGTGCTTCAACCGGGACAGCTCTATTTCGCTTTGCCGCTGAGCCAGCTAAAGCGTCGATTGCAGGCAGAGGAAATGGCTGCATTGGCGGTGAAAGCCAACTATGCTTTGATGAAAAATGGTGATAAATGTCGTTGCTACTGGAAATGGGAGTCACCGTCATCCTTCTCCGACGAGAAGAGTGGAAAGTCCTACAAGAGAGTCGCGGCCATCGACGGTGGTTGTGGTGGTAACGGTGGTGAGGCGAGGAGAAAAAGCGGTCGGAGAAAGTTTACGGCAATCTTGAGTGAGATTCCTGAGTAGGGGTAGTTTGGGAATTAAAACGCGTTGGGGTTAACATAAGAAAGCGGTGATGCGTCTCCTCAGCTCATCTCCACTTGGGGTTGGATTGATCTTCGGTGCTATGCAATTCTTTTTTTTTTTTTTTTGGGCGTGACGAATTTACCCCTAATTGGCCGATAAGCCATACAGAAATTAATAATCATTTTTTTTTCAGGCTCTTAGATCGATAAGTGCACCCAAAGTTGTATTAGTGCATTTCAGGTGTTTACTCATTCTGTTCCGGGGAATGAAAGAAAAAAGAAGAGATGTGGGAAATTTTATACTTCATTCGTTTGTGAGGGAGAGTGAAAACATTTCAAAAGGATCAGAAATGTAACCTTATGATGGGGAGCTACGCTTATTATTTTATTAGAGGATAAAGGGAAAATATAGAACAAGATATTGTTCACATGAATAGTTGTTTTCTACTCAAAGTCAATTTGTGGTACGTTAAGAAAGGGATAATAAGCAATTAGATAAGAGCTAAGCTACCAACTATGTGGAGTAGATTTACAGTAAAGAGGAAGGGATGCCAAGCGAGATTTGAGTCCTTGAGAGATTAATTTTATACGTATAAGTTTTAATTTTAATTATGAGAAAAGGATGTGTGAGATTTATGAAAAGAAGGAAAATAATTGGTGAAAAGTTTGATATTAGAATACTAAATCTGACTCTGTTTAATTTTCTCCCAATTCAACTTGAAAAATAATTAAGAAGAGAGAGAAGACAAATGAACAATTGACAGCACATTGCAAGCTAGAGGACGGTGACCTTGAGTAATGTCATGTAATGACAAGGTCTATGGATCATTAAAAACTTCGGCGTAAGAAAATATTTGAAAAGTATTATTCATGGGGTCTTTGCTTATCATCGAAATTTGATGAATATATACATATATATAACATTATTACATTATGTTTGCTTATAACAATAAATGATAATACGTGAATGCGGTGAGTCCTTTCTTTGATTTTTTTTTTTTTTTGGGTTTTTTGGCCCTTATGAGTAAAAGCTAGCATGTTTGTTTACCTGACAATTTTCCTGTATTTTATAAAATGTTTCATCGATTTATAGTGATTTTATGGAGAAGATGTGCATGCTCCAAGCAGATTTGTTTCAATTAAGCTTGCGATACAATCCTGTTGTTGCGGTCTTCCCTTCACAAGCTGGCCTTCCTCACTTCGTAAACCCTCAGAATATCAGTTCCATGCTCCCTCTCTGCCTCCGCGAATCTCACGTGCGATTCAATCCTGTGGTTCCTTTTCCCTATTTAAGGGTAGCCAGTACACGTTACAGACCTGTCATAGTAGCCCAGCTGGGAGAATCCAATGCTGGAGGTGAGGGATAAAAGTGAGGAAGCAATTACCTACAAAACCTACGGAAACGAAAAGGAGATAAACAATTTGCAAATAAAAATATGAAATTGTTAGACCAAAGGGGGCCTTTCGGTTCTTTGCTGTCAGCAACGCACCAACCAGTCTCTGGTGACCATCGATCACTGATTTCCTTTTTGGCAATCATTATGTGCAGCTTTGGTCCTTGCTCAGCCAATTCATATGGACATTGGTCTATTGTGCGCATTACAGTCTAGAAAACAATAAATCAGGGGACTGGTTCTTTGTGCACAGAACAAAGTCACGGGGGTGGAAACATGAGAGTTTTGCAGAGTTACGGAAAGTCAAAACAAAGTTAAGTCATTTGTAATTTTACATGAAATGAAAAGAAAAGAAAACAAAAACCCAAATTAGTGCATCTTTATGTTTTAAAAGGGCTTCGGCACAAAGACAATGCTTGGTCACCCAATGAAGCCTATATCTCGTGCAGCGTCATTTGGGACTCATTTCCCCGGAAAATTCATCTAATTAGTCTGTTTAAACCCTTCAATTGCAGAAAGCAATCACCTCCTGCTCTTGCACCCAACTTAAGAGATGTTTCCTGTTTATGATTTTGGTTTGTAAACCTGCATTTTGGGGGAAAAAAATACAGATTAACTAGTCTTTCATAATACAGTGACAATAAATTTCTAAACAGTCAATTTATCACTCAACAATAATACCAACGCACCCTAAATTGGTCAAATGAAGTAGTCTATTAATGTTTTATTTTTTATTTCAAAACATTTCACCGCGGCACTTCACTAAATTTGAAGCCCAACTATCCAAACGAATTGTAAGCGAGCACCTCACTAAATTTGAAGCCCAACTAAGCAAACGAATAGTAGTGAGGAACCAAATGGTCCTGACTTCCAACACATCGACAAAGCTCATTTAAGGCTTCCCTGCCATCTCTACCCTGCACGTGATGCTCGCTCGCTCTCTCTTCAGGGTTTTCTGTTTGTATCCAAATGGAACACAGAAAACCTATCTAGTCTCTCGTTCCAAAAAAATCTAGATGTATCGCAATATCTCTCCGAATAAATAAAGGTTCTATCTCTGACTCCAAAAAACAAAAAAAAAAAAAAAAACCAAAAAATCCCACGTGCCGCAAAGGACACATTATCATCGAAGTTGGCAAGCTGATTTAGGCCGATTGAGGCACAGTTGATTAGACATTAAGAATTAAGAGTGTTATCATTTTACCAAGGAAGTGTGATTTACCTTCAACAGAGTCGATGAATAAATTCATGAACATATTGATCCCTGCCATTTTTTTCCATGGTAAACGCATAGAGTTAATAATTTAATTATTATTTTTAAAAATTATTATATATTAAGATGAAATACAATTATTTAAAACGAAAATATAAATTTTCAAAAATACAAATACTAGTTACCAAAATTAAGGAAAAAAAAAAAGTAATTATACTTATCCCTACCACCCACCAAACTACCCAAGAAATTTCGAAGCCTTGGATTTAGAACCGTGCCCCTTGTTTTCTTTCTAAGCCACTTTTTGTTTTTTCTCGTTCTCATTGCCAGCCAGTTGGTCACTGAAGAACGTGCAGTGTCGATAATGCTTTGCAGTTTTCTCTGACCTCTGGACCCCGTTGACAAGTTAATTAAGTTACCTAACCCTCAATTATGATTCTTAGTGCTTGTATTTTTCTTGAAATTCGAACAATTAATGTTCACTTAATTGTAAACAGCTCCTGCTAATCCAAGCAAGCTATAATAATTGGACCCTCTCAACAAAACTTCAATTTTTGAAAACCAGCAAAATGAAGATGGCTTGTGTGTTGCTTCCTCTTCTGGTTCTGACTCTATGCGACAGCTCAGCTCATGGGGCAGCACCAGAATCGAGCCCTAACCCAAGTCCAGGCACGGCGGTTCCGTTGTCAAGTGCAGCCAGAGAGTTCCTGGAAGCACACAACCAAGCAAGAGCAGAAGTAGGGGTTGGTCCTCTTCAGTGGAGTGAAGTGCTGGCCAATGCAAGCAGCAGAATAGTCCGGTACCAAAGAAACAACATGGCCTGCCAATTTGCAAACTTGAACTACAGCAAATACGGTGGGAACCAATTTTGGGCTAGCGGCACGGCTGTGACTCCGCGCATGGTTTTGGATCGCTGGGTTCAGGAGAAGAATTACTACAACCACACTGATAACACTTGTGTGCCGAATCACATGTGCGGCGTCTACACTCAGGTTGTGTGGAAGAAGTCTAGGGAGTTGGGTTGCGCACAGGCTACCTGTGTCAAGTCGCAATCCAGCCTAACTATATGCTTCTATAATCCCCCGGGAAACGTTGTTGGGGAAAGCCCGTACTAGATGAAGTTCTGGTTAAGTCGTATCACACCAAAAGCTGAACCTGTTAGTTAAAAGTGTATAAACTTTATTTCGTTAGTAACACTCAATGTTTTGAGTGTAAATTTTAAAGCTTTTGTGATTTGTGTGTTATAACATGCAGCGGAAATGTTAGCCTGTGGAGGGGTCTCTTGTGATTACAGAGTAGCACTCAAACAATTGTGCTTGGTTTGATATATTTTTGCTTGTTGCTTTTACCATGTATTGGACTAGAGAGGCAGTACTGTTAACCCGCCACATAAATGGTCGGGATCGCAAAAAATCAGATTCAGATTTCAGACAGTATCCAGTAATTGTAGACAAAGACAAAAGAGGAAAATTTTTGGTATGTGTTCATGGGTGGAACGCAGATTAAACAAAACAATGGATGGCCCAACGCAGATTGTCCTCATTTGTTATGAACAAATGATTTCAATATCTTTACTCACAAATGCTTCAATTGCACGGCATACATAATGATGATATTGATATATTAACGAACATAAAAGGCCACATTGTTCTCTTTTGACTTTTCCAGCTGCATCTTCTACTATGTACAAGGAAAAATGTAGAATTTTTATCTGTAAAGTCTGTAGAACAATGCGGCTGAACATGGAAATCAATGTCTTTTTTTTTTGGGTGCAAGTGAGAATTCATCTCACCAGCTCTTTAGACACCAGATACCGGAATGTAAAACTGTGTGGAACCCATACGATGATGCTCTTGCGGGGTTTTCCTCGCAGACATTTCTTAACACTTTTCCTTAAGGAATCAGGCAGCGATTTCTGGATCATTTCGATAATAGCAGTTTGACACAAGCCTGAATCCTTCGCAAAGGACTCTACGATCTTAGGGAGTAGGATCTTCTGGTCTTTGCGCACACCAAAGGTAGCTCGGATATATTCTTCTTTTGCGACACTGAGCTCTTGAAGCACTCTCTTTGGGGTGTACACACGAACCTGCGAAGAATCCATATAAATCACAAATGCAAGATGGCAACGCTGATGCTACATTAGCAACATTTGCAGTTATTATTGAATCTTTTGGGACTTATCAAAAGCATGTATAGGATAGTGAAGTACCACAGGA
The DNA here is from genome assembly GCA_037897445.1 of Ceriops zippeliana. Lineage (NCBI taxonomy): Eukaryota > Viridiplantae > Streptophyta > Magnoliopsida > Malpighiales > Rhizophoraceae > Ceriops > Ceriops zippeliana. The sequence goes on along the minus strand of JBAPLH010000061.1, from coordinate 1,280,484 downwards.
TCGGAATGATTTCCTGAACATAGCGCAAAGTGCAACAGGGGTTCTGGACGCTCAATTGCATATGCTCGCCGTTCATCGCCTGTCTTAAATTTCGACCTTGAAGGGAGTAATAACCGTAGCCACTGTAATCAAAAGCAATCTTTTTCAGCCAAGCCAAGTTTGACAGAGCTTGCTTTGCATAGTAATCAACTGCCTGACTGTATAATATAAGAAATGGAATGAGCTCCACCTGTCCAGGACAAGACATTCGGCATCCTAGGATTGAACTCTGTATTGTGTCTGCACTTACTATATAACCCCCAACATTGTAAGCAGCCTGGATGCAGAAAAGAATATAAGAAGCAGAACACTGTACCAAATTTGCTCTTAACTAAAGCCCCAGTGTAACTTTCCTTACCTTCAAGAGCAGAAACACTCTTTTCACATTTTTTTGTGGAATCCCATAAGCCAGAAAAGCCTGTCAGAAACATCGATCAGAATTCACGGACTCAGAAATAGATCTAGTGCAAAAGCCAATACCAACAAAACATGTCCGTGGAAAGAAACATTACATGCATCACTAACGCATTGTGTACATTGATCCAGAATGCTAATTTTCCTCGTGTTTCAGCTTCCTGGGGTCAACTTCTTCCAATTGACAGATGAGCGACCTATAACAGAAAAAGTCAATAAACATAAGATAAATATAACACAACAGTGGTGCTAATATGATACCTAGTTGAGTGCCCTTCTAATGAGGATCAAGCGTCACAATAGCTCACCTGAAATTTTGTATTAAGAGTTCAACATCTCCCAGCTTCTGACTATCTCTATAAATCCATGAAACTTCAATCATTGTACTGTATGGACCACTAAACTCTTTCAATCCTTCGACAAGGAAAGGATTATCCAATCGTACATCAATGGATGAACTATTCCTGAAACCTGGACTCCACATGTCGCATTGATCTCGTGGGGACAACACACTTGCTGATGATAGAGATGAACTGGGAGATGAAAGACCATTATGTGTCAAAGGTGGGTCTGCAAGCTTGCAATATATAGTCGACATGCACTTGATCATATCCTCTGAAAGCTTGTTAGGTGACTCGGGAAAGTGTTCAGAAATACTTGTGCCAAGGTGCTCTGCCAAACTGATAATATTTGAAGCATTCTGAGCATACTGCACAAGGACAAAGGATTTGCAATCCATTTAAAGGCCAATTGAGTTGACATTTGAAGAAATTTATCTCCCTATATTTGCTTTTGTACTAGAATGCTTCTCCGTCAATTCCATATAACTGTTGTGGCACATCTCCAGAAAATAACAATGCAGAACCACTAAGATACAAATTTTCGCTTTTTTGCTTTTATTTTTTGGTGAACAACGAGCTTATGCTATGCTATGATTCATTTGCATGTGAACAATAAATGAAAAATAATGAAGCTTCATGCATCATGTTTCACCAAGTTACCTTCATCATGGACAATGGTTGAGAATGGCAGGCACGCACAGCTCTTCCTAAAGACTCTGCTGGAGGACACCCTTTAGGTGAGCATGGTGAACGTTGTGACAGCGAAGAGTGACAGCAATGAACACCAGAATCTGGTAGATCCTCCTCGTCTCTAGCATGATTAAATTCCTTCAGCAGATTCTGGCAAGACTGACAACCGTACTGCATGTGTGCACTTTCCCTCTTTGATTTTATATCAAGTGAGGAAGCATTTAGGAACCTACTTGGGGTTGGTATAGTTGATTTTAGTTTTCCCTCTTTGCTAGGTGGAGAACCCAAGGATATTTGCTGATCAAATGCTTTTCGATACAATGACAGAAGATATTGTTCCAAATACACAACTTCCAACTCCAATACTGCAATTTCCTTAATTAATTCTGTGGCTGGCTGCAACTGCAGAAAAAAGGCACGCACAAAAGTCAGAGAAACGTTGAAATACAAGTACGTTTTTATAGCAGAACTACTACCAAGCTAATAATTAGCATAATTGAAGGCTATGAACAAGTCTCCAATGCAAAACCAAGGAGGCTACCCTTCTGGCGTCAATAATTGGGGTGATAGGATGACAGTACAAGCTGAAGAGACTGTTTCTATTTCCACATTATAAAGAAGAAAAAAAGTTACCTTGGGTATTGACATGTCGACTGCACTGCCTTGGCAGAAAGTCCTATGGCCCAAAGCTTTTTCCAAAGCACAACGGATCTCGAATTGATCTTTTAATCTTTTCTCAAGCTGTATAATCTACACAGAACACAATAGAGGCAGTCATTAAAAATGTTAGAAGAAACTCCAAAATAAGCTGTGGGATAAAGAAGACTGGCTCCACACCTCTTGTTTCAGAGAATTTTCAGCTTTAGTCATAGGGCATTGTTTCTTCTGAATTTTGACATGGTCCTTCAAGCATCCCATACCCTGTTCTCAGTTCATACTCAAAAGTTATGTGTAATTAGGCTTGCAATTGATCTGGCAGGACGTGCCAATAAACCAAAATTCTGGGAAAAATTATCGGTTAAAATTACTGTCTAAACCTAAAGGAATAGCTTGTTCCATTTTAACTGGGACCGTACGAGATCTTTAACTCAAAAACAGCAAGCTCATTATAAACTCTATCTGCTCACTTACCCTAAACACACAGATGCAATTCCAACATGCAAACAAACCAGCACATAAGAAAACGAGGTAAGTGTACAATATATGTCCTGGATGGCCTAGTGCTTAAGCTCTTTCTATAATGTTGATGTATCGATACTATAACCGGAGCACATTAGAAAAATTGCAACTCAAATTTTCAAAGAAGAGGAGGGAAAAAAGGGAATGATCTTACCAGCTTTAGATGACGTGATGCTTCAGAAGAAGTCTCTGATTCATCTTTCTCAACATTGCTTTTATCAGGGAAACTGTCATAGCACAAGAAACACCAAATGAAGTAGATGCAGATTGGAGAAGAAAACAATTGAAAGTTTAACATTGAAATACTAGGCAGCTACATGTCTAATAGCTATGTTGCTACAATTACCTTCTACCTAAGGTCCACCTAGCAATAATTTTCCTAAGAGTCATGTCAGGACAGTTTTATGCAACTATCAACCCGACACACAAGAAGAAACACAAGATTTCAAGCCTAGGATCCCAATTTCAAGAGAATTACAAGCAACTCCTTATTGAGACACTTTTTTGAATCAACAGTACATTTTGTGTTCTGTTAGGACCACGAAGCCTTCAAGTTTCTTTCTCCCTCGGGTGTAGTATGATAAAAGCCAAAGTTTCCATTTACTCGATAAACCCTTAATAGAAGCCATTCCAGTCAAAGAAAACCATTAAGTGAAAACAACGAACTGAAGTTTGTCATGAGAAGAATAATTTCGACAAAAGATTGGAAACTACCCACCTCTTTGACCTCTTGTGTCCAGGAGTTCCTCTCAGACCCAACATTTTACTGTCTTGTAACCCCTCAGACTCCATCTCTGGTAACCCACAAACAGTATTAGCAAGGAAACACACACACACACACACCAAAAAAAAAAAAAAAAACAAAATGGAGACTAAATGAAACAAAGCTGAAAACAACTGCCATAACACTTTGAGAAGAAAACAAGCTAATAGCCAGATAAGCTCTTTAAGATATGAATCAGTATTAGCAGACCTCCTGGTCCTAACAGACCAAATGGGTTCACAAATGATCACTTTGCAGCCAGCAGAGTCTGAAACGTAGCAGTGGCTGAAAGAAATGATACTTGGAAATGCTGCAGCTAAGTTAAGATTACACCTTCGGGCTTTTGACCAGTGAGCCTTCACCTTGAAGGAACTCAGGCACTCTCACTCTACATAAATCTGCTAGCTTTTGCAATGGAGGACAAGGCCATCTGCATTAAGAGATGCAAAACAAGGTCTTGGTCTTTAATTGAAGCAGGAAGTTACCCTTAGAAACTCTAGACCCCTCCTAAATTGTCTAACTCCGGAAAAGATCCAAAATTTACAATGTTCTCTCGATCAGACAGATCCAAAGAGACGAATTCGGAGGGAGATAAACACTGGCTATGGCTATCAAGTTTAAAAAATCCAATAAAATAATGTTATTCATATTAGATGCCAAATTTGCACATTCTCTACTCTTGTTGGCAAGCAAGTGGGAGTTGGTGACACTCCTTCTATCCTTGTCCTATGCTGTTCATCACATTGTATGCCATATCTGGATGTTCGCAAGGTGCCCATAATACATATATTTAGTTGATTTGTTTTGATTGTTGGACCTTCAGAAAATTAGTTACAGTAATTATAAGGAAATAAGAGTTATTCTTTTGTATAACAATAGATCAATTGCAATAAATATATTTTTTGATGAAACAATTCCCTTCATGGATATGATATTCTGCTTAGCCTAGATAAGGGCGAATTTAGTATTTTGTGGGCTAAACGTCCGATTAATTTTGAAATTTTTAACAGTATTTTTATGATTCAAGTGAAAATCATGACAGTAGAAATCGTGAGAATCGTGTAGGGTTAGTTTGAATGGTAGCTGTTTAGGGGGCACGTTCTTTAATGTCCTATCTATTGGGATAATGCAAAAATGGACATTGAAAGGATTGAAAATTGATTTAAACAATTTATATAATCCTTCTAATAAATTTCATTCATGATTATAATAACAATTTAGTGATACCAACTGATACTATGGCTGTAACTTCTGTGGGTAATGAGGATTTTAAAAAATGAAGCCCACTTTTTTTTTTTTATATCAAAACCCCATATGGTAACACATTCTCTTACGTGGATTGAATAAGGTATAAGAGGACCAAAATGAATGGACTAGTACTACCAAAAAATCCAATAAATATTATATCCCCAATTGAAGTATACACAAAGTCAAATTGCTGTCGAGTGAGAGCCCATATTTTTGATCCTTTAAAACATAACTCATGCATGTCATTTTTGTTGATTAGTAATAGGCTTATTCTTGTTTCTTGAGTTCTGTTATATAGATAGAAGAATTTGATACATTGATACAAGTGGGACATTATTCAATGGACACAAAAAATTTCAACTCGATTGCGTTTATTTAATTGATAGCTACACATGTATTTTGATATTTTTAAATTTTTTCCTAAAATTATGTATATGTGTATATATTTTTTATGTGCATACTTGTGTTTATAATTATCAGCGTCAATAACACATTTCAATAAATATTTTGAATTTATTAGTAGAATATTGTCTCTAAAGTTGTTGGTTGCACATCTTTATTGGTTTAGTGATTCAAATGCATATTGTCACGTCATCTTGCCCTATCAAAAACTAATAGTTGTGTCATGTTATATTTTTCTTACTTCTTTCAATGCCTCGACTTTAATAAATTCTTATTTAGTTTTTAGAGACACAAAATAATGTTGGAGACCAATATTCCATTTTATGGCCCAGAAAAAGAGTAAATCCAAACATAACAGGCTAGAAGTTAAGCAAAAAAAGTATAAAACTCCAAATGTAACTTGCTAAAAGGTTTGTAGCCCACAAGAAAAGGAAGAAAAAGGCGGGCTCACATAAAAAGGATCGAAAGTTGACTAGCCGAGGGATGCAAGGAGACATTTGATGCTCGAAAGGAATTGAGGCTTTGTGGGGTTTACATTCAAGAGGTTTCAGGGGAGCTTATAGGCAGATGCCCCATGTTGTCTTCCATCATCCAAGAGACTAATCTTTGGTAGAGCCTGACAGAATCCGCCAATAAAAATACGTTTGGTGGGTCTTGACCTTTTACAATACCGATGTAAAACAGTAAAAGAAAAGGTGCTCTGCGAGTGTGCTGCAGAGTATCCAGGTCTTCCTTTTTGTCGTTACAGTCATTGGCTGAGGCAAACAAAAAAAAAAAAAAAAAGAGGTTTCCTTTCTCTCTGCAACCACAGGGAAATAGGATGGGGAGAGACAGCGGAAGGGAGCGAGGTTGTCTTTTGGAATATTTGATGAGATGATGATAGTTTAACGGGAAACTTTCTTCATTGAGATTGTAGATAATCTTTTAGCCTTTTCGTTGATCCCATGAATTTACCAAAAGTCTACATCTATAGAATATATAGGTTTAATTATATTGTCTAGTATAATGGAAATAGACGTGACTTTTTTTTTCGGTTATTGTGCAGATAACTAAATATTAGAGATAGATTTGAGTCGAAAAATAATATTTTTATAACAAAGAAAAATAAACCTGAAAAGCCCTCATCGTTTTTCAGACTCCTTGTAAACTAAAAAATGCATTTTCCTTTGATGGTTTCAGATTTGCTTGCTGGCCGGTTTTCTTAGTTATACCTAGTGATCAAGGTTAACTCTAAAATGACAAACACAATTCTACATTTAGCTAGAGTGGCATTCAAGCTGTGAGGTTTCAATATGTTATCCTTCCCAGTGATTCTTTATACGGTGGTCGAGATAGACCCAACTAGTCATTCTGGACACATTTGACAGCTTATTCTCCATTATCCGGCTCTGAAATTTCTAGTTCCAATATCTAAACAAATGAAACTTGTTTTATCTTATTATAAAGGTTTTACTCTAGTCAGTTTTGGCTGGTTTCTCAAATCCAGATTCGTAAGAGACTCTATATAACATTGAAAATTGTACTGAATCGCTCAATTTTTTTAGTGGGTATCAAATTTTCAAACGTTTCTAACAGACATGCTTCATAGATTTATGCAACTTCTGGATTAACTGCACTCTTCATAGATAACAAAAAAGTACCATCCCTTTTAACAATGATTTACCCCACACAGATTTCCATGTTACTGAGATTTTTCCAAACGAGCTTGTCGATTTGTAAGTAGACTTTAGGTTAGATACCTATGTGTCCCCTGTGATTTTTTTTTATCAATAAAATGTTTTTTTTTTTTTTTTATACAGCCAAGCCTTCTTTCCCAAGCTGTCTAGAACTCCAGATGGCCTGATTGTTAAACAATGGCAAGATCGCTCCGATTGAAAAGACATGCAAGAAGCTCAACTTGCACCAGGTCCCACAATTTGCTGCGATTTTCAGTTCTCAAGGAATCAATCGACAATATTCAACTGGAATGAGAAAAGAAGATGAATTAGAAATGTCTATAAATTGTGCATGAATTTCGATGGAAGCCCTGTAAGATGCCAAAACACAGATTGAAGGATAGTTGAAACTTGCACCCTTTTTAATTTTTGTTTTGTATTATTAATAAAATATGCAGTCTGGTTGGTAGTTTCTTATTCACACAGAGATAATAGGAGTGTTCTTATTAACAACTAAGACAAGTTACGATGGGATATGTAAATGCAACATCATTTTTTCAGTTTGTGATCAAGTAACGTATTCGTACCGTAGATCAACCTACGTGTGACTGGAGATTAAAACAATATCCGGGGAATTTTTGGCAAAAGCTCTGATTAATTTGTCAGAGTTGTGATGTCCAAATTAACAGTGTCCTATATTATGGCTTATGAAGTGGCATTATTGTTGTGAGGAAGTCGGAAATTGTTAAATTTCTTATCTGTTTTTAATATTACAATCCGGCGATATTCCAATTAAAAGTACCTCACCTGCATCAATAATGGAGATTTACGACCAATTATTTTACAAATCTCACGGTTCAAACATTCGCAGGGGAAGATTTTTACTACATTGCCAAGTGCTCCTCGCTAAGTTACATAACTCTTGCGAAACAAAAAAAGAGTAAATAAAATAAAAAAAATGAGTTACGTAACTGAATAGATGACTTAGCCTAATATAAAGGTGCCTTACCCTACTCGGGGTTACTGATCTCTCATGAGTCATAATGTGAGGTGAGGTCAATTTTTCGATTTGAAGTTCATGCAGGAACATGTGAAATATCACTTCTTTTTCTGATGCAATCTATAACCATCCAAAGACCCTTGCTTAAGAAAATTGCTTTCGTCACGAGAGAAGGAGAGGACAATTCCAATGAGTTAGTACAATTGTGACAAAAGCGAGGTTGCACAGATCGCAAATGTTGCTCCCACTCCAAAACAAAAAAAGGATTCTGACAATCCATGCTTCTCGATCTGGGACTCCCGACGGATGCGCCTCTTATCAGTAAGTGGGGGACTCTGGACAATGCCTCGAGCTGGCCAATGAAACCCCACCCAAAAAAAACATAAAAAAAGGGGATCCACCCACAACATGTACGTCCTTCAGCGCTATGAAGCGAGGGGAAGAGGTGGATGCACATGTAACAGTGGTGGAGTTAGGAGAAAAGTTTAATAATATAAGAGTACTTTTACACGAGAGTGTCAGACAATTATATTATATAATTACAATTATATAAGAATGTGTAAATTAATAATTATAATTACGTGATATATGACATCTTATTTTTACCGTGTCAAATTGTTACCACATGGACGTAACCATTTCCTCAATACAACACCATATTTTGGGGCCTTTTGGGGTTGCAGAGATTGTGCTCGTTTTGGGTTTAAAAGCTTGGGAAACGTGTGGAGTAGAATCCTGCAAGTGGGACGTAAAGAGCAAACTTTCCAAAGACATTTGGACAAGGAGTCGATGCCAATCATAACCAGCAAAAGGCACCTCTGCCTCACGCCACCCCACCGTCACGCCCCCTTCCTTTTCGGTCCCCACTTTCACGACCTTTTCCGGATGAAATGGTCCTGTTTTCTGTAAATAGCCGTCCGTATATGGGCCATGCCAACTTGATCGATAATACGTTTTTCTTTATGGACTTGTCGTTGATTATTGGCAATGTATGTCTCTTTTTTAATCTCATCCATCAGGAATTTTAGAAATAAATCTCATACGCTCATTTTTCTCAAGTTAAAATCCAAAATCTAAAAATTTAATATTTAAATTTTTAACCACTTAAAAAATTCTACGGGAATCCATTGAGATGCAGGTGTGGGCTTGGGGCTGTTCTTATTTTTCCATTCTTCGAACATAAATTCCTCCTATCCTCCCGTGGGACATAAAGTTCACATAATTTGGCAATCCCATTTGGAACTGCTTTTGGTTACATTTTCTGTTTATGGTTGCAGGTCAATTCAGATTTCCAACTCATATTAGAGGACAGTCGATTCCAAGCGCAGTTCTTAGCTTTAACGTTGCAAGGACAATGCTTTCCTGCCGAAAACTGTTTGAGGGCATTGATTATTGATTGATTCATTTATTTTTTTCTTCTCTAAACAGAATTTTACTGATGGTTTGAAGATACTTGACTACCTTAAGAGAGTTTGATGGGTTGAAGAAATTAACTTTTTGAACAAATAAAAAAATTTGAGCATTTATTTGGTCATTCGCACTTGTATAAGCGCTAAGGTCAGGAATTACTCCTCGTCCTTATTCAACAATCTCTTCTAATGGAAAAATCTGCCTTTTGAATATTATTGAGTTCAAACGGATCTTATCATATTTGATTTTAATGTTAATGAATTTGGAACTCGACCCTAAATCACTCGACAACAATTCCTTGTTACTAAGAGACGGGTGATAGTGAAAAGGGCTCGAATTTAGACTAATGAAAAAAAAAGAGAGAGAGAGAGAGAGGAAAACTTTTAGCCATCAAAGCAAATAACTACCTGGAGGAGTTGCATGTAGGGAAGAATATTAAATCGGATAAATTGATGTAACTAGGAAATAAGCATAACTTATTTGCCCAACCCAACCAGAAGGCAACTTGTATTTAATGAGGGCTAGTTGGGCTCAACACTGATAAAAACCAATTGTTCCATGATCCATAGGCCCAACCCAGTTTTCTTACGACGAGGAAATTAAGGTCCAAGTCCAATGGGTCCTGAGTAATCCAAAACAAGGGATTTGTTAGAGACTGCCATATTTCTTTTTTTTTCTTTTTTTTTTTGTGTCACGCATACGACGTCGTTACGTGGGTCCATTTTTAACTTCGTGTCCCAAATCGATGCCTAAAAGCACGCGTAATCTGGGTGCCCCCATTCCATCCCAATCCCTTGGATTCGCAACATCAAAACTAAACTAACCGTGTAAACCCAAAACCAGCGGCAACACCACCCCCAAAACATTTTTTAAAATAATAATAATAATAAATAAATAAATAAATAAAGAGAGACCAAAATAAGGCGACGTTACTTTCGAATCCTTAAAACCAAATAAAAAAAAAAAAGTGAAACTGCTCCTCTTCTTATCACATCCTCAGCATCACCAAATCACCACCTCCCAACCCTCACTCTTTTTACTTTATAAAATCCCCTTTTATTTTTAACCCAATCAAAGCCATCGTCATCATCTTCTTCTTCTTCTTCTTCTTCTGTTTTCTTTTTTCTTTTTCTTTTTTTTTTTTTCTTGGGGGAGGGGGTGTCTTCCCTCAATCTTCCGTCAATTGTCAACAGCACCCCCAAACCTGGCTTTTTGGTAAAACCCCTCTTCCCAAGTCCCACGCACACCCATACTCCACACGCACACAAATCTGTTATTATTATTATTAATTTTCTAATCTAATCATAAAATCCGTACCCCATATTTACTTTCTTTCTTTATATAAAAAAAATTTCCCAAACTTATTTTTAGGCCACGAGGACATTAGCCTTCCAATTGGCTCCAATTTTCTCTCACACTCACACCCAAATAACCCGGTCACAAAAGGCACGCAAACGTCAAAACCCCATCTCTCTCGCTCCCTCACACACTGCTCATATTTTGCCAAGGGGGATTTGGAGACTCGATTTGGCAGATATAGGCTATTGGAAATTGTAAACCAAATTAGACCAAAAAAAAAAAAAAAAAAAAAAAAAAGAAAAGGGGAGGCGGGGTTCGTGATTTCAATAACAAGACAATTGGTGTGCCACCCCACCGCCCCTCCTCAAACCATAACCGTATACGCCCCCCAACCCCCCGGCCCCAACCCCTCCCAAAAAAAAAAAAAAAAAAAAAACTGCTACTACAACAACAATGACCATCGAAAAGGTTGATCTCCGTGATAAACCCCTCTTTCCTTAAAGGTACATGCATACATTATCCATTACTTCTGTCTCTTTGTTTTTGTGTCTTTTTTTTTTTTCTTTCAAATAAAATGTTCTCTTAGACATTGAGTGAGTCCCCAGAACAACTCTATGTGACCATATGTGTTATTATTTTTGCAGTCAAATTTTTGTTTTTTGACCTAGCTAGCTGGTTTAGCTACCACCCATGGTATATAAATCTTCGATTAGACAAACAATTAACAAGAAACAAAGGAACCCCACTTCGATTCAATGTTTAAATTAATGTCTCCACCAATGGTTTTAGCGTAATTTGCAAATTTTATCATATATTCTTGGTTCGTAATTGTATATTCGTTGTATTATTCCTTTTTATTCTTATTTTTAATTGGACCCGCCTTCTGGGTCATGTATATTTCACATGTTGATCACACATATGTTGTTGGGTTTGAGGGTTTTTTTTATTCTTTTTCATTTTTGCCTACTTATATTATCGATCAAAGTATTGAACTTGACAGTGAAAGTAGGGTTCTAAGTCTGTTTACTGGGTCTAGTGGTTGGGGTTTTAGCGGACGATCTCTGGACAATTAGAGGCTTTGACGTGGTCTTCAATTTTCGGTAATTATTTTTTTTTTTTTTTAAAAAGACCCCTTTTCATAATCGTCATCTTCTGTAATGTCACGCTGCATTGTGGTGCCGTGTTGAAGTATTATGGACGCAGTTATGTGTATTTTTATGTATGCGTATTATTTTTTTTGTGTAGTGTGTTCATGAACATATTTGTAATTATGTATGTACATTATATATTTAAATTGAAGATGTGTAAATGAAATTTATGCAACTTGTTTCAGAAATAATGTTTTCACTTCATGATTTCATCTATAGAACAATCTGGGAAGTTATCCTAAGAATGTTGGCGGCAGTAAGTTTACTTGATGTGGATAGATTCACGGATAGAGGACTGAATATAGGATGCTAAATGCATTATAACGAACAAAAATGGCAACTTTTGGACCTGAGACGGCACAGACTGCAAAAACAAAAGGAAGCAACTTTGGCTGGCTGTTTCCTTTTACTTTAGGTTCCTATTTGGTCAGACGGTTCTGTCTTATGTTTTTCAGTAATGATATTAATCATTAAATTGTGTTTATTTATTTATTTCAATATGCTAGGGATGCCAATGGTAAGAGTTTTTTTTTTTAACAAGTGATCTGGTAGTTTTGGCAGACCTCAAATAAGGATTTAGGCAAACAAACACTGCATATTGGTCCATATCAAGTGATGGATCCTCTAGTGGAAAACTTTTTAGTGAAATTTCATTACCCCTAAGGTGAAACTAATTTTTTTGTGTTGTTGAATGCGGACATATAAACAGTGATCTCTTGTATGTTCAATGATGAATGCTACATAAGAAAGGGGTTAGAAAAAGAGAGGACGAGCAGTTGCAGAATTGGAAAGTAAGTAGCATGCAACACTGAGTAGAAGTGGGATTACTAATTGATGGAGAGAAACTGTGACTGAAATGCAATTTTGGAAAAATGGCCCACTAAAAATGTTAAGAAATTGGTATTGAGGGAAATCAGTAAAAGGAACACGTGCATGTGATATTTTCCGTCCAATAAAATAGCTTGTGATTTTACTAATAAATTGCAAGAGAATTGCTGATAGAAGTGTAATATTGGATTGGGAAATATGGGAATTATTGTTTAGAACGATTAGATAGTGTTTTGGATATGCCAATGAAGTCTTTTATGAATTTGGCCTGTCATGGCATCAAAACATTGCAACTTCTTTACCTACTTTGGCATGCTCTGATGCTGGGGGAAAAATCCAAGCAACCATTAATGACTTTCCATGTGGGTGTAAATGGGTGGAAAATAAGGCAAAAGCAGAAATAGATGTCAGCAAAAGTTGGACTACATTTTAGTGGTGTATTAACAAATTTCTTTTGTCCCACATCATTATGTAGTAATATTGTGTTTGAAACTAGGATGCACATCAGCCCTTTAGAGACAAAGGGCAACCGATGATTTTATTGGTTATATAAAATAAGGGCTTGAGGCAATTTTCACTCCAAATATCTATAGCATAAACATTGCTCTTTTAATTTACTTCATTGTAACCCTTCTATGTATCTAATGTTATTTTGAACAGGACAATGAGCCCAAGAACAATCAATAATTCTCCACACACTACCCGGCAATATAAATATTAGAACAAAAAATGGAAGTAGTTCAGTGTTCTGATGTTCAATATGTCAGAGAATCTGATGGTGCACAGCAAAATTCAGGAACAGATTTTGTTTATGCCGGTGAATCTAATGGATTTGAAAATAGAAAACAAGTTCACTTGGCTGATGGTAGAGTAGATAACTTGTTGCTTAATGTGGATCGAATAGACAGACAGAGTCAGGGGGAAGGAATGGTGGACGAATTGCTTATGTCTGAAGGGCAACACGGTGGAGTTCCATATTCTGGTTGTCAAGTGGAGAGCCAAAGGTTATCTTATGATTCTTATGATTTAGATGGCGATGACTTGAATGAACAGAATTACTTTGGAGAATCTTGTTCAGCCTCTGAGAAAGTCCCTTTCGTTGTGGAGACCATTGAAAGTGAACCAGGCAGCCATAAGGATGGAGATTTGTCTCCTTCACAGCCCAACTGGCTTGAAAATGATGAATCAGTAGCTCTATGGGTCAAGGTAAGTTCTTTTGTGGAGGAAACATTTTCACTCTTTTGCATGCTATGATTTCTTTACACATTCAACGTAAAACATACTCTCAAGGAATTTAAAATGAATCATGCTGTGAGTTTGCAAACATTTTTTTAGAAGTTTTTTTTTTTAGGTCCATCAGAAGGTCCATTGGGCTGTGAGCTATACAATGGGGGTAGCTTTCCCTATTCCCATAAATCCCACAGCCCTTTTTCCAGGATTAGGACTTAGGACCTCTAGGTAGAGGTGTAAGTTCTTAACTACTGGGGTGTCCCCTGAGGGACTTAGAGCTTAACTTTATTTCATTTCATTTACGGAAAATGGCTTTTCATTTTTGGACTTCAGCTGGCTTTTTCTTTACATTCACTTTTTGTAAAAGAATGTAAAAGATATAGTCTTCACATTTGGGATAAATTTAAAAGGTTTCCTAATGTGCCAATTAAGAATATGGTGGTGAGTTTGGTATAAATGTTGATATACCCATGCTTTTCCAATAATAGTGGAGAGGGAAGTGGCAAGCAGGAATTAGATGTGCAAAGGCTGACTGGCCATTAGCAACGTTGAAAGCAAAGCCAACACATGATCGGAAGAAATATTTTGTAGTGTTTTTCCCCCACACCAGGAATTATTCCTGGGCAGATATGTTACTTGTCCAACCAATCAACAACTTTCCCGAGCCCATTGCGCATAGGACGTGCAAAATGGGACTAAAGATGGTTAAAGATTTAAGTGTTGCACGACGATTTATAATGCAAAAGCTGGCTGTTGGGATGCTTAATATTGTTGATCAATTTCATACAGAGGTATGTTGATTCATGCTTTTTTTTTATTCTATAGCTCAAATGAAAGCTTGTTCTTATTATGGTCTTGACTTGTAATCTTCAACTTTTTCTTCTCAAACTTCATTTAGGCTTTGATAGAAACTGCTCGTGATGTGATGATCTGGAAGGAATTTGCTTTGGAGGCTTCCCGTTGTAGTGGTTATCCTGATCTTGGAAGAATGCTTTTGAAGCTTCAAAACGTAAAACTCTTGTTACTTTTTATAGTTTGGGTGTACGATGGCAAGTTTATTTAGTCCATACAATGATGCTCTTGTTAGCCTAAGGTTGCCTAAGATAAAATTATGCCTTTTGACTTATGCTTTTGTTTTTTCTTTTCTTCTAAATATTGTTTTGCTAACTCATTCAACCTGCTATGCCATAAGTGGAGAATGTGAACCTCAGCCAGAGCAGGATGGTCACCTTTGCTATTGTCAACTTGATGTGGCCATCGCCCCAAATTTTTGCACCATTTTGATTGTTAGATGCAGCCATTATATAGTGCTTTCACCTCTGCATTATTAATTTCATCCCTTCTTTCGTTCATTGCATTGTTGACTCACATCTTACAGTAATGCATTATAGCTAAATTTACTGTGAGCTATTAACATTGTTTTCTAGTTAGTATGCTTATTTGCTTCTTGTTGTGGATCAAGTCCTTGTTGAGTACTGTTGGCTTCTTTCTTGTATGCCTTTTGGGTGGTTTGCATAGTTAGTTTTTACCTATTATATATATAAAAATGGGAACACTTTGAGTCTGTCAACTACAAGATCCTTGTTATTGAAAAGTCACTTTGCAAAATTGCCCTTGCATTTTCAAAGTTGCTTACAGTGACTGGTCAAACTATCGTCACTAAATTAACATCCATATTAATCAAAAGTCAAGTTACTAGTTATTCTTATTTTTTAAAACGGTAAAATGGTTTTGGATGATTGTT
Organism: Ceriops zippeliana; assembly: GCA_037897445.1. NCBI lineage: Eukaryota > Viridiplantae > Streptophyta > Magnoliopsida > Malpighiales > Rhizophoraceae > Ceriops > Ceriops zippeliana. The sequence continues at coordinate 1,265,094 of JBAPLH010000061.1, read as the reverse complement.
CAGATAAATTATCATAATTTTGATAAAATCCATGTTAATTCCATATCCATTCAAAGTTGATTTTCAAAGCTCTATTTTTTTTTTCAGTGGCTTAAACTGATTGGTCAACTAACTCATCTTAATTAAGCCAATATCCATGTTAACCCCATATTTACTAAAAGTTAATTTACTAAGCAACTTTTATTTCCTTCAATTGTCATTGGTCAACTAAGATGTCTTAATTAAGCTAACATGTATATTGTGTACTAGGCTACCTTTCTTGTTTTAAGTGAATTGAGAAGATTTTTGACTGAATTGTTTTCACTAATCCTCATTGCATAACCATTAATCTACCAAATCATTATTAATTAATCAATCAATCTTATTTTCTCCAATGAATTAATTGATCCTCATCATTAGTTCTTTCTAATGATTTATCACATGTAAAAGAAATTATCTTGAATACTACTTTAATGAATTCAATTTTATCTTTGTAAAATCTTCTCTTGCATTATCAATTTATCATCATTGGCATAAAAATAGATTCACCTATCAATTATGTGTAATGATTGTAGGCAAATGCTAGTTATGTTTAAATGTGGCTTTGGTTTAATTCTATAATTTTTTGCATAGACTCATACCCTATGCAACATCTGCCTTTCTCTTGGTTAGTGATGAAAAAGTTTGACTTCTCTTTCTTTACAGATGATATTGCAGCATTACATAAAATCTGATTGGCTGCAAAATTCTTTTCAATCTTGGGTACAACGGTGTCAGACTGCACAAAGCGCTGAATCTATTGAAGTGCTTAGGGAGGTTTGTATGAAATTTCTGTCACCTGTCTGTATGATCAGCTAGAGGTAGCATTGAATACCATCACAAACCTGCATATCTGGGAATTTTTAGTCTTGGATATGCTAGATTTGCAATTTTGGATCATGCAACAGCTGGTGTATATAAGATATGATTTACCATCTTCTCTGCATTTTTTTTTTTTTTTTTTGCTTCAATTGCTTTCTTTGCCTCTGGAAATTATCTTTAGGATATCTTCCTAAAAACCAATTGATGCATTTGTGGATCTTTGTTGCAAGAGCCAGCTGCAAGCTTTCAAAAATGCATACCTGGTTACAGTGCACAGAATTTCAATGCCACATTTAAATAATATTTCAGTGAAGTAGGTCTTACCCTGTTCCAAGTGGCTAAAGTAGTTACCTCTTCCTTGTTGGTGCAGTTACTTCATGGGATATGTATCTGTTGCTCAGCTCATAGGTTTTTCCTTGCCTCTGCTTTACCCATCTCCATTTTGGTGCTAAAGGGATAAAACTTGGACCTCATAATCTTTACCCATCTTTTTGAAATCAAAACTAGGAATATAGAATTATGGAGTCTGTCAGACAGGGAAGAAGACCAAAACATATTAATGTTGGTATTATTTGCTTCCCATTCTCATCCTCCTGAACATTGGCTATTGTTAGTGTAATCAAAATTGAAAAACTTGGAATGCTTATTGTTTTTTGACAAATAATGTATGGTAGTTGTCTCTGCTTGTTCTATTTGATGCAAGGAAAATGATTATTTGAGGAGCATTTAGCATTGGGATGAAAACCTATTGCATTGTCATTCCTTTCCTCCAACTTTTAACAAGTTGATAATCTTGGGGTTTTGCTTACTTCTTTTCTACATTTAATTTGCCCTTGCATCTGGGGCAATTTACTAAACTTATATTCTGCCCTCTTAATATTTTTCTGTAAATTTTGTTAATGCCTTGTGATGCAGGAATTATTTGCAGCTATACTATGGAATGAAGTCAACTCTCTCAGGGATGCACCAGTTCAGCCAACATTGAGTTTTGAGTGGAAAACCTGGAAGCATGAAGTCATGAAATGGTTTTCAACATCTCATCCCACAGCCAATGGTGGCAACATGGAGCAGCGGAGTTGTGATAGCCCCTCACCCATGAGTCTTCAAGTTAGTAGGAAAAGGCCCAAGCTTGAAGTTCGCCGTGCTGAGCCACATACTTTGCAAGTGGAAATAGGCAATCCACTTCAGACATTGGCTGTTGAAATTGATTCAGAGTTTTTCAATGCTCGAGACAGTACAATTTCTTCCACCCCAGCATCAGAGCTTTCTAAAGTGGAAGAATCAAGGGAGCTAGCTGCTCCCATAGAGTCACCTTGTAGTGTTGCTGATAGATGGGATAATATTGTCATGGAAGCTGGAAATGTGGAGGTCACTCAGACCAAAGATGTTGATGTGACTCCTGTGAATGAAGTTTTGACTAAGGAATCTGGGTCGAAGAACCGGCAGTGCGTAGCTTTTATTGAATCTAAGGGAAGACAGTGCGTGAGGTGGGCAAATGATGGCGATGTTTACTGTTGTGTGCATTTGGCCTCTCGTTTCACTGGTAGCTCTACCAGAGCTGAGGCAAGTCCTCCTGTTCTGAGTCCAATGTGTGGAGGGACCACCGTTCTTGGTACCCGATGTAAGCATCGGTCTCTACCGGGTTTGTCATTCTGCAAAAAACACAGACCCAGGACAGATACAGAAAATTATTTGAATTCACCAGAGAACATTCTTAAGAGAAAGCATGAAGAGATTATTACTAGTTCAGAATCCATGCTCTGCAAAGATATGGGTGGTTGGAGAATTCGAAAGTTCCCTGAGGGTGGCTGCTGTTTCTGTTGTAGATGATGATGCTGCGGATGGAAGGAACAGCTTGATTAAGACATTTGAATATTCCAGTCTGGGTAATAATGGAAAGGAGATGATGCACTGCATTGGCTCAATCCCCCTTGATACAAGTGGCCCTTGTCATGAAAGTCCAAAGCGCTATTTGTTATACTGTGATAAACACATTCCAAGTTGGCTCAAGCGTGCAAGAAATGGTAAAAGCAGGATAATATCAAAAGAGGTGTTTGTAGATCTTTTGAAAGACTGTTGCTCCATGGAGCAGAAATTGAATTTACATCAAGCATGTGAACTTTTCTACAAGCTCTTCAAAAGTATTTTATCCCTGAGAAATCCAGTTCCCATGGATGTTCAATTGCAATGGGCCCTTTCTGAAGCTTCAAAAAATTATTCTGTGGGGGAATTATTAATGAAGTTGGTTTGCACTGAAAAAGAAAGACTTGCAAGGATATGGGGCTTCAGTGCTGACGAACACGTACATGTTTCCTCAATGATTGAAGAGTCAGCAGTCTTGCCATTGGCCATTGAAGGTAGCCATGATGAGGAATCTATTAGGTGCAAAATGTGCTCAGAGGAGTTTCTTGATGATCAAGAACTAAGCAATCACTGGATGGAAAAGCATAAGAAAGAAGCACAGTGGTTGTTTAGAGGTCATGCTTGTGCTATCTGCCTGGACTCTTTTACTAACAAGAAAGGCTTAGAAACACATGTGCAGGAGAGGCACCATGTGCAATTTGTTGAACAATGCATGCTTCTTCAGTGCATTCCTTGTCACAGTCACTTTGGGAATATTGAGCAGTTGTGGCTGCATGTCTTCTCCGTTCATCCAATGGAATTGAGGCTGTCAAAAGTTGGTCAGCAGCCAAAGTCCATATGTCAGGAGAAAGAGGATTCACTGCAAAAGCTTGAGATAGACAATGCACTTTCTGTGGAAAACAGAGCTTCTTTAGAAACCAACTCACAGAACTTGGGAGGTATTCGGAAATTCATTTGCAGATTTTGTGGTTTGAAGTTTGATTTGTTACCTGATCTTGGCCGCCACCATCAGGCAGCTCATATGGGACCAAATCTTTTAAGCTCTCGTCCCCCAAAGAAGGGGATTCGCTATTATGCTTACAGAATGAAATCTGGAAGGCTTAGCCATCCTAGATTTAAGAAAGGTCTGGGAGGAGCCACCTATAGGTTGGGGAACAGGGCCAGTGTTAATATGAAGAAGCGCATCCAGGTAACAAAGTCCCTTGGCTCTGGGGATTTAAGTGTACAGCCTCATGTAACTGAGGCAGGGACCCTTGGTAGAATGGCAGAAACTCAATGCTCAACAGTTGCAAAGATATTATTTTCTGAGATTCAGAAAGCTAAAGCTCGCCCTAATAACCTTGACATCTTGGCTGTTGCTCGCTCTGCATGCTGCAAAGTGAGCCTAAAGGCCTTGCTGGAGGGAAGATATGGAATATTGCCTGAACGGTTGTACCTTAAGGCAGCCAAGCTTTGCAGTGAACACAACATTCTAGTGGAATGGCACCAGGAGGGGTTCATTTGTCCCAGAGGATGTAAGAGTTTTAAGGACCCAGGATTATTGTCACCCTTAGTGCCTCTTTCAAATGGGTGTGTTGGGAAAGAATTAGCATATCCACATGACCATAACAATGAGTGGGAAATGGATGAGTACCATTATGTCATCAGTTTGCATGACATTAGAGGGGTCTCTAGTCAAAAAGCCACTGTTGTGTGTAATGATATAAGCTTTGGGAAGGAACCAATACCGATAGCTTGTGTGGTAGATGAGGACTTCTTGGATTCCCTTGAGGTCTCTATAGATGGCTCTTCTAGCGAAGTTCATAAACAACCCTGGGAAAGTTTTAACTATGTCACAAAGCCATTGCTTCATCAGTTCCATGGTCCTGATATTGAGGTACCTTTTGATTGGCTGTTTCCTATATATTAGAATGCTATTTGACGTGAATTATGACCTTGTATACGTAAGGCACTAATTCTATATTTAAGTCACCAAACCTGATTAGGATTTGAATATCAGGTTATTCCATCCAACAATTATGCTCATGCATATCATCTGCCTCTCTGAAGATACAAAGTGTGTTATATTCTGTTTTTTCCATCCTCTTCCCATCCTCCTTTTTGCAGAGTTTGCACTTGAGGTGTTCCTGCCCACATACAGTGTGCCGACCTGAGACATGTGATCACGTCTACCTCTTTGATAATGACTATGAAGATGCAAAAGACATTTATGGGAGACCCATGTTTGGCAGGTTTCCTTACAATGATAAAGGGCAAATGGTTTTGGAGGTAACGTAACCCTCTCTTTCTCTCTCTCTTATTTTACTTTGACACTCATTATTGGTGGTCAGCAAAGTGTTCTTTATTCAAATTTTCTAGGTTTCTTGTACAATGATTACAGGCGTGTACTTATATAGGTTCTATATTACCAAGTACTTGCTCTCATTTCTATCTATGCTCGTACTTGCCGTGGAACAAGCTTGAATTGTGTGTATCAAACCACTGATGATGCTTATATAGGCCTACCATTGAACCTTTTTTGTTCCTTAAATAGGTTGAAGTGTAAGCTTGGTTTTGGCATATGAGATTGTAGGTGTTAAAGCCCTATCTCTTCTTTTGTGGAGATAGCTAGGTCAGGAATATGCACATTGTGTACTAGTGTGCTGCAAGTTAGCGAGCAATACATGTGCCTGTTGTTTTCCTGGTTGAGACTGACAATTTAAACATTTCCTGGAATTTTTGAGCAGGAGGGCTACCTTGTTTATGAGTGCAACCACATGTGCAGTTGCAATAAGACCTGCCCCAATAGGGTTTTGCAAAATGGAATAAGAGTAAAATTGGAAGTCTTCAAGACACAGAATAAGGTAGTCCTTTATAAATTATTTTAGTATCTATTGCCTTAAATGACTGTCTGCTTGTTGGCAAGCAGGGTTGGGCAGTGAGGGCGTGAACCAATCCTACGTGGCACATTTATATGTGAGTACATTGGTGAGGTTTTAGATGAGCAGGAGGCAAAGAAGCGGCATGACAGGTTATATACACTGAATCCATTTGTTTTCAGCTTCTATCATTATACCCTCTCTTCTAATGTGCTTTGACGGGGTTTCAGGTACGGAAAAGAAGGTTGCAGCTACATATATAATATTGATGCTCACACCAATGATATGAGCAGATTGCTTGGAGAACAGGGCCAATATGTTATTGATGCCACTAATTATGGCAATGTCTCTCGATTCATTAATCACAGGTATTTTGATACTTTTCATAGTTGATAACCTGGTTGCATTAATATCATTGTTAACCAAAATAATGCGTCTGCCACTTATTTTGAAGCTTGATTTTCTAAACATGGAAGATTTTTAGATGATTGCTAGGATAAGATATCTAGATGCCTAAGCATTGGGTTGATGCTTTGAGTGTGAACAGATTTGATGAATAGTCAATCTGTGCAGTTATTTAAACACACAATTGGTTGGTGGAGTTCACTTTTTTTTTTTTTTTTTGCAATTTTGTTAATTTCTTCAGTTAAGTTTGGTGTTAAAGGCCTTATATTTGTTTTTGAGAAGATTGGAACGCCTTACCAGGTGTGCAAAAACAGTTTGCAGCAATTGATTGTGCTTGTTGTCTTTTAGTCAACTGTGGACATGAGGGGAAATTTTAATTTACCCATATAAATATAATATATTCAACTTCCCTCCATGGCCTTAAGAAGTATAAATGTCAAGCTACAGACCAATTTCTATACATTTTTGTACTAGCACTATCAAGTATAATTTTGTTTACATTGCACTGGAAAGTCTGTATGATCCATTAAGAAAAATATTGAGGCATATTTTCTATAGTAGCAATGCAGTCTTTCGGTGTTGCAATTTTATAATGGGTTCAACCTCTGCTGTCTCCCGGTTAAACAAGTGGGCTAGGTTTTGCAACTTTCCTAGGATTGAACAGACATAAAGACTTCTCCACATAATTGGAAAATTCAATTGCATACAAAAGCTACTCTTAGCACTCATGCATTGCAGCTATTTTTTTGACAGTGAGATCAATCAACCAGGCAATCCCTCCATTGCTCATCTAAATTGTATGCTTTAGCAATTGGAGCTTAATTTAATTGTGAACATAACATGGAAAACTGATGTTGACGGGGGAAAACAGATTGTGTGGTGAAAAGTTGGTGTTTCATGATAGTGTTTAGATGTGCTTAAGTAGCTGCTGAATTCGCTCATGGTGTTTTCTATATTACAGCTGCTTTCCAAACCTTGTGAATCACCAAGTTCTTGTTGAGAGCATGGATTCAAATCGTTCTCATATTGGCCTTTTTGCAAGCCGAGATGTAAGCATTCTATCCATTTCCTTTCTCTATCAACCAGTTTAATGCATGGGACTTGGTATCAGTCAAGGCTTTTACATCCTTCTGATATCATCTGAACACATTTAAAGGGTATTGGTCACCTTGAGGTTCAGGAAAAAGCTCAAGAATTATTAGCTGTGGGATATTTACTGGGTACAGGGTGGTTTTTGACTTTTTGCCCATGGATATTGATGGTTTGCTTCTAATTGTAAGACAATCCTGTCTCAGCATTACCTCGTTTTCTTTGTTTGTTCTTTGTGCCATGTGATGAGCAGATAGCTTTTGGTGAAGAACTGACGTATAATTATCGGTATGAGCTGTTGCCTGGAGAAGGACATCCTTGCCATTGTGGAACATCCAAATGTCGTGGCCGACTCTATTGAATCCTAACAAAATGTTACAGATTGGTGGTCTTTCCCACATGCGACAAGGGGGGGGCAGATCCTCGGCTGGAATTCTGTTGTGGTTCTTATTCATGAGCTGATCAAATCATAAGTAGTGTGTCAAGTGGATGCGTGGCATCAAAATGCTATGATGATGAATACAATGATCAGGTCCCTCGGGGTGGGGCTGACATCCTTTCAGCTCAGGTCATCTCTGCTTGGCACCGTAAATTGTTTGCATATTTTCATGGTCATTCAATTAATTCAAAAGTGGACGATTGCATCTCTCCCGCTCACCCTTCCTGGAAATAGGTAGACACTGATGACCTCTTAGGCTAAGCCGGACTCTACGTCGTTGTTTTCCTTGTTGACTACTTGTAGCTACTCCTTATATCTTCAGTATTTGTCTCAATGGCAATGTATTGATGGCCGTTCCAAATAATTCCCGATTTCCAAGTTGATTAATTATTGGCTTTGTACGGTTAATTTGGCTATTGGCATAAGCAGAGACAAAGGAATGTCCATCTCTTCTGTGCGGCTTTTCCAGTCCAGTTTTAAGTTGCAGGCAGAGGGGGGGCGCACTGCGAGTTCCTGTTGCTCCGTTATTCATGGTGTGGCAGCAGGCTGTTGTTCTGAAATTCAAGCCCAAAACGTTCAAAAGAATGCCTCATTAGATCATGCCGTCATTCTTTGTTGTGATGATTTATGAAATCCATCAATGTTAGTGTCTGGGCTCGGGGATTGAGTTGCATAAGGTCCCAACCCAACTTCCCTTTTAATGGGCCTCTAATCCTTACGGCTACCGAACGTACATCCTCTGGGTCACTGAGATGTATGAATTATGCTTTGCCCTTTCTGAGGATGTTCTTTCATTTTTTATATTTTGGGGGGGAGGGGGGGTGGTGGAACTGAACTAAATATGTCGGCATTTCTTTTAAACTCTGAATTTATTAGCCTAGTCTATTTTTGTAATAATAAGTTCAGCTTTTCATGCCAAATGCGACACTTGAAAGGTCTAAGGAACAAAGTTACGTAGCTTAATCTTAGCAAAAGTGAGCGATCCTATTTTTGTTTTTGTTTTTTTTTTTTCAGGGGTTTGTTGATAAAACAGGGACCATCAGCATGTGCCATTTAAAGCTACGCGGGTCATACATAGAGCTGTCATGTACCTTTTGTTTTGGCTCTGCCTATGGCTATGGAGTCCTTTTCATTCGTTTAGCAGATAAACTCATGCAAGTTCTACAGTCTTGGGATCGACGTGAAGCCCTTGTCACCATGAAAAGATAGTGAGGTGTGAGATGGTTGATAGGTGATGATGCAAATTCAATCATTAATTTGTACCTCCGCATATGAACTGAGGAGGAAATTTTACTTCTTCCCATTCTTCAATCTTTAATTTTCTCTCTACTATTAGAGTTGCCAGACAAAAGCCATTCCTTCAACCTGTAATTCCTTTTCTCTAAAAGTAGATGCCGAATGCAGTAAAAATAAGGTGGGGATTGGCTTTAGTTTACAGTTAATAGATTTCTTTTTACGAAAATATTACATGAAGACGGCATGATATGAATATGTCGTAAATTATTGGTTACTTATATTGAACTAAAGTGATCCTCAATTCCTCACTTAGCTACAATTAACTGAACGAAAAAAAGCTTGTCAGATATCTTTGAATCTCAGTCAGTACCACATCTCCTCAAACATTTATTAAATGCCGCCACCAACATGATTAGCGAGGTTTATTACAATGCATAATAAAGCTTCAAATCCTTCAAATAATAATAATAATAATAATAATAAAAGGGACTTGTGCATTGGCCGCGGTTTGCTCCCAAATGTCCAAACTCTTTGTTATTTCTACATCTACCCTTCCATGTTTCTCCATTGAGTGGCCAAGTTTCTCCAATCCCACTTGCACGGGCGCGAAAACGATAAGCCGAAGGACTGCAAACTCGTTGCGGTAAGTCACATTTCTAAGCATAGCTTTTTGTTCTAGTGTTTGTATTTGTTGATTTTCGTTGCTATTTGTCCACTTTGTTGTGGTATGGCAATGGTGACTGTAAAACAGTTCAGAAAACAAAACAAAAAAAGGGGAATTCCGATGGATTTAAATCCTTGTCCCCTACCTGCAAAATTTTTGGCATTAGCAAAATTCTTGTAGCTCAGCGAAAAATAAAATTCTTGTATTATATTTTGTAGTCATTTTTTTTAAGGGTTTATGAGAGATAAATCAGGTAATACGTTACACAACAAAATTCTCTCTCTCTCTCTCTTTCTCTTAATCTCACACTCTTCTCCTAAACACCTGAACATGAAACTTACCGGAAAGAGAAATTGATTCTTAGCCGCCGGTTGTCCCATTATTGTAAATATCTTGATTCTTGTATTATTGTGCAGTCACGTTCCAATGTCTTGTACAAGCAATGGCCTCTGTATGAATGGTGCTTCCAATTATTTTGCAATATACACAAGAAAAAGGATACACATATTATTGGAACAATGCACAAACCATGGACAAAATGGAAATTGAGAAATTCCCAAGAAACCCTTTAATCAGGTAGGGCCAATTAGCCAAGATGATCGAACAACTGTCATTTACAAGCCACAAATCTTTGAAGATGGGGTGGAATTTGTTATGGGTAGTGCTCTGGCATTTATTTTATTTTTTCTTTTAATTTGTTCAATTAGAGAGGGCGAAATTTTCTATAGGTGAACTCTCAGTTCCAAATTCTAAATCGCACTCCAAACTTCAAACCTGACGACTATTGAATTACACTTAATAGTTGTCCGACATTTATTAAGTGAGGGACATGATGAATCAATGAATGAATGTGCTGTTTGTGAAGCCACATGTTGGTGGGGTGGGGTAGAGTTACCTCCTAACCTACCTTTGTCATTCAATTGTAACGGGGACCAATTTGCACAATAGCCTTGGCCCTCCCAAAAAAATAAAAATAAAAATAAATAACGGTTACCCTTTTGTTTTTTTTTCCTACCATTTTTCTGGGGAAGAATTGTTATTGCCTTGTGGTCCTAAACTCCCAAAAGTAAATATAACTAGAATAATATAGCTTACCTATGCATAATAACGGCATTCGACAGTTTCTTTGCTGTACTTTCTATTTCCTAAATGAGGTGGAATTGTCTGCAAGTGTGAATGTACGATCTTATTATAATCACAACCATTTTATATTATGTGTTTTTTTTTTTTTTCCAGTAAGCAATGAGTTTCGCTTCCATTCATAGGATCCGCAGCTGAATCTTCCTTAGCTTCATCGTAATCGATTTTGCTGAATAAAACACCATGGAATGACAGGTATTTGAGCATTCATTTGAAAGTTACGTTAATTCTTTAATCAAACACTTAAATACTTAGAAAATTACACAAATAGTTTGAAAATTTAACGTCCAAATCATGAAAATGAAATAGAGGAAGCATGAATTTTATAGAAAATAAGAAAATTACTTTTGCTTGTACAGTTCACGAGTTAGTTAATAAGATTTTGAAAAAAAAAATATAAATATGTATTTATATAAAACTTGTAACTATATTGCGGAAATAAGATTATTATTATTATTATTATAAACTTTGCAGTAAAAAAAAAAATTCGTGTTTGAACCCAAGGTCTGCCTATCAAAGCCTCATTAGGAAAAAGAAAATAATAAAAATAAATAAAGAAACGAATAAATGCACCCACATGGGCTAGATTCTTGAGCAGCAGCGCCTACCCATTGATCCTATCATAGTCCTGGCACCCAGTCAGTTCCATTCATTTGTCACACAAAAACCGGAAAGACGCCCAGACAAAACGTGAATGATGGGGCCCAATCCCAACTCTCGCATGTGTGTCTTTATGTGGGTCCCGCTTAACAGGTGCCTGGGTTAGGCAGTGCTTGGATTGCATCTGACGATTAGCTTCGATTAGGTGGGGGTCCACTGCTCCAAGTTGTTGTCCTGCGATGCACCATCGTACACACATTGTCGACGAGGGGGGGGGGGGGGGTCCCTTCTCTTCTTTTTAAACTCAAAATTTGAAAAACCCCCCACACCCCCCCCCCCCCCCCCCCAAACGTATCATTTCATTGTCTGTTCCATGAGACATTAACTTTGTAAATTTTACGCGATCAAGCCAGACAAATAAACCATTCTCGGGTACTTATGAACCCCCCCGTCCGGTTAGAAATGCCGGACTTTTAACCTACCTCGGCCCACGTGTAAGAAAAATTATTCAGAGGAGTCACAGTTTATGACGCGAAGATGATGAGAGTAATAATAAAATGATAATGATTGCTACTCACATAAGCATTTTAACAAATTCGAGCAAATTTTGAGAAATTCACCCGACCATATAGCATTGCTCATGTGATTTTTTTTATTTTTATTTTTTTATAAATTAACTTGGCATTTCATTTTCACTCATTCCAGTTTGTTCAATGTGCCGACCTCCAAATGCCAGTCTATTTTTCAACATTACAGATTGACTGACCGCACTTACACCAAAGCAGCGCAGTGAAGGCTACATTTCACTATTGCGTGTAACTTTCAACAGACAGAAGGGGAGGAATCATGGTTGCCTCTGCATTGGGTACCACAATATCAATTTATTTCATATTCCGTGGCCCTAAAGCCTTTGCACAGAAAAGGAAAAAAAAAACAAAGAAAGTAGGAGGAGGAGAAGGAAAAAGAAATGGACTTTAAGAAGTAAAATCCCAAGTGTCCATTTCAACATCTTTAACTGTTTTTGCTGTTACTGCATTAAAGGGCCAGTAATTTTTTATTTTTTATTTTTCTTTGTTTCCGGTTCAATTTTTCTCTAAGCAACTTCACCATCCAAGAATGTAACAAAGATGAAAATGACAACGCCCGTATGGTATGCTTGCCTCTATGTAAATGTAACACTGAGCGCCATACGTGGGTTTGCATTTTTTTTTTTTCCAGTAAGATAACGATTTGACTGTTGCTACGTCATATCATCCGCCCCCAAAAGCTTTTGAAAAGAAAATTTTTTCTTACAAGAAATTGCTCCACGTCTTAAAATTCAAAGGGGTCATGATTGCTAGATCAGAACAGCTCAGTGAAACCAAAACAAAAGTATATGGCTTCCGGTTATGAAGATGATTCCCAGATAGAAAGGCGACGTATTAGGTAAAGAGTACTTGTCGCTTCGTGCATTTATTTCTTCAGTTTTAAGGAACCTTCAAGACGGTGGTCACACAGAAATACAACACCAACCCCCATATTTATAAATAAAATCATCAACCAATTAAAATCAGAAACTTGAAATTAATTAGCAATTTATTGTACCATCCATTTCCTGATAAAAATCGACGCCATTAAATGGAGCAGGAATTTTCTGCGATCTTAATTTTATTTCTTTATTTTTACGGTCAAAGAAACGAAGCACAGGTTATATATATATATACACACACACGTATTGATTATTGTTTGCAACTTACTGATCTAGCATTGATCTAACTGAGCTCTCGATGTTAGAAAAATATTGATAAATAAATTGAAATTTGGATATAGAAGAAACAAATATATAAAAAAATATTGATTTAAAAAGTGTGAAAATACTATCCTAAAGAATAATTTCATTCTATAAACAAGTTGTTATAATGCAAATACGGGGTCAGTGTGACAATGTAAAAAAGAATGTTAATTTGAAGGGCCTCTCACATCAGGTTTAATATATGAAATAAAATTTTTATTTTCAATATAAAATTAAAACCTTTTTAAATGCACTTATTTTTAACATTCCAATTCAACTTTGTGTCGTATTACCCATGAAGATTATGCAAAAATCCATCCAACTTGAAATTTGCACATATCTATGCTGCAAATTGACGACGACTTTTGAAGAGAAAACGAGTATGTTCTACCTAAAAACGGTGACAAATTGGCGTGCATTAATCTCCAGTTACTCATTGTCTGTAGGCTCCACTATGAGCTTGATATCAGGTATCAATCATGAAATCAGTTGCTTTCAGTAGCACTCTCAATTATAGTTAAAATGTATAGCACGTAAACAATTAAGCGAATAGTCCGTCTCTATGGTTTTTGTAGCGATTACCAACCCTTGAAAAAAAAAAAAAAACATGCATAATAAAGATGATAATGTAGCATCTTCTTGATCCCTATATTTAATTAATAATAGCAATTGCTACTCTCTATTTCTCCATACAACCTGCATCGCACAAAATTTATGATTTCCATGTTATTCTAGCGAATAATAAGGTACAAAACCTTCAATACATAACAAAACAGTATTATACTATACTCAATTACAACATACCCATATAACTATAGGTGCTAGATTTTCTCATTATGTATTTGTTTTTCTTTTAAGAAAGTGAAAAAGAAATCAAAAAGCTAAAATTAAATCATTTCTCAAAGGTAATGTAGAAGTTCAATTAATTAATTAATTAACAGCCCCCAAAATCTCTGAGAGAGAAGCTAGAACTCTTCTCTGGCGTGTTCCCGGCATGGCGTAGCCCTAGGGTGAGCGACACATCGCCACCCGCAGTAGTGTTCCCAAACCTTACAATGGAAGGCCCAATGTCAGCAAAGGCAGCAGCATTGCCAGAGATGGTGGTCCCATAATCAGCTGCGACCATGCCGCCACGACGACATGCGTCGTCGTCCAAGTCATGGAAAGGCTGTCCATGAACCACCACCTCTGTGGAGGCAGCGGTGGTGGCATTGGTGGGGTTGGCGGAAACGGGATGCCTAAATGCTTGATTTTCCGAGAAGCCTTGTCTATTGATTGCAAGGTGTGAAGGGTCGCTTTCATTGGTATTGATTTCGGCTTTTTTGCCTGATGGCGATGTTGATGGTGTCGTTGTCTTCGCTGCTGTTGTGACAGCTTGCGGTGCTGATGATGATGCTGTAGTAGTAGTAGCAGTAGTAATTTTAGGGGTTGATGTTTGTGCAAGGCTATTTTTGTTCTTGTTCTTGTTGGTTTGCTTCTTGTCTCTATCTTCAGCTAAGGCTTCTGCCTCCACTTCCTTGCTCTCCTGTTGGTACATCTCTTCTACCATGGGTTTCCACAACCGAACCCTGGCATTAATGAACCAATTTGATACCTAAAAACAGAAGAGCATGTAATAATTTTTAGTTCAGAATTATTAGGCATTAACGTGCATTAATTTATCAAAAATCTAGATCCATATTGCCTGGATCCTATATCCCTAGTAGTTTTTAATTCAGCGAATTCTGCAACATATGAATGATATGCATAGAGTTAACATAATTACTATATGTACCCTATAACTTTCATGAGGAAAAACAAACATTACTATACATCTTAAAGGACACAAGTGCCATTTACTTTTCTCTCTCTCTCTGTCCCCCTTTCACGCTTTATCTTTTTCCTATAAGCTTGGAGCTTGGAATCTATACAAATCCCAAACAGCCGGCAGTTTGATTTTTTTTTTTTTTTTTATAAGAAATGAAATGAGCTAAACCTTGCACAAGTAGAAGACTATTAATTTTCACGTAATTACTAAAGGTGCTTTCCAATGCCCCACGTTCTGCCAAAAACCCTTTGGTCGAATGAATTGTAGTGAGAGAAACTATATATGCAGAAAATCATTCGATCTAAATTTTGGAACCCAAGATTTTTTAAATTAAGGTCGACTAGAACTCTCGTCCAACCCCCCAGCTGTCCTTGGTGGTGGCCACCCCAGCTAGGCGAGGTTGTTAGTGAATAAAAACCATTGATTGACATAGAGTGGTAGCAGATAAAATAGTGTGAGCAAGCAAGCGATTAGTAGTCCCTCAGAAACTTCGTAAACACTATTGCTCTAACATTGCAGTTCGACTATATTGAGTATTGACTAAGACAACCGCAGAAATAAATAAATAAATAATAATATGGGTAAAAATAATACTAAACACACATCTGGAAAAAAAAAAAAAAAAGAAGGAAAGAAAGTAAAAAGAAAAAGTAGCAGCAAAATGCATTGGTAGCCATGAAAACCCTCGAAATGGACAGACATGAATCCTCAGATCAAGTTCCTTATAAAAAGGGCACTCCATTTATGGGCCTAAACAACTGACCTTTCTGCTACACAGAGGCGTTTGTTATACAAAACAAAGGCAGAAAACAATTTTGTTTCGTTAAATTATAAAATCAAGATCCCCTCTAATCTTATAATTATTTTCATATAATTATTATAGAATACAATCTTGCTTTGCGTCTTTCTCGAGATAGTAAAGCTAAAACACAATTTACGCGTTGAATTATATTAATCAATTTCATAAATTTGTGCACACGTCGATTTCTCTTCTAATTATGCTTGCCACGCGTTTGACATAAACCGATATTTGTTATACTTAAAAAGAAAGTAAATATAGCAAGCATGACATGTTATATTAAGTAATAGAGTTGGAATAAAAAATAATTAGTTAACATAAAATCCAATTTAAAAATCTCAGTAAAAATTGAAGGGCGAGAGGTAATTTTTCGAGTTAAAAACCAGGTCAAGGTACTCAAGATCTATCCACTGCATTAATGGCTCTCCTGGTATGGTTTGCTCCTCTCTCTCTCTCTAGTCATAGATGATAGAGTGTTTATTTACTGTTTTGTTTCAGTAGAGAATGGGTGATATAGTGTTTATTTACTGTTTTGCTTCAGCAGAGAATAGGTGATAGAGTGTTTATTTACTGTTTTTGTTTCAGTAGAGAAAGAGGGGCAGAAAGAGAGAGAGAGAGAGAGGGTACTAACCTGATTTCTCGATAAACCAGTCTGTCGAGCCAAAAGATGCTTATCTGCATCGCTTGGATACCTGAGAAACAGACCAGAAAATGACATCAGACCCTTTACCAAATTCTTCGTATAAAGCAACCCCCAATGCTTTATGTAACCCCCCTTGAGATCTATTCTATATGTCATTTTGCAAGCCTTCTTTCTTTCTTTCTTTTTCATTTTTTCTTTTCTTTCTCTCTCTGCATGGGCGTGAGAATCTAAGAGAAGAAAGTATCAATCAGCCCCGGCAGCAATAGCGCTTATAGAGGCAGCAACTACTGCAGTCACTGACTCTCTCATTGTACATGTACATCACCAAACCAAAATACTTCAAAAATTACTGTGTTTTGATCAGTTTCACGGATAAGGATGAGGAAAAAAAAACAGAGAGAGAGAGAATTAGAGGGATAAAGAAAGGGTGCCGCCAGTGAAACTATAATTTTAATACAGTTGTTTCATTTTTTTTTCTCTTCAATTTTACGGACCAATTAGTTAGTAATTTCCGAGCTAATATCTGCAAAGGTTTGAACTTTGAATGAAAAAATGTTAGGTAGAATCAAGAAATAGGTACAAACATCAACGCGGGTCTAATTATAGTTGATTATTATGCACAAAAAAGTATTACAATTACAATTAAATATTATAATTCGGCTGTGGAACTCCTTTCAATAATAAGCTATAAAGACCATTTACAGCTTTCTTTCTGACGGGATGGCATCCAAGGACACTGCTTTGCAGTTCCTTTAATCACTGTTTAAGAAAAAGGCTAGGGAACATGGATATTGTGAATCCCTGATTCCATCTAGTTAACTAATCATAAAATATCATTACGGCTTACGCAACCTAAAGTAAGACTTCAATAATAATTGCTTTCTGTAACTTCTAACTTTCTCTGATATTCAATACTAGAATGAACGACATAATGTAATGAGAGACTTAAAGAGAGTTTAAAGGTAACGTACGGGTGCAGAAAATGCTCAAAAAGCCAGGCCCTCAAAATGTTGACGGATCGTTCAGGCAAGCCTCTCTGGGGTCTCCATGCTTCTTGTTCCATCATGCCCATTTGGTGAAAGGCTCTTTGCTGTCTTAGGCTTTGCTCTAACATCCTAAGCCTTGGGGTCTCTCCCTTTGTTATGCCTGATGTCCCGGCTGCATCTTTATCTCCAAGTAATTCACAACTGTGCTTCAACTGTGCCGCTATCGCATCTTTTAGACACCGGAAATGGCGTGACATTGCCTTCTGGGCAAGGGCAGTGTAAGGGACAGCCGCGCCAAAGCCCATCACTAAATCAAATGAGTTCACTACCATTTGCATTCTTTCACAGTAATGGTTGTATCGTCGGTCAACCTGCATTTTGCAATTGTTAGAATACATGCACGCACGGACCAATTAATAAGCCAAGCAGACAATCATTAATGAATTTTCATCAATCCGAATACTTGTATGTTTAATACTAAATGAAAATCTTCTGTCATCAATCAAATCAAAATCAGACCTGTTAGTTGATTGCGTTGAGACTAGCCTTTCAAACACCAACATAAGGAAAAAGAAAAGATTTAAATAAAGTAAACGTAAGGTGGTTTTCGCTGCTGTCTTGTCCACCAAAGGACGACGTAATGGTTGGAAGAAGTAGTGTTATAGTAATTATTAATGTAAAATAAAATAAAAAAAATGACGCTAAATTTGTTATATTGTAAATGACAGGATATCAGCAAAACCCTGGGGGCTTGGTCCAAGGAAGTAGAAAATTCATTATACATCAGATGCTTAGCAAATGATTGTAGTTTAAGAAAGGAGGTAGGATCAGGTGTGATGTGCCTTTTGATATTCGTCAAACTGGGAGAGAAGAAAGTGATGGCTAGTGAAATAAAGACAACGTACAAAGTTACTCTTTCAGAAATTTTATGATCTCCAACAGTAAATTTTTGGATGGGAATTTGTCTGTTCTTCTTCTTCTTAAAGACGAGAATTGAAAGCAGGAGAAGAATAAATGCAAGAAATGATTGTCAATGGGAACACAGAATATGCCTGTGTTTCTTTCATAGCCCTCTTTCTCCGATACACCCAATTGGACAGGCTTGCTTGTGTAATGTATAAACAAAGCAAAACAAAATAAAACAAAAAAAGGGAAAGAAAAGCAACAGAAGGAAACTAACGGCGGCCCGAGTCAACTGAAGATGGACATAATATCACGGCTTGTTTTTTCTGTGCAAAACTTACCATGATGGCTAAGGATATATATATATATTAGGCTTCATAATAACTTCCTTTACTTAAATGTTATATGTTGGGCATTCGTTATCATCTTCTCCCAATCAGGAGAGACGTCGCTTGTTGCTGTACGCATACTCCAACTAGAAGTCTCTCGTGTTTTTTACCTTTTAAACTTCAGCACCCCCTCCGCTCTACGCAGTGTGAAACCAAAAAGAAAGAGAAAAATATGAAAATGGAATTAACCCTATTGTCCCAGCTGGCTTCTTTCTATTTAGGCTTGATGATATTATAATATTTGATTAGGAACTGGCCGGAATTCACCGTCCCCACGATCGGAAAAATAATAGACTAAATAAAGAAAATAGGGTCCTTGACCCCAGAGAGAGTGAGAATGAGAGAGAGAGTATACATGCCTCATCAAGCATGGACAAAAGTTTGACCTTCCGTCTCTGATGCTCGATTCTATCGGCGGCGGACAAGGGAGGAAGGTCCTTTGATGAAGAAGAAGAAGAAGGGGCGCCACCACCACCGCCCCCGCCACTGCCACTGCCTCCAATTCCACCTAGATTATTTGAATTGGGGTTTGAGTTGTACCTGTTAAATTTATTCTTCTTGAACTGACCCCTCCCAACACTGCAGAATTCTTCAAGCAACTCTTGGGCTGCCTTCACATACTTGGAATTCCTCAACACATTAACTACACCTGATGAAGAACCAAACCCAAGGTGAAACTGGTGGTTTTGCCCTACCGATCCGCCTTGCAAATGCAATGGCTGACCGTGTTGACCGCCGCTTAAACTCTTGTAGTACTGAGCAGGAGCACCAGAAGATGATGATCCCCCGCCTGCTTGATTGTAATATAATAGTCCACCATCTCCCATCCTCAATTCTTCGGCTTTTGCTGCCTCCAAATGTTGTAATGAGGACGATAAAGACAAAGAAAGTCCTTGTCCTTCCACAACGCTGCCAATCTCACTTCGGCTGCTATCAGCAACCCATGAGAATTGTGGGGAAGAGATCACACTACCAGCACCAAAAGTTCCTCCGGTGGCAGCTCCGGAGAGGCTAAAACCTTGGATAGAACCTGATGGGTTCGGTAACAACATGTGGAGAGTAGAAGAAGTTGAAGGAGGCGCAGGAGATGGTGATGATCTCGGCTGTGGATTCATAAGAAAGAGCTGCATGGCAGCTGCCGAATCCTCATTAATGCCTGAAATCTGTTGTTGTTGATGATGATGATGATGTGCCAAACTGTCACGATTATTATGAATCTTTAAATCCCCTAATGGACTCAAATCCCCTACCATACCTTGCCTGTTGCTACTGTACCACTCGCTGGTTGCAAATGCTTGATGTTGCCGTGGCTGCTGCGTCCGGTAACCGGATTGCAACGTCGGCGGCTGGTCCAACAATTCATTGGCGGTGGATGGCCCACCTGCAGGAGGGAAATTGAACATCTCTGATAACATACCGGTAGTTTCATAGACTGGATTAATGCTACCGGAAACCTCTTCTTCTATTCCTACCAATGGAGGCGGAGCCGCCTGGTAGCCTGCTTGAACTCTAAGTTTGTCTCTGCGGATCTGCTGAGCCAAGTGCTGCTGCTGACGCTCTTGGTGAGTTACAGGGACGGTTCTCTCGAAGCCATTCGAGAAAGAAAAGACGCCGGCTTGATGGTAATCTTGGGACATAGAATAATAGCCTTCAGAACGATTGGACTTGCGTGGGATTGGAACAATCGGCCGAGAGATAACCGGAGGGAGTGGTGGCCTTGCTATTCCCATGTCAATATCTTGGTGATAATCATCATCATCTCTTGCCGTTTCTATTGCTGTTGCTCAATTTTACTACAGATCGGTTAGGGACCAGCAAAAACAAGAAACACCCATCTTGTAAGCAGGCTCATAGGTATCAAGAAACGCACAAAAAAAAACAGAAAAAAAAGAGACAAGAAATAAACAGAAAGCAAGCAATTTAGGTAAAGAAACAGAACAAAACTATCGAATGTCTTTGTTAAAGCTCTCCCTCTCAAATTTCGCTTGGTAGATTTCAGCTGTGTTCATCATCTAGTATCTATATTTATAGACACACACCCACACACAAATATAAATATACCTCTTGGAGCTGCAGAGTATGGAAGGATGGAAAGCTCTCATGACAAATCGTTTTCTCTTCTGAGGTATTTGAAAGCCTCATGAATTCCCTTCTCTGTCTCTCTCTATCTCTATTATGTGATGTCCTTTGTCTCTCGTCTCCTTCTTTCACTTTCTCTCCTTTTCTTTCTCTTTTGCAGCACTAGTAGTGAGTGTTTTTGCAATTACCCTCGCTGAGAGAAAAGGTCTGTTTAAGTAAAATAAAAACAAGGTTAAAAGAATGGAGGCTTGTTGGTGTGCAGGGGTGGGGATTGGGGGAGGGTCTTATTTCTTTCAAAAGATAATTCAGTCCCACAGAGCGGCGATAGATAAAAAGAAAGTGATCGCTATTCTTTCTTCCTTTCTTGTTCTTCTCTCCTGTTTTTTAACTCACCATTCTTGTTTTTGGTAAGTAAATTATTCTAGTCATTTTCTTTATAAGAATGGTTGGGAACGTATGTGCTTATAAATATATAATCATAATAATTAATTATAATTATTTTAAATATATAATATGTAATAATTATAATTAAATAATATAAGTTTGATTATTATTATTATTATTATTATTATTTATTTGTGTACAAAATGAAAATGCCTCTTAATTTTTATTCTAGAAGAATTCAAACAAAGTCCAAGTTGGCAGCACGGTTCTGTGAGGCAGCTTCCACTTGCTTGAACTTTTCTTTCCATTCATTCATTGGCAATTGGCAATTAGAAAATAAATTGGTAGATTGTAGGTACAATATCTATAACATACAAAATGACTAAGAAAAAGGATCGCAAAAATACAAAATCTTGAGGAATAAACGAACTAGTGGCACATGAAGATGACCCAAATGTCCTCAACTGGACCATCCAAAGGATTGAGGGTATATTAGTCCTCGACAATTTGATTTCATTGGTATCCAAACTGAAATTTTCTGGAAAAGATTAAAAAAAAAAAAAGGGTTATAGCTGGGAACAGATAATTATTATTAATTTTTTTTTACTTGTTTTCAAATTAATTCCTTAATTTAAACCATGCATCTACGTACTAGTTCTCCGAAACTATAATGTTGCTTTCAGATGTAACCTATTATTGTCATTTTCTACGGCTCCTTTAGAAACCAACGCAAACTACGGAATAAAATAAGGATATGGTCAGTGCAAAGTCATCTCAACGATCCGAACCACAACCGTCGTTTGATTTGATTTATGTGACCCTAATGCCCCAGCTAATAATATTTTTTAACCTACCATTAAACATAGTAGGTAAGGCCATTTTGGTCATTTTCCTATGATGTTTTTCAGCATTAATATTAAGCTTGGATAAAAGAAGCAATGGAGAGATGGGAAACCGGAGTTTTTTTTTTTTTTTTTTTTTTTTTTTCATAAATTGGAAAATAGGGATAGTTTATTACACGCTAAGGAAAGCCCCCACACACAACATGTGGGTGGCACGTGCCACTTTTAATAGACTAGTTAGGTTCCTGCATAGTCTTGTTTTTTCATGTCTCTTCCTTTTCCTTTTGTCTTTTATTTTTAAAGTTTTCCTACTTGTTTTATTTTCTAATGAATTTAATGATTGGTTATTGCAATATTATAGTTAACTTGTCTGAAACAGTGTACTGACTATCTTTTGCTAGCTTCATCGGAAATATTCATTATAATTGTTGGAAGACTTAAGGTGTTTGTTTTTATTTTTTGGCATGTGTTCTAATATGATGATTTACATATGCTTTCCAAAGATATATAGGTATAGAGTTCAAATTCCCACAATGCGTAGAGTTTATTTTTTATTTACCAAATTACTAGGCGAACAAAATGAAAGTAGTAAAATTCCCTATAAACATTTAATAAAATAACTAAACTTGGGATTGTGAGGTGTTTTGTATTTTGCTATTAATAAAAGTAACTTGTGATTCATAAAAAAAAAAAAGAATTTTAAGGGTTGAATCTGTTTTTTTTTTCCCTTATTTATTTATTAGGATACTAGCAAATTCTGTATTAGTGCCAACGGCAACAGATATATCCTTAACTATTACCAGAAAAAGAGGTTGGCAAGGAAGCCATTTTGCCATGTGAGGGTGCTGTTGATTGATGTTGCCACGGGGAGCATTTGCAGTTATATCTTCCATGGAGACATTTGGCTTGCTTTCTCTAAGGGGGACCACTGCTTAAGCACATGGTTAGAGGATTCGAGGGGTATGTAGTGTGTTGCAGTAACTATTTTTCTTGTAATTGAAAAGAAAAAAAAGAAGTGTAGTGTAGTTCTTCAATGATATAACCTTGAAAAAAATATATAGTTTCAAATACATTACATTTTTGTTGTTTTCGTGAAAAAAAAAATTATTATTGTGTTACTTCTATTATTATCATTTTATAGATTGGAGGGACGGAGATTGTGTTAAATGTACTGTATCTCAAATAGCTGCAGGAAAATTAACCTCCTTCTCCCTAAGAGACCGTGCAATGAAAGGATATAAAAGAAGGAAATGAGCCTACAATTACAGGTGGCACCAAATGTCCTAATTAATGCTAAATGTTCTGATTCTCTCCAGGTTCTGATCCCACGACTTTGGGGACCTCGTTTTAAAAAGTTAATGTTGGTTGCTGGCATCTAGCTTGACAATAGAAGGAACGTACGTACGGTCGTTTTTCTTTTGTATTATCGCAATTTTCAGGTACACATGCATAGTCTTCTTTAATTGCTGGTTTGGCCCCGCTAGGAGAAGCTCCCTCTCCAAATGAGATGCAAGTTATGTCGGGAACACTTCTTGTCTCCTCAATTTAACTTTCTTTACTTCCTTCTTATCGGTACCTTCAAGTTTTGAAGGATGGAAGTCTCTGTTACGTCTATTTCCCACATGTAGTAACTCAAAAATAAGCAACATGTTATCCTTTTGAAAACAACAGTGAACTTTTCCTTTTCTTTTAAGAAATGCTACATGCAAAGGTGAATGCATGCAAAAGTGGGGTGAGCTCATACATCAAATTATCATGATTATTAATTATATATATTTAGTTATAATAAAAAAATGCACAACAAATAGCCATCATAATATAATATATGTATATATTTATCTCGTGTCTATTTATCAATATCTATGTAATAAGTATCCATTTTATTTGATATTCAATTAGTGAACTTATTAGATCAAAAATTATGTAA
Organism: Ceriops zippeliana; assembly: GCA_037897445.1. Classification (NCBI taxonomy): domain Eukaryota; kingdom Viridiplantae; phylum Streptophyta; class Magnoliopsida; order Malpighiales; family Rhizophoraceae; genus Ceriops; species Ceriops zippeliana. The sequence goes on along the minus strand of JBAPLH010000061.1, from coordinate 1,241,430 downwards.
TTTCAATTTTTTTTCTATTTAGTCATTAAATTTGGTTTCAATTTTTTAACCATTTAGAGCAGTCTAAACTTAATTTGGTTTTGGGAGGACCTCATAATCTTTGTAAAAATCTTTTAATTGCTGTTCAATTGATTTGCCGAAAAACTATCATATAAATTCGTTATTTTTTTCTCCTTTGCAAGTAAAGATAATGTGCGTATGGACCTATCTATCGTTGAAATACACAAAAGTTAAGTAAACTCCTGTCACGAAAGCTTGTAGCCTGCCTACATGCCTCTCATTCTCAACTTGGACATGCTCTGTCATCTAACTGGACCCTGTCATTAAATTAAGCAATTTTCTACACACATATAAAATTCGATGCACAAAAACAAGATTTTATGTAGTTTTCCCAACACCAAAAACGAGAATAGAATTTGAGGAAAGATGACACGAAATGTGGCCTGGCTCTCTATTAATTTTCTAATTGGGAGCACTAAGAGTCTTTATCGTTTGATAGAATCTTTAGCTATTTGCTTTTATAAAATTCTCTTGTCAGAGAATTATTTAGTAAATCTGAAAACATTCATATATATCTTCAGTACTTTTAGTCTGTGGCCAAAAACAATCTTACAATATATATTTGTCCAAGGGGGCCTCTGAGATGGACTGCAAGCTTAAAACTTGTATAATTTCATAGCCTATGGAAAATTTGAATGGCCGTGTCGGTGTTGTTTTTTTCCCCTTCTCCTTTTGTCAGATTCCCAAGGTTTCGAGTGCGATCTGCATATATTAGACTAGTAGCTGTCCGGCAACTTGATGTTAGAACTCACCTGCAACTGCAAACGTATGACACTTGGCAAGTTTATCAATTTCAGCGTTTGTAGGAGTAATAAACATATTGTTCTTTTTGTACAGTATTAGATGCCATAAGCACCAATTACAATATGGAGCCATTCGAGCTCAATCTGACAGTTTCCTGAGTGTCTCCACCATTGCCTTACAAGTACAAAATAAAACATTTTCCATTCCTATGGTTAATTAGAAGTTGCATGGACAAGTAGTATCACAAGCTAGTTTTAACTTCTCGGTCCAACCAAATGCAGTTATCATTGACTCACAAATAGTCTTTCCGGTCCCGTGGGAGCCAAAGGACTAAAAGACGAGGATAGAATAATTCGAATAAATAATAAAAAATTTTTAATAAAAATATTCAAATTAATTATGTTAAAAACATATGACAAATATATATTGATAGTTGACAGCCTAACCTTCTCTCGCCCCCTCTTTTCTGTTGCCTTCAGGGTAATGCTCACATGAATCCCGCGCCCTTCTCCACACGATTGACGGCCTCATTCCTATCATTGCAAATCTAATATCTCATCTGCCCTTCACGTGCCGAAGTTGGCTGTACGTGCCTGTTCCCACCCACAAAAAAAAAAAAAGAGAGAGGAAAAAGTGCCTTTTGCATGCTTTGGCATCATATGCTAATCATAATATATGCAATATTACTTAGATACCATTCGATGATTTTCTTTAGCATTCTTTCTTATATAGATGTTCATGTTCCTGGAGATGTTTTCGCGCCATTAATTTATAAGAATAGTAGTAATCATCTATTGTTAACCTAATGGCAAAAGGAAAATTGTAATTATGTAAGTTAGGCCCACAGTTTTCTTTTAAGTATTTTTTGTATTTTTTTGAAGGTGAAAGTTACTATGCTATTAACTTAAAGTTTGTCTGAAAGGATTCCGTGTCGTAAAAGACAAAACTAAAACAAAAACCAAAAAAAGAGAGAGTGAGAGAGAGGAATGGTAGCCATCCTCCTCATAGAGAAAAACAGAGAAAGTGATTGTAACCTGTAAAGGTTTAAGATGAAGAGATGGGGTTTGCTTAGGGGTGGCATTGCCTTCAGGAATGTCATCAAGCATGCAACTCTCTGAAAAGCCTCCTCTCCGCCATTTTCCATCGCAGACAAGTATATCGTCAACTATCAACAAGAACCTACCGGAGCGCACATAGCGGGAGTACCTACTCGACGTATTGCTTGACAGAAACGTGACAAGCTATAACGTGCACTAGGCACAAGTTAGAAACCATGTTGTCGTCATTAAAAACTTGATCGACTTGTACGAGAGCAAATTTGACGTTTGCTTTCATTGATGCTAGCTAGCAAGCGTAATGTGACGGATTATCCTCTGAAATACCTGAAAAGTGATCGCCATGCTCTCTTGTCAGCGTAGTTCTTTATTGTGATAATAATCGCGTAGCGACATATCGAATAAAAAATAACAGCAATAAAGTGTTCATACAAGTTGATTTCGCCAACAGTCCGCACACAATGATCGGGCTTACATCGACACCGTAAGCACAAATGATGGTCGCATCAAAATTGTTGTCATTGGCCTTTAGTATTCACAAGAGTTGGGATGGTGTTAATCAATCAAAATGTCAAATAAGTTCTTTGTGCTCACATTTCTCTGTTCATCTGGATGATAGATAGACATCACATTTACTAGTGTGTCGCTTAAGGAAGAAATCAGCATGCTATGATCAGCATAGATTGTTCTACGTGGCTTTCATCTTGCCATATCCGTCACCAAATTCTAACGAGCGCTTAAAAATTCTTTGGAATACCATTGTTGTATTTATTTATTTTTGGAGGGTAGCGCCATCTTTTCGGCCAAATGTAGATGATAAGTACGAATATACTTGTGTACCTCCTTTTGTATCATAGTGTTAATTATTGATCAAATCATGGGCCTTACAATGCTCAAAAATTCAACACACAACAATGATTGCCTGGTCAAGAAAATTTATTTCAGGAAAATAAACATGCATAATTAGCAAGCCAATGAAAAAATAATAATAATAAAAATGACATCTGTGGCAAAAGCGCGACAAGCTTGGGTTCTTGCCTTGCCTTTGTAGGTGGACTGCGATGCAACGGGACTGGAATTTTTGAAGCTTTTGGCTCCCTTGTATGTATTGTTTTCTTAAATCATTGGAACTACATTTTGTACTTGAAAGAAAGAGTCGTTATATATTATGCGAAGATAAATGCAGACAACTTTGTTCATGCTATTTGTGACCACAAGAAGTTGAAGGGGTTATAAACCTTTCACTGCACGTACCAACCTCTCGAAGGAACGATGTACTGAAATGGATAAGAGAATTTACCGTGTACATTTCCTCTTCACTAATACGGACAAAAGCATGCAAGTGTTAATTACGTGCTATGCCGATGAATGTTGGCTTTTTATGATACCCACTATCGAGGAGGAACAATTCGAAGAGATATCTGTTTGTGCCAAACATTCTGACCACACCATGCACAACAAACAATAATAAATATCAAACACGTATAAAAGTAATTTTAAAATTCCTAGAAGTCATACACATAATAATTTTTCATATAAATATAATAATGAATATTTTGTTGCCTAGTAAGAATAATAATATAATTAAAAATATATTTTATTCTTATAATTATATTGGATAATTTAATTTATAATTTCTCAAATGTCATGTTTATATACCTATATATTTTCTTTTCTTTTAAGTTCTTAGTAAAATGTTAATATTAAAATAAAAAGAAATAGGTATTAATAAGTGTTCTAAAATATACGTTAAAAATGTTATGGTTAAGGGAAGACGATACAGCGTTAGTGGTGATGATGGTGGCTGTACAGAAGAGAAGGTGTCGGCGGCGGCGGACGCAATATTGCTGTGGAATTGGAAGGAAGGTCATGCGGCTTTCGATGTTGATATTAACATTATATTGAGAATGCTAATATTATGGTTCGGCTAGAGGGTTGTTTTCGGGTCCATTTCAAATAATTCGGCTGTTGTTGGGCCAGGTAACCTATTTTTCTTTGTTTTGTTTTGTTCTCTCTCCGAGGTGAGACGTGCCACTTGGCCTCTCGATCGCCCCGGAGCCGGCAATCATAAACTATTCTTTCATTTTACGCTGGCTCATTCCATTAATAATAAATAAAATTCATCTGATTCATCAAAAAGAAATAAAAATAAAAATTATTCTGTTATTATTTTGAGATCTTTCGAACAAAATCATAATTGGACTCAGGAAAACATGTGAAGTTAATTCATTTGAGTACAAAATTTCAACCACTACAGTATCTAACGTAAAACACATTATAAAAATAATTTCTTATTATTCTATTAATTATGTTTTATAATTTATTTAATTATTTATAATAATTTATTCTAATTAGTAATCTTAGTAAATATTATATATATATATACTATTTATGATTTTTTATTTAATTTAAAATATTTTTTAATTAATTATTAATTTATAAATTTATATTAACATATTTTCTTACTTAAATAAATAGTTTTAAATTACAAATATCTATATAAACGTATAAGTTAAGAAATCTTGCAAATTATATAATTTTATGAATTATATTTTTCTCTTTTGAAAGTTATTATATTTTTTTAGTAAATTTTATATTCACTCTTTAAAAGATTTAATCAAATGTTATTTTTTATTATCTATTTTTCAGTATTTTCATTTATATCAAGTGATATTAAAGTCTAAATTTACTTTATTTAATATCATTTGATGTCTTTGTTCTTCCATCTTGTGTCAAGTGACATTAGAACAGATTTGGTCTATGTTTTTATTATCACATGATAATAAATACAATAAATTTTGTATTGGAGATATCATTCTTAGTATGTTCGTATATACATCCTTAATTTAAAAAATATTGTTTTCTTTAATATAAATTTTTTCATTAAAATTTTTATAAAATTGTTAATATAAATTAATATTTATTTTAAATACAATAATATTTCTAAGAGGAGAAAATAACTCTTGTGTATTTTAAACTTTTAGATAGTTTAGGTAAATAGTATAATGATACTTAATATTTTTGAATAAAAAGTGGTAAATGTAAAGTTTAATCATAGGCAAAAATGAGAAATTTATTGGTCATTAATTTTTATAGTAATAATAAAATTGAGAAAATTTTTAATTAGATTAAAAAGAAATTTAATTCTTATTTCTTAACAATCAATAAAATCTATAATAATATGCCTATTCCAAAGTCAATGGTTTAAAAAGAAAAAAAAAAAACACTGGTTATTGTCTACAACACAATTGAATAAGTTAATTTTATACCTCCTAAAAGATGTCAATAGAAAATTAATATAAATTCTGTCAACTCAAAAATTGAATTTATAATTCATAAGTATCGAGATCATATTAATTTTTTATCTCTCTTTTTTATTAATTTTTTTAGAATAAATAATTAAATAAATGATAATTTAGTATCATTATTTGTTAATGTCATTACTTACATAATAATTCATAAAAGAAGCTGTTAGTTTATATTAAAAATATTAATTTATTTAAAATATTTATTCTTATGATATATTTATGTAACAAAAAATGGCTGCATTTATGTAACTTATGAGCCAACAGTATTACCCTCGGATAAGGGGGAAGAACGGAGAGAAGTCACAAGGCCACAAACATTTTGCTAGTCTGTCTAAGAACTCTGATGCTATAAATATTATTTAAGTACTCTGTTGTTATATTGGATGTTCATGTTTTTTGCTTGAATGCCATGAACAAAATGGGTTATTTACTGTTCAAAAAAAAATCATTCGCTTATAAAGGAACTTGAAGCAAAATTCTCCAGAATTATTTTAGTGAACGACAGCAACCATAAATGGTCGTCTAAATTAATTCTCTAATAAATTTCCCTCATCTATTAATTCCAGTATTAATATAAAGGACTATGTGGCCTTTCTTTTGGAATATGACAAAAGTAGCTGTTGCTTACAAATCAGAATCAACGTTCTTCCATGTCTTCTGCAAATTGTGCAGGTCGATTGTGACGATTAGGTCCACAAGTTGTCCCCGCATCCTCCAATATTTACATCTCATGTTTTCTTTACAGACGTTGCATTTGTACTATAGTCTTTTGCGAATTTTGATTTTAGATGACAATTCCGTGATCAAACTGTTTATATCTATCTTTAAATTATATATATATATATATATATATATATATATCTTATCATCAATGTCTATACACAACATCATGTTAAACACGTCTATCACATAAATTGAAAAAGAAAAAAACGTTAGCGGATTTTGAGAGTATGCTAAGTTTGTCATAATTGTTATAAAAAAAATTCTATAATGACTGAATTATTATATTTTAAAGGTTAAGATAGATTTGTTACAATCCACACAAATGAGTTTTTTTTTTTTTTTTTGGTCGTATGCCAATCCTAGCTCTGACTAATACGTAATTGTAAACCATCATCTACGGCCACCATTAAATTAGCCGCCAAGCTCCGCACTCTTCCTACTCTCTCGCACACGTTAACGGCAGAAACTAAAGGGCCTCATTTCTTCAAATTATTTTTCCCTTCCGAGCCTGAGAAACCAGTGACAAGAAAAAATTACATTAACTCCGTTTTCGGTTTTTCCTTTCGTCCACCGAGAAAGACTACAACAGATATAATTATTAGCAATGTTTTACGAAAAAAGTGATGGAGATACTTAGACCTAACTAATAAAACGAAAAATGTTACCAAGACGCGGATTTGGACGCAAGTACATGCATAATCATGTCCCTCAGCTGCATGTTTTTTTATGTCTGTCCATGCACAATGACAATGCATCAATGATGTTAGTTCACGTTTAATCCTCTGCAAAAAAAAAAAAAAAAAAAAAAAAAAAAACTGTGCTCTTAATAAACTGATGCACATATCATTATAATAATATTAAATACAAGTTAACGAAAAAAAAAAAAAGAGTGGAGAAAGTATACCCTTTTTTTTTTTCCAGTGACCACAACACATTCTCCATTGACATTATTTTACATTTTTCATTCGCCTTATTTTTTCTTTATTGGTCAAAGCGTTAGAAATTGGAGAAAATAATTTGAAATATATATCGTGCGGCATGTCTTTTTTCTTTAATCTTTCTCCGCGTTACTTGTTGGGGTCCATGTCCATAGTTTGTGTTTTTACTTACTGTCTTTTCTTAATTGGATATCCGGGGAATTTCTCGTGCTGTTACTGTTGCATGCCTGTCCAGGGGAGAGTGAAGGGAGTTAAAAAAAAATACATGGGCATATGGGGGTTTCCTTATGGTCTCGTAATGATTTTTCCTGGAATATTTGAAGGAGTTGAAGAAAAAAAGGCGCATTTGCTATGTGTTACATGAGCATTAACTAACAGAATTGATGGACCAGACAAAGACAGGGAGAGGGGAGAGAAGGAAAGACAAAGGGACAGGGAGGTAAAGAAGGCAGGCAAAATTGTTGTACGAAGCGTCAACGCCAACTCACGTCTCTTTTAGAAGAATGGTGGATTAAAAGAAAAAAAGACAAAAGCAGAAGACCATTGAACCGCATGACAAACAAACGATGGGATTTATAATGGTGCATGTGAATCAGCACATATAATATCGCTTGGATGAAAGGATAGGGGGAAAAAAGAAAAAGAAAAGGTGTTTATATTGGAATGAATAAATATATTGTTCTCGTCCTCCGCTTCCACACAGCAGGGAATGAATGAATATATTGTTCTCATTTATATTTTTTTTTTTACTTTTTTTTATTGTTTTGTTGGTTGAGGGGCTCCATTTATGGTCGGAAGTGGGTCAACGATAGTTACTATGGAGCCCTTTTTAAACTTTCTTGACAAAAGTTTCTTGCCTGCTAGAAACATGCGAGAGAGCTGTCACTAGAACCATTTTGTTCATATATATTCGGCTTTCGATCTTCCATTGACCCGACTTGATATTGAAACAATTAGTCAAAAGTTATTTTCGACTTTTTAAGCAAAAGTTCAAAAGCCGATGTTGGCGTGAACTTGCTTCATCAATTGTATGGGTCAGGCTTTATTTGGCAACGTCGTAGAGAATCTAACCCAACTTCAGTCGAACGGAGCTGTTGATGCATGGCCGAATTGATTTAGTTAAATAAATGTCAAGTTCTTACATTTGTCCCAACAGTTTAAACTGTAACTTTATTTCATTGTCCCGTTAACAAAGTTGAAGGGTTAAGACTTTGAAGCAACTTAACAACGTTGTACTAGGTGTGCTCTGTCTTTGGCCTGCCTGGTGCTCAAATCCATTAGCAAATTCCCAACGCAGAGAGAAAATTAACAAAGCGCAACCCAATAGGCAAAATTTGAGTTGTTGATATAATTAGCTAAAATATATGGCAACGATGCCCATCTAACCGTGTCTTCTTCCATTTATTGTAGCACAAAGATTGTATAATTTAACTGGTCTAAAAAATAAATCTAAAAATAATAAAATGAATTTTTGTGGTCGTATCTACCGTATTCAAAAGGTTTAAAAAAAAAAGTATAACAAGCATATTTGGTATGTATGGCCTTGGATAGCATAGTAACCCCATGCCCTCATGGGTTACTTTATAGTCCCACCAAACAATAGGATATGCTGTACCCTAATTTCTTGTTTGGGAACGAAAACAACAGAAAGATTAATTATTACTCAATGCGTAAACCTCACCTAACGATGTTAAGCCCTAACCAACATTTTCCCCACTAATTAAGTGGCATCCCACAGATACTATATACTATACTTGTTAATCAAACAAAACCCTGTTACATATTCGCTTAAAATTAGCCCTCGTGACCCTCTTCCACCACCAACCCGTAGTTATTTAAAAGGTTCGGTTCCTTCTTCTAATGGTCCAACAAGTTGAAAATCCGCCCCCATGTTGAGACGTATATAATGTGGAAACCTATAATATTAATGTCCAGTTATATATATATATATATATACATACATATATATTTTATTTCAAATGTTCCACTCTTGTCACGCACAAGCAATCCAAGTCACTGTTTATCGACTTTAGAGAAATAGACAAAATTAAATCGGAGTAGATCTGCACCAGGGGACCCTGGAAGCTCTGAATAGAAAGTTGGTCATTGAGTGTAAGAAACCACATATATAAGTCCCAATCACCAATTGCCATGGAGAAAATGCTTACCACGGATTCGGTATGCAAGTAAAACCGAGTCTGTATCATCTGGGTTGACTTAGTCGGTAACTGTTTTTGGCACCTTTAAAAATAAATAGAAAATGATTCTTAGTCGACAAGGAATTGTGTGAAAATGAGCCCATAGGAAATGCACAATCTAGCCTTTGAGAAACAAGTAAATACAGTAAGTAATTAGCCTTTTTTAGGTTAGATGAAGTCGCTATCATCATTCCTTGTTGGAGCTATTTAATCATACAACATAGTCTGTTCTATTATAATTACATGATCTTAAGTTGTACACGAGCTTCTAGCAATTAAGCATATGCCGATTGTCGACTAAGTAAAACAATTGCCAAGGACCTAACCAAGACATTAATTAGGGACTCAAACATTTCTGGAAGGCCCTTCTTTCTCTATTTTTACTAAAATCTTATCATTATATTAATGCTCACTCTCAAAAAGGCAATTTTTTTTATGTGTAAAATTTTCACACCATGATATTTAGAAAAGAATTAAATATACACGGAATAAATCCTTCTTCATTTTACTAAGCACTGAAAATTGGAAAACTTTGAGAGTGAAATTTTATATAGCTAGCTTTTGATCCAAGGCGGAGAGAGTCCAATTGAAGTGCATATAAATCGAGGTGGATGTAACCTGGAAATCACTACATATAAAACCAAAACTCTAAATTTAAAATCCTTGTGTCGTGAACATTCGGGAAGGAAAGTGCCCAAAAGCCCGTCTCTTTACTGTCCACAAAATAATATCTGTTTGACATAGATTTGCTGTAATATAAGTTCATCGTTAATTATTGGGACATTTAGCAAGACGGTTGGCCACCATTGCCGAATCTTAATTGGCGGGTTGTTTTTTCTTGGGACACGAGACCGACAGGGTTGTCCTCCTAGTGGGTCACTTTCCTCTGAGGTGGTTGCACTGACTAGGGAGACCACCAACATTCTCATGGCATGGCTCCGCCCTTTTCGAGATCGTTTTACCTTCTTTCCCTCTACTTGGTTTTTCTTTATTTCTTTATTTCTTTATTTTTTCTGTTTTTTTGGCCTTTTTCTCTACGCTCCATGGACTAAAAATAATTGAGTGCCCAGATAAAATTGGAACCCAAAAGGCAAAACGGAGAATAACGGGTGTGTGGTTGGAGCGGCGGGAAGAGTCTCTCTGTTAAGATGTGAGTAATATTTGATCAAAGCTGATGTATTGTGACACACTTGAGTTATTTAGAAGAAGGGGTGTGTGTGAGAGAGCCTTTGATGTTATTGGGTGGTAATTGGGCCTTTCAGGAATAGCACCCCCCCCCCACCCCGGGGGTTAGAAATCAACCAGAAATAATTGAAAGCACAGCGCTTTCGGGTAGAAAATGGGGTGTGCTGATTACCCCAGGAGGCTATAACAGCTGAGAGGTGGTGGTCCTCTGCTGGTGTAATAATGGGTCCACCCGCCAGGCACAGCCGGCAAAGGGTAAGCCTCGGGCACGTGGGAGTTGTGGTCCAATGGGCCTAAGAGGGTCTTGAAACATGGGGGCACATGCAACAAAAGGGAGGCTGACAGCCTGTTAACCAAGTAACATGGGAGACTGATGCTTCGATCAAACCGTACCAATCAGCTTTGAGTGAGCACTGGGCATAAGTCCGTGGGGAGGATCACCGATCGACCTTTGGGTCGGTAGTATTAGAGTCGTGTGTCTAAGATTTTAGGTGTTGAATTTGAGCCATTTTGATATGATAATTTAGTCGGTAATTTTATATATTTTAATCTTAATAATATTTAAATAATGAATTTTTATAAGATGAAAATTAAATAATAAAATAATAAATATTCTCAACCTCAATCTATAAGTAAAACAACTAACGTTTTCCTAATATACTCTCTCTCTCTCTTTTTTTTTGTTGGTTATATAAAAAAATTTAAACTTCAGGCAAAACAATTTAGTTCCCATTTGTATGGAAGAGAGAGAGAGAGAGAGAGAGAGAGAGAGAGAGAGTTGCTGTTTACAACTCTTTATCTTTCACGGATTAATTTGGATTCAAAGCGATTGTTTCCATTCGCATGGTTCCAAAAAAATCTGCAAATTTTAACGGCCAATTATTTTAGGACATTTTTCAATCTTTAGCTGAGAATGGTACATATGAAAATTGAAAGCGAAAAGGGAATTTGTTTGATGGAATTGAAGAGATTAAGGCTTGGCAATGATACCCACTTTTTAATATTGGGAATTAGTTGGCGGTGATAAAAAAAATTGTCCACCTTTCTGCTTAAAATGCCTTGAGCAATTCAATGCGTGCTTGAAGTGATCGGATGCATGGCTCTCTGAGACATGCAAATGGTTATAAATATGGCGAATTTGTGCTGATTAAAAAGTAAACAACATAGATTGATGTGTACACATCAAATCAATTAAAAACACCCTAACGATCGCTTAAGACTTTCTGACTGCAGCCTCTTTATATTTTTCATTATTGGTTGCCTTCGAGACCCTCTTTTATATTTGTGAAACTTACCGAAAGTTCCTTTTTCCCTATAATCTTACAATGGCTCCGGACGTGAAACATTGATGCGAAGTCAATGGTTCTAAAAAGAAAAAAAAAATATATGTATACTTACTTTAATGAAAGTTTTTATTGTATCTTTTATATTGTATTGGTAAAATGTAAACAAAAAGTTTCTCAATAATATTAATTCAGCATAAAATAGTATCTATTTATTTATTAATTATGAAACTTATTAGATTATAAATCATGAAATATGCGTGTTTTTTTAATTTCATAGACTTTATATCTCTTTTTTAAAATTAAAATTTAAAATATTAAAAATAAATATTGGGCCACTCGATTTTGTTCAAAAGGGCTCTAATTGGAGAAGTCGCCATTTCCTTCAACCATGGGCCTAACTGCAAGCCTCTTTTGAGCCCTACAGTTGATTGAGACAGGCCTTATCTACATACCCAATTTGTTGGGTATTATATCGTTGGACCCAAGTGTTTTTCGAACGTGTATTTGTTGGAACTGAATTGAAATTGTTCTCTTTTTTTTTTTTTCAGGAAGTTTTTGGAATGTTATTAGACGACGGAAATATAATATATATATATATATATATTCTAATCTAATGTCATATACAATAAGAAAATTTATAAACCAATATAATTTCATATTTTACTTTATCTTACTTGGTATAAATTTTAATAATTAACAATTATTACTTAAATATAATTCTCTCATTTCTTAAAATTTTATGTTATTATTTTTAATTTTTAATTTAAAAATAGATATCAAAATTCTTATTTTTTTAATACGATGGTTTCCCTCTCTTTTTTTTTTTTGGTCTCTCTCACAACATAATCCCTAAAAAAATCAGTTAATTGTCTGATTGTATTAATTAATTTCTTTAAGTGTTGCAATTTAATCCAATTTATTAAACACAATATTTGAGTTACTTGTGCGAGTGTAAATGAGATCAGTCTAAGTTATTTCAATTTAACACATTTGTTAAACAGATTCAAAACTTAGCCCTAGAAAATTTTGATAATTATAAATCCCTCGTCCTTTCTCGAGATTTGAACACATCTACACATTAACATCCCTAGATGAAATTGGCGACACACAACACGTCGTTCAATAGTTGTCGAGAGTTAACATGGGTCCAAATTTTTATTCATTCCAGTAGGAAAACGTATAGATTTTGGGATCAGCCATTTGATGCATATGCTACGATCCCGCAGCCAACCATAACAGTGAAGGGGTCAATGACAGCCATTCATTGCATCATGAAGACATGGGAGTGCTAGGGGTCATCTGGGCATTAAATAACATATGAAAGCAACAAAAGAATCAGTGGGCCGAAACTGCTTTGCTGTCCTTGGGAAAATGACTGCGTCACCAATTGAAGCATCCACCCAGAACTAACTCCAAGAAAGAGGAAATTAAAATAAAATATAGGGAGTGGGACACAATGATCCCATTAAAATTCCAAGTTGAACTATTGGCTAGACCCCATGACAGTGGGGGTGAGCTTTGACTTGCCATGTCGATTATGATTTGTATCTTTGCCTTGGGGAACGCAAGTGGTGGCCAAATGCATGATGGTTTAGCCCACCAATAGGTAATCTAGATCCTTCGCAAATAATGAATCCAAGTTCGAAGCTCAACAGTTTGCAGGTAGCAAACTCCAATCATGCTCGTCAATTGTTTTATATGCCAAAGAATAATGATCAATAAGAACAGCTACCATGCATGACCTATATACTAACCACTAAATCATTTGTTTGAAGTTGGGGTCTAGAATTTGAAACCCAAATATTACCTCTTGAACATATTGGACCCCAAAAAAAAAAAATGATTAATAAAAATTAGATTGTAATATTTCTTGTTTTTGAGCAAAATTACACTATAAAATGAGGCATCACACGCTGATGGCATAAGAAATCAATTCAAAGATTCGATCCACGCATTCCAATACTCCTAGGGATTTTGGCTCATTGATCAAAGCCTCAACAACTACATTTTGAATGGAAGGGAACTATACGAGGGGTTGTGGTAAAATTTTCATTTTAATTTGCTTGCGTTTAAGTCAAAAGAACGGCCGACACATTTGGTCAACGGAGAAAATGAAACCATAATCAGCAATAGATGAAGGAAAGGAGACGTTATTGTTGAATGATTTGTTCAGCCATTACATGTCCACATACGAGAAACGAAAAAAAAAAAAAAATTAGTGTTCCTGTCACTTTTGAGGGCTCTTTATCCGTTTTAATCACTGAATTATGCTTATATATATATATATGGCTAAATTATAATGTATAATGTGCATAAATGGATGTGTGGTGGTGTCTATCGGCAATACTGCAAAATAAATATAATATTTAGTGAAAAGAAAAAAAAAACATTAACGACACTGTATTAATATTACCAATATAAAATTAAGTTCAACTGTTAATATACATTGTTTTGCTTAACTAATTATAGTACATAATTTTCTTTATATTTTCAATATGAAATTAAGTACAACTATTAATATACACATTTTTCCTTACCTAATCATAAGACAAAATTGTATTACTCAACCAAACCATAAAGTATTCTTTTCCCCTCACTATAATCTCTTGGGTTTGCTCTAAAAAAAAAAAAAAGAAATATAATCTTGTGGGTTTTATCTTTAATGCACATAAGTTACTTAACGTCACCAATTGTTCTCTCTACAAAGCTAATTTTGGTCTTTTAAAAAAAAAAAAGGGGGGGGGGGGGGAGAGAAGATGAAAGCAAAGAACTAAAAAATAGTGGCAGGGAATTTTGTTTGAGAGTCGAGCTTTCTAACGAGGATCCCTGACAAAAATACTTTAGAGAGTACAGATCTTACTCACTGACCTCCCGACTCCCGAGAGGACACAAAACAAAACCAAGATCAACCTTGAATCCTCTCTCTCTCTCTCTCTCTCTCTCTCTCCCTCTCCCTCCCCCTTTCTCCCTCTCACTCTCTCTTACGTCACTTTTCCACGAAGAAAGACTCTTGGGGTGTTTTTAGTATTTAGTAAGAGAAATGCGGTGGAAATTCAACAGAGGACCCACCTGCTAAAGAAGAAAAGTCCCAGAATTCAACCAACTACGCGGCCCAAATGCTCTCTCTCATCTCAAAGGCACTGTGTGTACTCTTGCGGGTTTAAGGTAAGGTAGAGATTGATTGCTTAGGATTGAAGTCCTCAAGTCTAGTTTCCACTCTTTCTTTTTATCTCTTGATAAAGTGCTTTTATCTGAACCTTCTTTTTCCTTTTGTTCAAAGAAAAGTTTGAGTATTTTACAGGATTGGCCGCAATTTGAGAAGTGATGGGAAAGATGCCTTCTTGACGTAATTTCTTTATGGTTGCTATTCATTCGTGGGAATTGGATTCTGTATCTGATTTTGGATTCATCAGATTTTATCTTTTCTGCAGACTCCTGAATTTTCTTTCTGGTGAGATTCAGCTGCAGGTTTTCTTTACTTGGCAAACTTCACAGTTAACTGTTTCGTTTGATTTGGATGCAGCTATTAAGATGGAACTTTGTTCTTCTTGGTATTTATGCTTTTCGGTGATTCAATATTTTCTCTGGATCGTGCGTCCGCTGAATTTGTAGAAATCCTGTTTTTCTGGATCGGATTAGGATACTCTTTTGTTAATTCATTCAATAGTCATCTCCTCATGTCCTTGGGAGGCTTGATTTTGTTTCCTCTTGTAGCCTGGTGGCTAGCAAGGACAGTTGAATTTACGCCCACAATTTGGAAGTTTTTTGCTATCTCGATACGCACTGATTGAGTTAAGAGTCTTCTGACTTGCGCTTCTTGCGATTTCACTCCTTTTGACTTGGTTAATTAGAGTTTATTACCATCGTTTGGATGTAGACTCATCTGATGCCTTCAATATGCTGGGAAATATAGTTAATAAGAACTTTGATTCGTCTCTCATCCATTAGTTTTTTCGTGTTCATCTGTTTTTTGTTGTCCTTCATTGCTTCCTTACTTGCCAATATAGATTTGGTATGTGTCAATAACTTGGCATTTCATCCCTTGTCCTGAATTGCTTTATCTTGCATGAATTGACTTGGCAGGACAAAGTTTGCCGGCACAGTAGCGACGGGATTTTTCCATGATGGGGTGGTTGACAAAGATTCTCAAAGGTTCTGGCTACAAGGGGCAGTACCACGGAAAATATGAAGACTATGGATATTGGAATGAGCCTCGCCGATCAGTGGTAATCTCAATCTTTACTTTGTATAGGCTTCCAAATATGCTTCTGCTTATCTGTATACAAGGCCTGCGTATCTTCTTGCTGATAGAAGCTTGGCAGTAGGACACCATAAACAATAAATTGATTTATGAAACAATAGAGATATTGAAATCTTCTCGCATATTTTGCATGTGTATGTGTTGGCATGCCCTCACATGTATCTGTTAAATAGCTTATGTTTACTGTTTCCTTGTGAAACTTGACATAGGGTGATTCATCAGATTTTGACAAAGAAGAGATTGACTGTGCTATTGCACTGTCACTATCAGAAGAAGATCAGAAAGGGAAAAAAGTGATTGGTAAGTTGCATCCCATTCCTTATCTGAGAACTTGAATTGGCTTCTGAGAAGATGATTTATCACTCTAGTTTTTGAGGCATTTAATCTGAAGATATCAGAAAGAGACACAAAATAAAGAGGAAAAAGAAATGACCTGTTGAGATTCAAGTGCGCTGAATTACTTGAAATGGTGTCAAAAAGAGGCAAGCTGTGTTGAAAATGATATATTATTATTCTAGAGATCATTCATACCTCACAGAAAGTTTCACATGGAATAGAACCACTCAAAAACATAAAAATCTCACAGTGGTATTCCAGGAAGCCTGGTTTTTCCTATACTTCTGGGAAGTCTGGTTTCACTTATTCTACTTTGCACCCACTTTGGAACAATTTATGGTGTATATACCACATACTTAAAAAATCATAGAGCCTTTGTTCAGGCAAAAATTGTGTTGAATATATAGTCAGGGAGTTCTAAGGTAACAAGGCCAATAATGCTCCCCTTATTCTTCAATTGTTATGCTGCTTATTATTCATTGATCAAACAAGAAATTTATTTCAACTAGAGGAAGATGATGATTCCCACAAGTCAGAGGAAGATGATGATTCCCACAAGTCAGACGAAGATCGTGATTCCCACCATTCAGAGGAGGACAAATTAAATATACCAGCTCAACTGGAGGAAGATGAGCAACTTGCCCTAGCTCTCCAAGAAAGTCTAATTATAGAGCCTCCTCAATATGATAGTGGAAATGTACTTCCACCTTATCCATTCAACTTACCAGCTGGCTACAGGTACCCTTCGTTTGTTGAACATCTGCTCAGTGTTCTAGCATAGTCACCATGCTAAATAATATCATGTGAATTCCAATGTTTCGGAATGCTAAAAGTTTGTTCTTGAATATAGATGCTCTTGAATTTTGTCTTCCACTGCTTCTGCATATCCAGCTACCATATGAAACCTGACCTGTTTGTTGAATTTGCCTCCTAGGATTTGTGCTGGATGCAATGCAGAGATTGGTCATGGGCGATTCTTAAGCTGCATGGGTGCTGTTTGGCATCCTGAATGTTTTTGCTGCTATTCTTGCAATCAACCAATAACTGATTATGAGGTCCAAGTCTTACAGAAGTTCACTGATGATTTAGTCTGGGTTTGATTAGCAATGCACTTCAGTCCCTAATCAGTTCTCCTTTTTTGTTTGGTGCTGCAACAAGCTACTGATTTGTACATACTGACTGCCTTTTTGTTTTTTCCTGTCTTGTGATAGTTCTCTATTTCTGGGAATCGCCCTTACCACAAATCCTGCTACAGGGAGCAAAATCGCCCAAGATGTGATGTTTGCAACAATGTCGTAAGTGCTTATCTGACAGTGTAGCTCTGACGCTTTCTTTTTGTTTGTATTGTGCTTTGGGAACCTTCAACCGTGTCAAGCCTCTTTTGACTGATGATTTACCTGAGCTAAAATTCTAAAATACTCAAATTAAACCATAGATAGCATCACCGTGTTTCCAAAGTGGCTTTTGTAACTATCGTGAATGGCCCTTCACCATTATCAGGGAGCACACCTAGCAGTTCAAAATGTTTCCATTTTTTATGCTAGTCTTTGCTGTGGTGAAGCCTGAAACACTAATATGATTTTAATTAAAGGCCATTTTCTTTCTGTATGTTGCATTGGTAATGGAGAAGTGATATTTATCTTTATTTCTTCACTGTACAGATCCCCACAAATGCAATTGGTCTAATTGAATATAGAGCACATCCTTTTTGGCAGCAGAAGTACTGCCCCGCACATGAGCGTGATGGGACACCTAGATGCTGTAGTTGTGAAAGAATGGAGGTCAGATGAAAGAACCTTAATTTGACAGAAAAAGAGAGATGATAGAGAACTTGAAGGGAAAAAACAAATGGAAAAAAAAATTGCCACAGCTGATTTCCAGAAATTACTGCATTGTTGGTTGCTATGTAATTGTGGTTTATGTCTATTTCTTGCTATATTTTTGGTAATGCAAGGCTTTCCAATTATGCAGCCCAGGGACACAAGATATTTATCACTGGAAGATGGTCGCAAGCTATGTCTAGAATGTCTAGACTCTGCAATAATAGATAGCCATGAATGCCAACCACTTAATTTTGAAATACGAGAATTTTACGAGGGTTTAAATATGAAAGTAGAACAGCAAGTTCCCTTACTTTTGGTTGAGAGACAAGCACTGAATGAGGCCATGGAGGGAGAAAAGAATGTAAGGCTAATCCACCGATGATTTCCCAAGAGGGATAAAATCACCACTTTTTCTTACATTCTCATTCTTTGTTTTCTGTATTTAAGATGTCTGGTTTCGATTTTGTCATCATTGATTCCAGGGTCATCATCACTTGCCTGAGACAAGAGGACTGTGCTTGTCCGAAGAGCAGACTGTTACCAGTGTATAATTATCTTCAGAATTCTTACTTTTAAGTGCCTTTGCTTAGTTTTGTAAAGATATGGTATTTATTCCGCTCAAATTTGCAGGTGTTAAGGAGGCCGAGGATTGGGGCAGGCTATCAGTTCATAGATGTGATTACCGAGCCTTGTAGGCTAGTCCGGAATTGTGAAGTAACGGCAATTCTCATTCTGTATGGCCTTCCCAGGTACCACCTTCACCTTGTATGACCTATTAAGGATTAAGGGCCACAAAATTTCATCATCCTTTGTCAATTTTTGCTACATACGCCTTCTGAAACTATCCATGTACAGGTTATTGACCGGGTCAATCCTAGCTCATGAGATGATGCACGCATGGCTTCGCCTCAAAGGTTCTTGCTTATCCCATTACAAACTTTTTCTTGTCAGGATATGCTGATTCTATTGCAGTCGGCTAAACAGTATTAATGGTTCTTTTCTTCCACAGGCTATCCCAACCTACGTCCAGAGGTTGAGGAAGGCATATGCCAAGTATTGGCACATATGTGGTTGGATTCCGAGATATATTCTAGTTCAGGAAGCAACATTGCTTCATCATCATTATCATCGTCTTCTTCTTCATCACCATCATCCTCCTCATCGTCTTCAAAGAAGGCAAGAGGTCTGACTTCGAGAAGAAACTTGGTGAGTTTTTCAAACACCAGATCGAGTCGGATACATCACCAGCTTATGGAGGCGGGTTCAGGTTAGGGGAACAGGCAGTGCAAAAGTACGGCCTCAGGAGCACCCTTGACCATATTCGGATGACAGGGACCTTCCCAATCTAAATTATACACCATGCAATATGATTGTATCAGTAATAACTAAAATCTCTTACAAGCACACACAAACAATGACAATCATATATATTACAGTTTATAGGATCAGAATCCACTGAATGGAATACACCATTCAGAGACTAGATAAGCAAAACATATGCTCTTGCAGACTTGCCTTCGTGCAGTTGTTTCCGAAGAAGTTGGCACCGTATTAACAACTGAATATACTAGAATCATTATCATACTATTCCCTATTTTCCCATTTCAATATACAAAGCTCCCCAATATTTAACCAATCTGACTTACTCTAGGATTTGAAACTAGAACAGGTACTAATCTTTTCAAAGAAAGAATGAAAATGCAGGCTGTTCATTTCTTTTTCTTCATTTTCTCCTTTTGGTTGTTGGTGCTAACACGATTAATTGGGCGTAGCAATTGAAAGTTCTCACCAAATTACATTTAAATGAATTAATTATTGCGAAAACCAATCTCTTTATTTTCATTTATTTATTTATGGTTTTGAGAAGAAAGAAAGAGAATATATGGTATTTAAACGACTGCCTGCCGTAATTGTTAGACAAACAAGATTCAGGATTTTTATTATCCTGACATAATAAATTTGACAAGAATGGAGTCTCAGGTTGCATTGTTTTGATTGTTATTTGCGTGGATCAAAGGTTACGCATCAAAAAATTAAAAAATATAATTAATTAATTATTATAACATGTGTTCATATTTTTTGTACACTAATTTATTTACGTCTATTTAACATATTCTTAGATTATAAGAAATTCAAACCTTCACTGATACAAACTTAGATTAAATAAATAAATAAATAAAAAAACAAATGCACACTAAATTATTATGTGGATTACAACATCGAATAATTTTATTCACATTTTCCATTTATCCATTTGTCTCCCGATAATCAAGGGGTCGAGTTTTAGTTCGTGGTCTCGGGTATCAGTTGCGCGGTCACGGATCCAAACCAAAACCACACTCGCTCCTGACCCAAACCGCTTCTCTCGTCTTGGCGGGCGTTCCCACGTAGCAGTGGCGACCACCACCGGAGCCACCGCGCAACCTTACTCATCGGTCGCGAGTCTCTACCCCTGCGTTCCGAGCATGTGATGGCAGTCCCACGTGCGTCAGATGTTTGATAATTTTACGCTGTGGACGCCGTAGCCGAATTTCAATTTCATCAAGAAATCCGCCAGTCCAAATGAGTTTTGCTGTTATCTGGCGGTATGAACCTCAATTGCACATTCTAAGCCAGCAAGTTCGTTTCTTTGTTCGCGACCCATTTCCCAACAAGCTTACCCATTACCTCCGGCGAGCCGAGCTGATCGATTCCATTCGACTCGGTCTCCGTTCGAACACTCAACAATCACTGCCCACTCTGTTAAATAGCCGACTTTTAGACCCTTTTGTGGTCACGCACGCTATCCGCTCAGCTCCAAGTGCCGACTCCGCGCTTTCTCTCGTTGAACTCCTGAAGGGTGTTCCGCATTTCACGCATACTCAATCTACCCTTTATGCGCTTGCCACAGTTCTAGCTAAATCGCGAAGAATTTCAGAATTAAAGTCACTAATTGGTGATGTTAATGATGGGAGATATGGTAATGTTCGCATTAGCTTTATGAACCTTATGCAGTGGTATGCTGCAAGTGGAGAAGTGGCTGCAGTTTTAGATACTTGGGATCACTATAGACGTAGTGGTAAACCTTTGTGCGCTGAGTCTTATAACCTTGTTATGCAAGTTTATGCACAAAAGGGTAGTGATTTAGAAGCTGTAAAAGTCTTTTACAGGTTGATTGACGGGGGGGCGAACCCAAATTCAAGGACTTATACGGTTATGATAGAGCATCTGGTTAAATCAGGAAAGTTAGATCCTGCACTTGAGGTTTTCCAAATATTGCCTTTGATGAGGATTAAGCGTACTTTGAAGCAATATTTGGTTTTGGTGGAAGGTTTTGTGGGTGCAGAGAGGTTTGATGAGGTCAAAACATTGCTCAATGAAATGCGGCTTGATGGCAAGTTTCCAGGTCATGCCATGCTTTTGGCTTTGCAGCATTTGCAGGAGGCGGGTTTTGTACAGGAAACAGAGGAGTTTATCAGAGAAATGTTGCCGGACAATAGAATCAGGAGCATAAGGTCTCGTGGAGAGAGCAGCGATGATGATGAGAATGAGAATGAGTGCGAGAATGTAGACAATAAAAGTGTTGACGTGGGTGTGAATGAAGTTTGCTTGAAACCATGGTTGGACCCAAAGGCTTTGGCAATTGCATTGGATCAATGGAGGCCTGAGGTGGTGTCTGCACTGGTGGATGCAAACTTTGTGTGGACAACTCGGTTGGTATGCAAAGTTCTTAGGAGTTTTAGTTCCCCAGATACAGCTTGGGATTTCTTCTGTTGGGTTGCTTATCAGCCTGGGTACACTCATGATGTTTATACAGTTGAAAGGATGACAGCGCTTTTAGCACGGCATGGGAAAGTTGAACTGGTGGATAGACTCTTGGAGAAAATGAGAAGTGAAGGAATTAGATTTTCTTTTAGCACCATCAGATTGGTTATTGATTTCTACGGTATATCCAAGAATGCAGATGCTGCTTTGAGGGTCTTCTGTGATTACAGAGCTCTATGTAATCCTGCAACAAAATTTGATTTAATGCTTCTGTATTCATCCCTTCTGCGAACATTGACTAAGTGTAAGAGAAATACCAATGCCATTGCTATCCTTGAAGAGATGATTTCCAGTGGAATATGCCCTGATATCCAGACATTTGCTGGATTAATGTACCACTTTGCATTAGACGGAGATATAAAAACTGTCCAGAAGCTATTTACAATGTTTAGGCAGAGTGGTGTGGAGCCAGATGCTTACTTGTTCAAGTTACTGATCCAAGCTTATTGCAAACGTCAGAGAGCTGCTCTCGCATGGAGGATTTTTGAAGACATGAAAAACTTGAATTTGATTCCTGACACTGCTACAAAAGATCTGCTCGTCAACAGTCTTTGGGGCGAAGGCAAGCGGAAAGAAGCAGCTATCGTAGAAGAAAGCTTTCAGGAAATAGATGGCTGTCTTCCACCTGTATTGCAAGGTCACATATGGACAGTAAGCTCTGCAGATCTCTCAAAAGTTAGAAAAATCTACTTGGATAGTTTCACCACCACCACTGCCTAGAGACTCCCAAGTACATAAGCTTACCCTTATTTTCATAGAGAGATTGTTCCTGTGACTCAAGCTTGTCTAGGTCACAATCAGGCAACCTTATTGTAACACCTAGACTCGCCCTTCTTCTTACTTACCCTTTATCTAGTCCAAATACCCTATTATTTATTTAAATTGGCCCCAAAAGCAGTCAAGTTGGGAAAAAAGAAAAGAAAAGAAAAGAAAGGACAATTCTGATCTTTTGGTAACATGATAAATTGATCTAAAACGATGAATGGCATCTTAGTGCAAGAGGAGCAAAGTTAGGTTTTTGGGACAGACTCCGATGTCAATAAACCATTCGAAGTTTGGAAGAGATGCATTTAGTGAAAGATATGTCTTGATACACTTTCCTGTGCGTTTGCATGTTCTTAGAAAATGCGATTGAACTATTTTTTATCCTTTTCAATTTTGTTTCTGGGTTTCAGAGTGACATGGCAGGTGTCCATAACGACGACCTTATTGGCTTCAAATACAACAGCAGAAACCTTTGGCCTAAAAAATGCTACAAAGTACATATTAAATGATGGCCAGTTCCGCTGATAATAAGTTCTCTTGGATTATTCTTTATTTTCGGGCTACTTGTCTTCTTGTGTTGTCCCTTTGTTTATCTAAATACAAGGGATTAAAGGGACCTTCACGTTCTCAACTTGGCTGGATGTAAACAAGTTGTATGCGGAAATCATATGTCCTTCTCTCCGTCAACATGTAGGGCATGCTGATGGTGCCGTGTAGACAAACAACCATAAGTTCTTTTTTCTCTGCTTATGGTTCTGTTGCGGCCGTCAATTTAATTGTTCCTTTTTTGGGAACAAGTGGGCTATCTGATTTTGCATCAAGGTAGGGAAGACATTTTCTGCCGTCCCAACTTGAAATGTTGTTTTAAATTTAATGATGACAACCATGAATTATGCAGATAGTAACGTAAGCTTTGTCCTGTAATATTTGATCGTCCTTTATGTATGCACATGTCACACGGTCATAAAATGTTAAATGTGTGGAATAAGTATATGGTGTTTGTCTGACAGTAATGAGGAGAAAGGTTGACGGAGAGAATCTTTGATTCAAGGATCCTGATGGAGGCCTCTTGGTATTTCATTATATAAAAATTTAGTTTAGTTTATTTAGAGAAAGCTCCACAATGCCGGCTTGTCTTTTCCACTAATCTCAAGTAAGAAAACAAAGGTTTGTTATTGGGCTCAAACTGCATAAATACTTGAAAGTTCAAAGCAGTCAAGCTAAAGGAAAATGGCAACTTCTCTCCTTCACTCACTGGCTCTCTTTCTCTGGTTTCTTTTCTTCTCCAGCACCTATGTCACAGCACAACCGCCACCAGCAGGCACAAACTTTTCATGTTCTGCGGATTCACCTGCTACATGCCATACCTATGTCACCTATCTCGCCCAGTCACCAGATTTGCAGAATCTTGGAAACATATCACATCTCTTTGATATCAGTCGTCTGTCTATAGCAAATGCTAGTAATCTAGCATCAGAAGACACCCCTTTGATTCCAAATCAACTCTTGCTTATACCAATAAATTGCGGTTGCACAGGAAATCGCACTTTTGCCAATATAACCTACCAAATCAAGCCAGGTGATAGCTACTACTTGGTTGCTGTCAATTTGTTTGAGAAACTCACCAGTTGGCAAGTACTGGAAGATATGAACCCGACTCTGATTCCTACCCTCTTGCATCCTGGAGACCAATGTGATTTGCCCTTTATTCTGCAAGTGCCCTTCCAAGACACAATTGGCAAAAGGAATTCTATACCTAATTACTTATGTCTGGCAACCTGGTGATAATCTCTCGAAAATAGCTGCAAAGCTCAATGCCTCTGCAGATGATATCCAAGAGGAAAACACCATCCAGAATTTTACTGCCATAGTTGGTCATCCAGTGATCGTTCCAGTATCTCAGTTACCGGTCCTTTCTCAAGTGTCTCCCCCTCTTCCTGAGAAAAGTAAATCTCATTATCATTGGATCATTGCCTCCATTTTAATTGTAGCTGTTCCTCTTTCAGTCTTCATTGCAGTAGCCTTGTTTGTCCATGCTCATCCACATAAGAAGAATAAGGCTTTGAATCACAATAGTTCTTGCTTGGATACTTCTGGTCTCATTTCAACAAAGGAACTCAAGAAGAGTGAGTACTACGAGCCAAAGACCATACCGGATAAGCTACTTCCAGGTATTTCAAGCTGCATAAGCAAGCCAATCATGTATGATGTTGAAGCGATTATGGAGGCAACCATGAACCTTCATGAGTACTACAAGATAGGAGGATCGGTATATAGGGCGAACATCAATGGTCGGGTATTGGCGGTAAAGAAGACCCAGGAAAGTGTCACTGAGGCGCTGAAGATATTGCAGAAAGTAAATCATGCCAATCTAGTAAAATTATTGGGAACTTCGTCTGATGCAGATGGGAGTTGCTTCTTGGTCTATGAATATGCAGAAAATGGGTCACTGGACAGTTGGTTGCATCCCAAGTCTGCATCGTCCTCCCACTCGGTAGCTTTCCTCTCCTGGAGTCAAAGGTTGCACATAGCATTAGATGTTGCCAATGGGCTGCAATACATGCATGAGCATACTCAACCAAGCATAATTCACAGGGATATAAGAACAAGTAATATACTTCTTAACTCCAGATTCAAGGCAAAGATATCAAATTTTTCAGTTGCTAGACCTGCCACAAATCCCATGATGTCAAAAATTGATGTCTTTGCTTTTGGTGTTGTTCTGTTAGAATTGCTTTCTGGAAAGAAAGTCATGGTGACAAAAGAAAATGGGGAGATTCATTTGCTATGGAAGGAAATAGTGGATGTCTTGGAAGTCACGGAGAGACGAGAAGAGAGGTTGCAAAGGTGGATGGATCCAAACTTGGAGAGCTTCTACCCCATGGATGGTGCTCTGAGCTTGGCAATCTTGGCGAGGGCATGTACACTGGAGGAGTCTTCAGCCAGGCCAAGCATGGCAGAAATTGTCTTTAGCCTTACAGTTCTCGCCTATTCATCATCAGAAACATTAAAGAGTTCGTGCTCTGGGCGAGAACCAGAAATAGTCTCTCAAATTGTTAGTCCTGTCGTAGCTCGTTGACTTTGAATAGAATATGGGATACATAACCCATCGAGGTTTTCTATTAACGGTTCATGGCTACATTCATATGCTATAACTCGATGCACAACTTCGGAATGATAAATGTAAGTTTGGACTACATTGTGTAGAAGGCAATATCAGTTGAAATTTACACGTCTTTGAATTCTCGCCATGCAGATAGATTCCAACAATTTCAGCCATGCTTGGTCTGCTTTTAAAATCTTTTCCCAATCAATAGTCTATGACTTTCACTTCACAAGAGACTAATTTTACTGTTACATCATCAACTTCGCCCTTTAAATATCGTCCTTATCAAAAAGAGATTAATTTCAATTGATTTTCTGGCACACCCTGATAGCAACACGGTTGGGACGCTAAATGATGCAGGTTCCCTGTCACATTTCTTGCATTGACCAGACCGACGGCCATATTCTTTTGATTTGGCAGAAAAAATTGCTCGGAAGTTTGTAATGACTAGCATAGTCAATTAAACTTTCTTATCAAAATGTCATTCGGCTTTCGCATGCTCTTTAATGTTGTGCGGAGCACGCGCCTTATTACTATCATTTTATTTTTATTGGCATAGCTTTTATCACGAATTCACCCGATATTCGTTCTCATTGGTGTTTTCTTTGGTAATTTTGATATGAGTTGATGTCTTTAACGCATGCCTGTAAAAAAAAAAAAAAAAAAAAGAAAGTTATATGATAAAAATTAATTAAAATTTTATTTTTTTAATATATTATTACAACTAATAATAAAATTATAAATATGTATCAAATAGCTCTAATATACAAATTCAATTCATATTAATTTTTTTTTTTCATATTCGTGTAATGAATCTTGTCAATATTTCTACAAATTACACGCATCGATATTTGGAGACTCTAGACAAATCCAAATCGTCCTAGGCACAACTCTCCTTGTCTATTTAAACCCTGTGCACTCTAGTTTACACAAAAATCTTGAACTCGTCATGAAGCATACGCCCTTGATCTTCGGATGGCTCCCTTACACATCTCCTTGCATGTGGATTATATCAAAACCAAATTAAGAGAATAAATACGTTTGCTAATCATGATTAGGTATGAGTAAGCACCCAAAAAAATTCGCAAGAGGGCTTATTTTTAGGTTTCAGTGCAGTCATGGTCACATTTGTGGTTGTGACTATCGCATATGATTTGCAAGAAGTAAATTCATTCACTTTTTGAAAACTCTCAGTTGCCTCACCTTTCTCACAAAAAATACGAATAAAAACTTTTTAACAATGTTTTAATAATTAAAAATTCAGGGTTTAAATTTGAATATATATATATATATATACGAATAAAATGAACTACTCATTATACAACTCACTATTTAATAAATATCTTATTAAACGATAAATAAAGAAACAAAATAAAACCTTAATTACATTATTTTCCATCAATATATACTATTACTATTATACAACAAAAACAGTGATACGTTTTAATTTTATATCTTCCTAGGAAAAGTTCCATTCTACACTTCAAAAAAATAAACACTTTCATTTGATAAAATTAAATGTACGGTGAATTTGAACCTAAGATCTCCAAGCTTCGTCCTTTTTTTGCCGGGGGGGGGGGGGGGGGGGGGGGGGGGGGGGAGGGTTAAGAAGGCGCGTGTATTTTTGACTTAAAATAACCATAACAAGTCCAAGATCCCTTGGATTACAGTGGCAGGTAAACATAAAAAGATTACAGTTGTCACCATAGTTCAAAACACCATTCTTTGTGACGACAAGGTAAGTGCCACGGCTTCACAGAAACATGAGGTTGAAAAAACGGGAAAAGGGAAGAAAAATCCCTACGCACACATCATTCTATGGAACTCGTGGAAATCAAGAACGCCATTACCATCAGTATCAAAAACATGAATCATGGCCGCACATTCATCGTAAGATTTTTCATCTCCTAGGCGATGCAACATCTTCTGCAAGCCTTTGGGGGTTATGCAACCAGACCCCTTCTCCAGTTCAAACATTTCAAAGGCCTTCTTGAGATCATCGTCATTCTCTTCCCGTGCTCCCCTATTCATAAGCCTCAAGAAGTCCTGAAAGTCTAGCAATTTATCGCCATCGGTGTCAAGGTCATCAATCGCTGATTGAGCCTCTTCGCCTGACATGTACTCTCCAATGGACCCAAAGTACGCCCTTAATTCAACGGCTGAGATTTTTCCATCGCCATCACCATCAAAGTGTCGAAAAACTTGTCTTAGCTCGTCTTCTTTGGGGGCACTAGTTATTGGTGTGCATGGAGACGCCAGAGAGTTGGGACAACTTAGTGTTGATCTGGGCTTCGAACGTCCTCCCCGGCGATTCGGGCTTAGTTTGAGAACCTTTTTAGGAAGCCAGTTATTGGAACGTTTTGCGCTTAGAGTTCTATGGTCATCGGTTGCCATTTTAGAGATCAAGCGAATTCGAAGTATTTGTTTTGACTAGAAAATTGAATGGCAAGCAATGCCTATTGTAGAGAGAAAAGGGAAATGCAGGACCCAATTATGGCTGTAGAATATAGTTTCAACGGGTGGCTTTCAAGGAAAATGTATTGCTGAGGTATAGTTGGCAATTAAGGCGCCAAGTGTTGGTAATGGCTGGAAACTTCATGGCAGCTTCCTTATGGGGCCCCCAAATTGATTGGCCACTGTCCTGTAATGCAAATATTGTCAGTGCATAGCTATACAGATCACAAAGGCTCCAAAAACAAGGAGACCATGGAGCATAAATGTTCGAAATGGAGGACATTTTCCCCAATATATGCGAAGAGACACATGGCTTGTAACAGGGAAGGTCGAAAGAAAAGCTGTCACTCGCGAATAATAATAATTGCCTTTTTAACATTGACTGAGTGCATGAATTCAACAGTAGATTGAGAGATTTTTAACCTTAGTTTATGGGTTCTAGTTCTAAGGAAGAAGATAATATTCTTTTTTTTTTTCCTTTTTCTTTGATCAATTAACGTTGAGAGTGTTTTAGCTATAAAATCTTAAATGCACCAAATGATACGAGAGAATATCTTTAAAATCACTCGATGGTGAGTTTAATTTCAAATCACGTGAAATTTAATATAAAAATATGTTAATTATAAAAGCAAATAATAATAATAATAAGAAGATGAAGAAGAAGAATTATCGACAATGAAGTTGCCTCGTCCTTCGATTAAATGGCCGACTAAAATATTTAGTCGCCTTTTCCCTGATTTGACTGGATTGGATTTGAAATTTGAAGCTTGAAGCCCAACGACGATAGACGAATCTGAACTGAACGTTTAATGGCCCAGGAGGCGAGCGGCAGGTTGAGAAGGAAGACGGAGATGTTGGGCTTTGACCACAAATTGCCAATGTAA
>JBAPLH010000061.1:590000-607500 GCA_037897445.1 Ceriops zippeliana | reverse complement strand
TTTTTTTTTTTTTTTTTTTTTTTTTTTTTTTTTTTTTTTTTTTTTTTTTTTTTTTTTTTTTTTTTTTTTTTTTTTTTTTTTTTTTTTTTTTTTTTTTTTTTTTTTTTTTTTTTTTTTTTTTTTTTTTTTTTTTTTTTTTTTTTTTTTTTTTTTTTTTTTTTTTTTTTTTTTTTTTTTTTTTTTTTTTTTTTTTTTTTTTTTTTTTTTTTTTTTTTTTTTTTTTTTTTTTTTTTTTTTTTTTTTTTTTTTTTTTTTTTTTTTTTTTTTTTTTTTTTTTTTTTTTTTTTTTTTTTTTTTTTTTTTTTTTTTTTTTTTTTTTTTTTTTTTTTTTTTTTTTTTTTTTTTTTTTTTTTTTTTTTTTTTTTTTTTTTTTTTTTTTTTTTTTTTTTTTTTTTTTTTTTTTTTTTTTTTTTTTTTTTTTTTTTTTTTTTTTTTTTTTTTTTTTTTTTTTTTTTTTTTTTTTTTTTTTTTTTTTTTTTTTTTTTTTTTTTTTTTTTTTTTTTTTTTTTTTTTTTTTTTTTTTTTTTTTTTTTTTTTTTTTTTTTTTTTTTTTTTTTTTTTTTTTTTTTTTTTTTTTTTTTTTTTTTTTTTTTTTTTTTTTTTTTTTTTTTTTTTTTTTTTTTTTTTTTTTTTTTTTTTTTTTTTTTTTTTTTTTTTTTTTTTTTTTTTTTTTTTTTTTTTTTTTTTTTTTTTTTTTTTTTTTTTTTTTTTTTTTTTTTTTTTTTTTTTTTTTTTTTTTTTTTTTTTTTTTTTTTTTTTTTTTTTTTTTTTTTTTTTTTTTTTTTTTTTTTTTTTTTTTTTTTTTTTTTTTTTTTTTTTTTTTTTTTTTTTTTTTTTTTTTTTTTTTTTTTTTTTTTTTTTTTTTTTTTTTTTTTTTTTTTTTTTTTTTTTTTTTTTTTTTTTTTTTTTTTTTTTTTTTTTTTTTTTTTTTTTTTTTTTTTTTTTTTTTTTTTTTTTTTTTTTTTTTTTTTTTTTTTTTTTTTTTTTTTTTTTTTTTTTTTTTTTTTTTTTTTTTTTTTTTTTTTTTTTTTTTTTTTTTTTTTTTTTTTTTTTTTTTTTTTTTTTTTTTTTTTTTTTTTTTTTTTTTTTTTTTTTTTTTTTTTTTTTTTTTTTTTTTTTTTTTTTTTTTTTTTTTTTTTTTTTTTTTTTTTTTTTTTTTTTTTTTTTTTTTTTTTTTTTTTTTTTTTTTTTTTTTTTTTTTTTTTTTTTTTTTTTTTTTTTTTTTTTTTTTTTTTTTTTTTTTTTTTTTTTTTTTTTTTTTTTTTTTTTTTTTTTTTTTTTTTTTTTTTTTTTTTTTTTTTTTTTTTTTTTTTTTTTTTTTTTTTTTTTTTTTTTTTTTTTTTTTTTTTTTTTTTTTTTTTTTTTTTTTTTTTTTTTTTTTTTTTTTTTTTTTTTTTTTTTTTTTTTTTTTTTTTTTTTTTTTTTTTTTTTTTTTTTTTTTTTTTTTTTTTTTTTTTTTTTTTTTTTTTTTTTTTTTTTTTTTTTTTTTTTTTTTTTTTTTTTTTTTTTTTTTTTTTTTTTTTTTTTTTTTTTTTTTTTTTTTTTTTTTTTTTTTTTTTTTTTTTTTTTTTTTTTTTTTTTTTTTTTTTTTTTTTTTTTTTTTTTTTTTTTTTTTTTTTTTTTTTTTTTTTTTTTTTTTTTTTTTTTTTTTTTTTTTTTTTTTTTTTTTTTTTTTTTTTTTTTTTTTTTTTTTTTTTTTTTTTTTTTTTTTTTTTTTTTTTTTTTTTTTTTTTTTTTTTTTTTTTTTTTTTTTTTTTTTTTTTTTTTTTTTTTTTTTTTTTTTTTTTTTTTTTTTTTTTTTTTTTTTTTTTTTTTTTTTTTTTTTTTTTTTTTTTTTTTTTTTTTTTTTTTTTTTTTTTTTTTTTTTTTTTTTTTTTTTTTTTTTTTTTTTTTTTTTTTTTTTTTTTTTTTTTTTTTTTTTTTTTTTTTTTTTTTTTTTTTTTTTTTTTTTTTTTTTTTTTTTTTTTTTTTTTTTTTTTTTTTTTTTTTTTTTTTTTTTTTTTTTTTTTTTTTTTTTTTTTTTTTTTTTTTTTTTTTTTTTTTTTTTTTTTTTTTTTTTTTTTTTTTTTTTTTTTTTTTTTTTTTTTTTTTTTTTTTTTTTTTTTTTTTTTTTTTTTTTTTTTTTTTTTTTTTTTTTTTTTTTTTTTTTTTTTTTTTTTTTTTTTTTTTTTTTTTTTTTTTTTTTTTTTTTTTTTTTTTTTTTTTTTTTTTTTTTTTTTTTTTTTTTTTTTTTTTTTTTTTTTTTTTTTTTTTTTTTTTTTTTTTTTTTTTTTTTTTTTTTTTTTTTTTTTTTTTTTTTTTTTTTTTTTTTTTTTTTTTTTTTTTTTTTTTTTTTTTTTTTTTTTTTTTTTTTTTTTTTTTTTTTTTTTTTTTTTTTTTTTTTTTTTTTTTTTTTTTTTTTTTTTTTTTTTTTTTTTTTTTTTTTTTTTTTTTTTTTTTTTTTTTTTTTTTTTTTTTTTTTTTTTTTTTTTTTTTTTTTTTTTTTTTTTTTTTTTTTTTTTTTTTTTTTTTTTTTTTTTTTTTTTTTTTTTTTTTTTTTTTTTTTTTTTTTTTTTTTTTTTTTTTTTTTTTTTTTTTTTTTTTTTTTTTTTTTTTTTTTTTT
The DNA here is from genome assembly GCA_037897445.1 of Ceriops zippeliana. Lineage (NCBI taxonomy): Eukaryota > Viridiplantae > Streptophyta > Magnoliopsida > Malpighiales > Rhizophoraceae > Ceriops > Ceriops zippeliana. The sequence continues at coordinate 604,898 of JBAPLH010000061.1, read as the reverse complement.
TTTTTTTTTTTTTTTTTTTTTTTTTTTTTTTTTTTTTTTTTTTTTTTTTTTTTTTTTTTTTTTTTTTTTTTTTTTTTTTTTTTTTTTTTTTTTTTTTTTTTTTTTTTTTTTTTTTTTTTTTTTTTTTTTTTTTTTTTTTTTTTTTTTTTTTTTTTTTTTTTTTTTTTTTTTTTTTTTTTTTTTTTTTTTTTTTTTTTTTTTTTTTTTTTTTTTTTTTTTTTTTTTTTTTTTTTTTTTTTTTTTTTTTTTTTTTTTTTTTTTTTTTTTTTTTTTTTTTTTTTTTTTTTTTTTTTTTTTTTTTTTTTTTTTTTTTTTTTTTTTTTTTTTTTTTTTTTTTTTTTTTTTTTTTTTTTTTTTTTTTTTTTTTTTTTTTTTTTTTTTTTTTTTTTTTTTTTTTTTTTTTTTTTTTTTTTTTTTTTTTTTTTTTTTTTTTTTTTTTTTTTTTTTTTTTTTTTTTTTTTTTTTTTTTTTTTTTTTTTTTTTTTTTTTTTTTTTTTTTTTTTTTTTTTTTTTTTTTTTTTTTTTTTTTTTTTTTTTTTTTTTTTTTTTTTTTTTTTTTTTTTTTTTTTTTTTTTTTTTTTTTTTTTTTTTTTTTTTTTTTTTTTTTTTTTTTTTTTTTTTTTTTTTTTTTTTTTTTTTTTTTTTTTTTTTTTTTTTTTTTTTTTTTTTTTTTTTTTTTTTTTTTTTTTTTTTTTTTTTTTTTTTTTTTTTTTTTTTTTTTTTTTTTTTTTTTTTTTTTTTTTTTTTTTTTTTTTTTTTTTTTTTTTTTTTTTTTTTTTTTTTTTTTTTTTTTTTTTTTTTTTTTTTTTTTTTTTTTTTTTTTTTTTTTTTTTTTTTTTTTTTTTTTTTTTTTTTTTTTTTTTTTTTTTTTTTTTTTTTTTTTTTTTTTTTTTTTTTTTTTTTTTTTTTTTTTTTTTTTTTTTTTTTTTTTTTTTTTTTTTTTTTTTTTTTTTTTTTTTTTTTTTTTTTTTTTTTTTTTTTTTTTTTTTTTTTTTTTTTTTTTTTTTTTTTTTTTTTTTTTTTTTTTTTTTTTTTTTTTTTTTTTTTTTTTTTTTTTTTTTTTTTTTTTTTTTTTTTTTTTTTTTTTTTTTTTTTTTTTTTTTTTTTTTTTTTTTTTTTTTTTTTTTTTTTTTTTTTTTTTTTTTTTTTTTTTTTTTTTTTTTTTTTTTTTTTTTTTTTTTTTTTTTTTTTTTTTTTTTTTTTTTTTTTTTTTTTTTTTTTTTTTTTTTTTTTTTTTTTTTTTTTTTTTTTTTTTTTTTTTTTTTTTTTTTTTTTTTTTTTTTTTTTTTTTTTTTTTTTTTTTTTTTTTTTTTTTTTTTTTTTTTTTTTTTTTTTTTTTTTTTTTTTTTTTTTTTTTTTTTTTTTTTTTTTTTTTTTTTTTTTTTTTTTTTTTTTTTTTTTTTTTTTTTTTTTTTTTTTTTTTTTTTTTTTTTTTTTTTTTTTTTTTTTTTTTTTTTTTTTTTTTTTTTTTTTTTTTTTTTTTTTTTTTTTTTTTTTTTTTTTTTTTTTTTTTTTTTTTTTTTTTTTTTTTTTTTTTTTTTTTTTTTTTTTTTTTTTTTTTTTTTTTTTTTTTTTTTTTTTTTTTTTTTTTTTTTTTTTTTTTTTTTTTTTTTTTTTTTTTTTTTTTTTTTTTTTTTTTTTTTTTTTTTTTTTTTTTTTTTTTTTTTTTTTTTTTTTTTTTTTTTTTTTTTTTTTTTTTTTTTTTTTTTTTTTTTTTTTTTTTTTTTTTTTTTTTTTTTTTTTTTTTTTTTTTTTTTTTTTTTTTTTTTTTTTTTTTTTTTTTTTTTTTTTTTTTTTTTTTTTTTTTTTTTTTTTTTTTTTTTTTTTTTTTTTTTTTTTTTTTTTTTTTTTTTTTTTTTTTTTTTTTTTTTTTTTTTTTTTTTTTTTTTTTTTTTTTTTTTTTTTTTTTTTTTTTTTTTTTTTTTTTTTTTTTTTTTTTTTTTTTTTTTTTTTTTTTTTTTTTTTTTTTTTTTTTTTTTTTTTTTTTTTTTTTTTTTTTTTTTTTTTTTTTTTTTTTTTTTTTTTTTTTTTTTTTTTTTTTTTTTTTTTTTTTTTTTTTTTTTTTTTTTTTTTTTTTTTTTTTTTTTTTTTTTTTTTTTTTTTTTTTTTTTTTTTTTTTTTTTTTTTTTTTTTTTTTTTTTTTTTTTTTTTTTTTTTTTTTTTTTTTTTTTTTTTTTTTTTTTTTTTTTTTTTTTTTTTTTTTTTTTTTTTTTTTTTTTTTTTTTTTTTTTTTTTTTTTTTTTTTTTTTTTTTTTTTTTTTTTTTTTTTTTTTTTTTTTTTTTTTTTTTTTTTTTTTTTTTTTTTTTTTTTTTTTTTTTTTTTTTTTTTTTTTTTTTTTTTTTTTTTTTTTTTTTTTTTTTTTTTTTTTTTTTTTTTTTTTTTTTTTTTTTTTTTTTTTTTTTTTTTTTTTTTTTTTTTTTTTTTTTTTTTTTTTTTTTTTTTTTTTTTTTTTTTTTTTTTTTTTTTTTTTTTTTTTTTTTTTTTTTTTTTTTTTTTTTTTTTTTTTTTTTTTTTTTTTTTTTTTTTTTTTTTTTTTTTTTTTTTTTTTTTTTTTTTTTTTTTTTTTTTTTTTTTTTTTTTTTTTTTTTTTTTTTTTTTTTTTTTTTTTTTTTTATTTTTTTTTTTTTTTTTTTTTTTTTTTTTTTTTTTTTTTTTTTTTTTTTTTTTTTTTTTTTTTTTTTTTTTTTTTTTTTTTTTTTTTTTTTTTTTTTTTTTTTTTTTTTTTTTTTTTTTTTTTTTTTTTTTTTTTTTTTTTTTTTTTTTTTTTTTTTTTTTTTTTTTTTTTTTTTTTTTTTTTTTTTTTTTTTTTTTTTTTTTTTTTTTTTTTTTTTTTTTTTTTTTTTTTTTTTTTTTTTTTTTTTTTTTTTTTTTTTTTTTTTTTTTTTTTTTTTTTTTTTTTTTTTTTTTTTTTTTTTTTTTTTTTTTTTTTTTTTTTTTTTTTTTTTTTTTTTTTTTTTTTTTTTTTTTTTTTTTTTTTTTTTTTTTTTTTTTTTTTTTTTTTTTTTTTTTTTTTTTTTTTTTTTTTTTTTTTTTTTTTTTTTTTTTTTTTTTTTTTTTTTTTTTTTTTTTTTTTTTTTTTTTTTTTTTTTTTTTTTTTTTTTTTTTTTTTTTTTTTTTTTTTTTTTTTTTTTTTTTTTTTTTTTTTTTTTTTTTTTTTTTTTTTTTTTTTTTTTTTTTTTTTTTTTTTTTTTTTTTTTTTTTTTTTTTTTTTTTTTTTTTTTTTTTTTTTTTTTTTTTTTTTTTTTTTTTTTTTTTTTTTTTTTTTTTTTTTTTTTTTTTTTTTTTTTTTTTTTTTTTTTTTTTTTTTTTTTTTTTTTTTTTTTTTTTTTTTTTTTTTTTTTTTTTTTTTTTTTTTTTTTTTTTTTTTTTTTTTTTTTTTTTTTTTTTTTTTTTTTTTTTTTTTTTTTTTTTTTTTTTTTTTTTTTTTTTTTTTTTTTTTTTTTTTTTTTTTTTTTTTTTTTTTTTTTTTTTTTTTTTTTTTTTTTTTTTTTTTTTTTTTTTTTTTTTTTTTTTTTTTTTTTTTTTTTTTTTTTTTTTTTTTTTTTTTTTTTTTTTTTTTTTTTTTTTTTTTTTTTTTTTTTTTTTTTTTTTTTTTTTTTTTTTTTTTTTTTTTTTTTTTTTTTTTTTTTTTTTTTTTTTTTTTTTTTTTTTTTTTTTTTTTTTTTTTTTTTTTTTTTTTTTTTTTTTTTTTTTTTTTTTTTTTTTTTTTTTTTTTTTTTTTTTTTTTTTTTTTTTTTTTTTTTTTTTTTTTTTTTTTTTTTTTTTTTTTTTTTTTTTTTTTTTTTTTTTTTTTTTTTTTTTTTTTTTTTTTTTTTTTTTTTTTTTTTTTTTTTTTTTTTTTTTTTTTTTTTTTTTTTTTTTTTTTTTTTTTTTTTTTTTTTTTTTTTTTTTTTTTTTTTTTTTTTTTTTTTTTTTTTTTTTTTTTTTTTTTTTTTTTTTTTTTTTTTTTTTTTTTTTTTTTTTTTTTTTTTTTTTTTTTTTTTTTTTTTTTTTTTTTTTTTTTTTTTTTTTTTTTTTTTTTTTTTTTTTTTTTTTTTTTTTTTTTTTTTTTTTTTTTTTTTTTTTTTTTTTTTTTTTTTTTTTTTTTTTTTTTTTTTTTTTTTTTTTTTTTTTTTTTTTTTTTTTTTTTTTTTTTTTTTTTTTTTTTTTTTTTTTTTTTTTTTTTTTTTTTTTTTTTTTTTTTTTTTTTTTTTTTTTTTTTTTTTTTTTTTTTTTTTTTTTTTTTTTTTTTTTTTTTTTTTTTTTTTTTTTTTTTTTTTTTTTTTTTTTTTTTTTTTTTTTTTTTTTTTTTTTTTTTTTTTTTTTTTTTTTTTTTTTTTTTTTTTTTTTTTTTTTTTTTTTTTTTTTTTTTTTTTTTTTTTTTTTTTTTTTTTTTTTTTTTTTTTTTTTTTTTTTTTTTTTTTTTTTTTTTTTTTTTTTTTTTTTTTTTTTTTTTTTTTTTTTTTTTTTTTTTTTTTTTTTTTTTTTTTTTTTTTTTTTTTTTTTTTTTTTTTTTTTTTTTTTTTTTTTTTTTTTTTTTTTTTTTTTTTTTTTTTTTTTTTTTTTTTTTTTTTTTTTTTTTTTTTTTTTTTTTTTTTTTTTTTTTTTTTTTTTTTTTTTTTTTTTTTTTTTTTTTTTTTTTTTTTTTTTTTTTTTTTTTTTTTTTTTTTTTTTTTTTTTTTTTTTTTTTTTTTTTTTTTTTTTTTTTTTTTTTTTTTTTTTTTTTTTTTTTTTTTTTTTTTTTTTTTTTTTTTTTTTTTTTTTTTTTTTTTTTTTTTTTTTTTTTTTTTTTTTTTTTTTTTTTTTTTTTTTTTTTTTTTTTTTTTTTTTTTTTTTTTTTTTTTTTTTTTTTTTTTTTTTTTTTTTTTTTTTTTTTTTTTTTTTTTTTTTTTTTTTTTTTTTTTTTTTTTTTTTTTTTTTTTTTTTTTTTTTTTTTTTTTTTTTTTTTTTTTTTTTTTTTTTTTTTTTTTTTTTTTTTTTTTTTTTTTTTTTTTTTTTTTTTTTTTTTTTTTTTTTTTTTTTTTTTTTTTTTTTTTTTTTTTTTTTTTTTTTTTTTTTTTTTTTTTTTTTTTTTTTTTTTTTTTTTTTTTTTTTTTTTTTTTTTTTTTTTTTTTTTTTTTTTTTTTTTTTTTTTTTTTTTTTTTTTTTTTTTTTTTTTTTTTTTTTTTTTTTTTTTTTTTTTTTTTTTTTTTTTTTTTTTTTTTTTTTTTTTTTTTTTTTTTTTTTTTTTTTTTTTTTTTTTTTTTTTTTTTTTTTTTTTTTTTTTTTTTTTTTTTTTTTTTTTTTTTTTTTTTTTTTTTTTTTTTTTTTTTTTTTTTTTTTTTTTTTTTTTTTTTTTTTTTTTTTTTTTTTTTTTTTTTTTTTTTTTTTTTTTTTTTTTTTTTTTTTTTTTTTTTTTTTTTTTTTTTTTTTTTTTTTTTTTTTTTTTTTTTTTTTTTTTTTTTTTTTTTTTTTTTTTTTTTTTTTTTTTTTTTTTTTTTTTTTTTTTTTTTTTTTTTTTTTTTTTTTTTTTTTTTTTTTTTTTTTTTTTTTTTTTTTTTTTTTTTTTTTTTTTTTTTTTTTTTTTTTTTTTTTTTTTTTTTTTTTTTTTTTTTTTTTTTTTTTTTTTTTTTTTTTTTTTTTTTTTTTTTTTTTTTTTTTTTTTTTTTTTTTTTTTTTTTTTTTTTTTTTTTTTTTTTTTTTTTTTTTTTTTTTTTTTTTTTTTTTTTTTTTTTTTTTTTTTTTTTTTTTTTTTTTTTTTTTTTTTTTTTTTTTTTTTTTTTTTTTTTTTTTTTTTTTTTTTTTTTTTTTTTTTTTTTTTTTTTTTTTTTTTTTTTTTTTTTTTTTTTTTTTTTTTTTTTTTTTTTTTTTTTTTTTTTTTTTTTTTTTTTTTTTTTTTTTTTTTTTTTTTTTTTTTTTTTTTTTTTTTTTTTTTTTTTTTTTTTTTTTTTTTTTTTTTTTTTTTTTTTTTTTTTTTTTTTTTTTTTTTTTTTTTTTTTTTTTTTTTTTTTTTTTTTTTTTTTTTTTTTTTTTTTTTTTTTTTTTTTTTTTTTTTTTTTTTTTTTTTTTTTTTTTTTTTTTTTTTTTTTTTTTTTTTTTTTTTTTTTTTTTTTTTTTTTTTTTTTTTTTTTTTTTTTTTTTTTTTTTTTTTTTTTTTTTTTTTTTTTTTTTTTTTTTTTTTTTTTTTTTTTTTTTTTTTTTTTTTTTTTTTTTTTTTTTTTTTTTTTTTTTTTTTTTTTTTTTTTTTTTTTTTTTTTTTTTTTTTTTTTTTTTTTTTTTTTTTTTTTTTTTTTTTTTTTTTTTTTTTTTTTTTTTTTTTTTTTTTTTTTTTTTTTTTTTTTTTTTTTTTTTTTTTTTTTTTTTTTTTTTTTTTTTTTTTTTTTTTTTTTTTTTTTTTTTTTTTTTTTTTTTTTTTTTTTTTTTTTTTTTTTTTTTTTTTTTTTTTTTTTTTTTTTTTTTTTTTTTTTTTTTTTTTTTTTTTTTTTTTTTTTTTTTTTTTTTTTTTTTTTTTTTTTTTTTTTTTTTTTTTTTTTTTTTTTTTTTTTTTTTTTTTTTTTTTTTTTTTTTTTTTTTTTTTTTTTTTTTTTTTTTTTTTTTTTTTTTTTTTTTTTTTTTTTTTTTTTTTTTTTTTTTTTTTTTTTTTTTTTTTTTTTTTTTTTTTTTTTTTTTTTTTTTTTTTTTTTTTTTTTTTTTTTTTTTTTTTTTTTTTTTTTTTTTTTTTTTTTTTTTTTTTTTTTTTTTTTTTTTTTTTTTTTTTTTTTTTTTTTTTTTTTTTTTTTTTTTTTTTTTTTTTTTTTTTTTTTTTTTTTTTTTTTTTTTTTTTTTTTTTTTTTTTTTTTTTTTTTTTTTTTTTTTTTTTTTTTTTTTTTTTTTTTTTTTTTTTTTTTTTTTTTTTTTTTTTTTTTTTTTTTTTTTTTTTTTTTTTTTTTTTTTTTTTTTTTTTTTTTTTTTTTTTTTTTTTTTTTTTTTTTTTTTTTTTTTTTTTTTTTTTTTTTTTTTTTTTTTTTTTTTTTTTTTTTTTTTTTTTTTTTTTTTTTTTTTTTTTTTTTTTTTTTTTTTTTTTTTTTTTTTTTTTTTTTTTTTTTTTTTTTTTTTTTTTTTTTTTTTTTTTTTTTTTTTTTTTTTTTTTTTTTTTTTTTTTTTTTTTTTTTTTTTTTTTTTTTTTTTTTTTTTTTTTTTTTTTTTTTTTTTTTTTTTTTTTTTTTTTTTTTTTTTTTTTTTTTTTTTTTTTTTTTTTTTTTTTTTTTTTTTTTTTTTTTTTTTTTTTTTTTTTTTTTTTTTTTTTTTTTTTTTTTTTTTTTTTTTTTTTTTTTTTTTTTTTTTTTTTTTTTTTTTTTTTTTTTTTTTTTTTTTTTTTTTTTTTTTTTTTTTTTTTTTTTTTTTTTTTTTTTTTTTTTTTTTTTTTTTTTTTTTTTTTTTTTTTTTTTTTTTTTTTTTTTTTTTTTTTTTTTTTTTTTTTTTTTTTTTTTTTTTTTTTTTTTTTTTTTTTTTTTTTTTTTTTTTTTTTTTTTTTTTTTTTTTTTTTTTTTTTTTTTTTTTTTTTTTTTTTTTTTTTTTTTTTTTTTTTTTTTTTTTTTTTTTTTTTTTTTTTTTTTTTTTTTTTTTTTTTTTTTTTTTTTTTTTTTTTTTTTTTTTTTTTTTTTTTTTTTTTTTTTTTTTTTTTTTTTTTTTTTTTTTTTTTTTTTTTTTTTTTTTTTTTTTTTTTTTTTTTTTTTTTTTTTTTTTTTTTTTTTTTTTTTTTTTTTTTTTTTTTTTTTTTTTTTTTTTTTTTTTTTTTTTTTTTTTTTTTTTTTTTTTTTTTTTTTTTTTTTTTTTTTTTTTTTTTTTTTTTTTTTTTTTTTTTTTTTTTTTTTTTTTTTTTTTTTTTTTTTTTTTTTTTTTTTTTTTTTTTTTTTTTTTTTTTTTTTTTTTTTTTTTTTTTTTTTTTTTTTTTTTTTTTTTTTTTTTTTTTTTTTTTTTTTTTTTTTTTTTTTTTTTTTTTTTTTTTTTTTTTTTTTTTTTTTTTTTTTTTTTTTTTTTTTTTTTTTTTTTTTTTTTTTTTTTTTTTTTTTTTTTTTTTTTTTTTTTTTTTTTTTTTTTTTTTTTTTTTTTTTTTTTTTTTTTTTTTTTTTTTTTTTTTTTTTTTTTTTTTTTTTTTTTTTTTTTTTTTTTTTTTTTTTTTTTTTTTTTTTTTTTTTTTTTTTTTTTTTTTTTTTTTTTTTTTTTTTTTTTTTTTTTTTTTTTTTTTTTTTTTTTTTTTTTTTTTTTTTTTTTTTTTTTTTTTTTTTTTTTTTTTTTTTTTTTTTTTTTTTTTTTTTTTTTTTTTTTTTTTTTTTTTTTTTTTTTTTTTTTTTTTTTTTTTTTTTTTTTTTTTTTTTTTTTTTTTTTTTTTTTTTTTTTTTTTTTTTTTTTTTTTTTTTTTTTTTTTTTTTTTTTTTTTTTTTTTTTTTTTTTTTTTTTTTTTTTTTTTTTTTTTTTTTTTTTTTTTTTTTTTTTTTTTTTTTTTTTTTTTTTTTTTTTTTTTTTTTTTTTTTTTTTTTTTTTTTTTTTTTTTTTTTTTTTTTTTTTTTTTTTTTTTTTTTTTTTTTTTTTTTTTTTTTTTTTTTTTTTTTTTTTTTTTTTTTTTTTTTTTTTTTTTTTTTTTTTTTTTTTTTTTTTTTTTTTTTTTTTTTTTTTTTTTTTTTTTTTTTTTTTTTTTTTTTTTTTTTTTTTTTTTTTTTTTTTTTTTTTTTTTTTTTTTTTTTTTTTTTTTTTTTTTTTTTTTTTTTTTTTTTTTTTTTTTTTTTTTTTTTTTTTTTTTTTTTTTTTTTTTTTTTTTTTTTTTTTTTTTTTTTTTTTTTTTTTTTTTTTTTTTTTTTTTTTTTTTTTTTTTTTTTTTTTTTTTTTTTTTTTTTTTTTTTTTTTTTTTTTTTTTTTTTTTTTTTTTTTTTTTTTTTTTTTTTTTTTTTTTTTTTTTTTTTTTTTTTTTTTTTTTTTTTTTTTTTTTTTTTTTTTTTTTTTTTTTTTTTTTTTTTTTTTTTTTTTTTTTTTTTTTTTTTTTTTTTTTTTTTTTTTTTTTTTTTTTTTTTTTTTTTTTTTTTTTTTTTTTTTTTTTTTTTTTTTTTTTTTTTTTTTTTTTTTTTTTTTTTTTTTTTTTTTTTTTTTTTTTTTTTTTTTTTTTTTTTTTTTTTTTTTTTTTTTTTTTTTTTTTTTTTTTTTTTTTTTTTTTTTTTTTTTTTTTTTTTTTTTTTTTTTTTTTTTTTTTTTTTTTTTTTTTTTTTTTTTTTTTTTTTTTTTTTTTTTTTTTTTTTTTTTTTTTTTTTTTTTTTTTTTTTTTTTTTTTTTTTTTTTTTTTTTTTTTTTTTTTTTTTTTTTTTTTTTTTTTTTTTTTTTTTTTTTTTTTTTTTTTTTTTTTTTTTTTTTTTTTTTTTTTTTTTTTTTTTTTTTTTTTTTTTTTTTTTTTTTTTTTTTTTTTTTTTTTTTTTTTTTTTTTTTTTTTTTTTTTTTTTTTTTTTTTTTTTTTTTTTTTTTTTTTTTTTTTTTTTTTTTTTTTTTTTTTTTTTTTTTTTTTTTTTTTTTTTTTTTTTTTTTTTTTTTTTTTTTTTTTTTTTTTTTTTTTTTTTTTTTTTTTTTTTTTTTTTTTTTTTTTTTTTTTTTTTTTTTTTTTTTTTTTTTTTTTTTTTTTTTTTTTTTTTTTTTTTTTTTTTTTTTTTTTTTTTTTTTTTTTTTTTTTTTTTTTTTTTTTTTTTTTTTTTTTTTTTTTTTTTTTTTTTTTTTTTTTTTTTTTTTTTTTTTTTTTTTTTTTTTTTTTTTTTTTTTTTTTTTTTTTTTTTTTTTTTTTTTTTTTTTTTTTTTTTTTTTTTTTTTTTTTTTTTTTTTTTTTTTTTTTTTTTTTTTTTTTTTTTTTTTTTTTTTTTTTTTTTTTTTTTTTTTTTTTTTTTTTTTTTTTTTTTTTTTTTTTTTTTTTTTTTTTTTTTTTTTTTTTTTTTTTTTTTTTTTTTTTTTTTTTTTTTTTTTTTTTTTTTTTTTTTTTTTTTTTTTTTTTTTTTTTTTTTTTTTTTTTTTTTTTTTTTTTTTTTTTTTTTTTTTTTTTTTTTTTTTTTTTTTTTTTTTTTTTTTTTTTTTTTTTTTTTTTTTTTTTTTTTTTTTTTTTTTTTTTTTTTTTTTTTTTTTTTTTTTTTTTTTTTTTTTTTTTTTTTTTTTTTTTTTTTTTTTTTTTTTTTTTTTTTTTTTTTTTTTTTTTTTTTTTTTTTTTTTTTTTTTTTTTTTTTTTTTTTTTTTTTTTTTTTTTTTTTTTTTTTTTTTTTTTTTTTTTTTTTTTTTTTTTTTTTTTTTTTTTTTTTTTTTTTTTTTTTTTTTTTTTTTTTTTTTTTTTTTTTTTTTTTTTTTTTTTTTTTTTTTTTTTTTTTTTTTTTTTTTTTTTTTTTTTTTTTTTTTTTTTTTTTTTTTTTTTTTTTTTTTTTTTTTTTTTTTTTTTTTTTTTTTTTTTTTTTTTTTTTTTTTTTTTTTTTTTTTTTTTTTTTTTTTTTTTTTTTTTTTTTTTTTTTTTTTTTTTTTTTTTTTTTTTTTTTTTTTTTTTTTTTTTTTTTTTTTTTTTTTTTTTTTTTTTTTTTTTTTTTTTTTTTTTTTTTTTTTTTTTTTTTTTTTTTTTTTTTTTTTTTTTTTTTTTTTTTTTTTTTTTTTTTTTTTTTTTTTTTTTTTTTTTTTTTTTTTTTTTTTTTTTTTTTTTTTTTTTTTTTTTTTTTTTTTTTTTTTTTTTTTTTTTTTTTTTTTTTTTTTTTTTTTTTTTTTTTTTTTTTTTTTTTTTTTTTTTTTTTTTTTTTTTTTTTTTTTTTTTTTTTTTTTTTTTTTTTTTTTTTTTTTTTTTTTTTTTTTTTTTTTTTTTTTTTTTTTTTTTTTTTTTTTTTTTTTTTTTTTTTTTTTTTTTTTTTTTTTTTTTTTTTTTTTTTTTTTTTTTTTTTTTTTTTTTTTTTTTTTTTTTTTTTTTTTTTTTTTTTTTTTTTTTTTTTTTTTTTTTTTTTTTTTTTTTTTTTTTTTTTTTTTTTTTTTTTTTTTTTTTTTTTTTTTTTTTTTTTTTTTTTTTTTTTTTTTTTTTTTTTTTTTTTTTTTTTTTTTTTTTTTTTTTTTTTTTTTTTTTTTTTTTTTTTTTTTTTTTTTTTTTTTTTTTTTTTTTTTTTTTTTTTTTTTTTTTTTTTTTTTTTTTTTTTTTTTTTTTTTTTTTTTTTTTTTTTTTTTTTTTTTTTTTTTTTTTTTTTTTTTTTTTTTTTTTTTTTTTTTTTTTTTTTTTTTTTTTTTTTTTTTTTTTTTTTTTTTTTTTTTTTTTTTTTTTTTTTTTTTTTTTTTTTTTTTTTTTTTTTTTTTTTTTTTTTTTTTTTTTTTTTTTTTTTTTTTTTTTTTTTTTTTTTTTTTTTTTTTTTTTTTTTTTTTTTTTTTTTTTTTTTTTTTTTTTTTTTTTTTTTTTTTTTTTTTTTTTTTTTTTTTTTTTTTTTTTTTTTTTTTTTTTTTTTTTTTTTTTTTTTTTTTTTTTTTTTTTTTTTTTTTTTTTTTTTTTTTTTTTTTTTTTTTTTTTTTTTTTTTTTTTTTTTTTTTTTTTTTTTTTTTTTTTTTTTTTTTTTTTTTTTTTTTTTTTTTTTTTTTTTTTTTTTTTTTTTTTTTTTTTTTTTTTTTTTTTTTTTTTTTTTTTTTTTTTTTTTTTTTTTTTTTTTTTTTTTTTTTTTTTTTTTTTTTTTTTTTTTTTTTTTTTTTTTTTTTTTTTTTTTTTTTTTTTTTTTTTTTTTTTTTTTTTTTTTTTTTTTTTTTTTTTTTTTTTTTTTTTTTTTTTTTTTTTTTTTTTTTTTTTTTTTTTTTTTTTTTTTTTTTTTTTTTTTTTTTTTTTTTTTTTTTTTTTTTTTTTTTTTTTTTTTTTTTTTTTTTTTTTTTTTTTTTTTTTTTTTTTTTTTTTTTTTTTTTTTTTTTTTTTTTTTTTTTTTTTTTTTTTTTTTTTTTTTTTTTTTTTTTTTTTTTTTTTTTTTTTTTTTTTTTTTTTTTTTTTTTTTTTTTTTTTTTTTTTTTTTTTTTTTTTTTTTTTTTTTTTTTTTTTTTTTTTTTTTTTTTTTTTTTTTTTTTTTTTTTTTTTTTTTTTTTTTTTTTTTTTTTTTTTTTTTTTTTTTTTTTTTTTTTTTTTTTTTTTTTTTTTTTTTTTTTTTTTTTTTTTTTTTTTTTTTTTTTTTTTTTTTTTTTTTTTTTTTTTTTTTTTTTTTTTTTTTTTTTTTTTTTTTTTTTTTTTTTTTTTTTTTTTTTTTTTTTTTTTTTTTTTTTTTTTTTTTTTTTTTTTTTTTTTTTTTTTTTTTTTTTTTTTTTTTTTTTTTTTTTTTTTTTTTTTTTTTTTTTTTTTTTTTTTTTTTTTTTTTTTTTTTTTTTTTTTTTTTTTTTTTTTTTTTTTTTTTTTTTTTTTTTTTTTTTTTTTTTTTTTTTTTTTTTTTTTTTTTTTTTTTTTTTTTTTTTTTTTTTTTTTTTTTTTTTTTTTTTTTTTTTTTTTTTTTTTTTTTTTTTTTTTTTTTTTTTTTTTTTTTTTTTTTTTTTTTTTTTTTTTTTTTTTTTTTTTTTTTTTTTTTTTTTTTTTTTTTTTTTTTTTTTTTTTTTTTTTTTTTTTTTTTTTTTTTTTTTTTTTTTTTTTTTTTTTTTTTTTTTTTTTTTTTTTTTTTTTTTTTTTTTTTTTTTTTTTTTTTTTTTTTTTTTTTTTTTTTTTTTTTTTTTTTTTTTTTTTTTTTTTTTTTTTTTTTTTTTTTTTTTTTTTTTTTTTTTTTTTTTTTTTTTTTTTTTTTTTTTTTTTTTTTTTTTTTTTTTTTTTTTTTTTTTTTTTTTTTTTTTTTTTTTTTTTTTTTTTTTTTTTTTTTTTTTTTTTTTTTTTTTTTTTTTTTTTTTTTTTTTTTTTTTTTTTTTTTTTTTTTTTTTTTTTTTTTTTTTTTTTTTTTTTTTTTTTTTTTTTTTTTTTTTTTTTTTTTTTTTTTTTTTTTTTTTTTTTTTTTTTTTTTTTTTTTTTTTTTTTTTTTTTTTTTTTTTTTTTTTTTTTTTTTTTTTTTTTTTTTTTTTTTTTTTTTTTTTTTTTTTTTTTTTTTTTTTTTTTTTTTTTTTTTTTTTTTTTTTTTTTTTTTTTTTTTTTTTTTTTTTTTTTTTTTTTTTTTTTTTTTTTTTTTTTTTTTTTTTTTTTTTTTTTTTTTTTTTTTTTTTTTTTTTTTTTTTTTTTTTTTTTTTTTTTTTTTTTTTTTTTTTTTTTTTTTTTTTTTTTTTTTTTTTTTTTTTTTTTTTTTTTTTTTTTTTTTTTTTTTTTTTTTTTTTTTTTTTTTTTTTTTTTTTTTTTTTTTTTTTTTTTTTTTTTTTTTTTTTTTTTTTTTTTTTTTTTTTTTTTTTTTTTTTTTTTTTTTTTTTTTTTTTTTTTTTTTTTTTTTTTTTTTTTTTTTTTTTTTTTTTTTTTTTTTTTTTTTTTTTTTTTTTTTTTTTTTTTTTTTTTTTTTTTTTTTTTTTTTTTTTTTTTTTTTTTTTTTTTTTTTTTTTTTTTTTTTTTTTTTTTTTTTTTTTTTTTTTTTTTTTTTTTTTTTTTTTTTTTTTTTTTTTTTTTTTTTTTTTTTTTTTTTTTTTTTTTTTTTTTTTTTTTTTTTTTTTTTTTTTTTTTTTTTTTTTTTTTTTTTTTTTTTTTTTTTTTTTTTTTTTTTTTTTTTTTTTTTTTTTTTTTTTTTTTTTTTTTTTTTTTTTTTTTTTTTTTTTTTTTTTTTTTTTTTTTTTTTTTTTTTTTTTTTTTTTTTTTTTTTTTTTTTTTTTTTTTTTTTTTTTTTTTTTTTTTTTTTTTTTTTTTTTTTTTTTTTTTTTTTTTTTTTTTTTTTTTTTTTTTTTTTTTTTTTTTTTTTTTTTTTTTTTTTTTTTTTTTTTTTTTTTTTTTTTTTTTTTTTTTTTTTTTTTTTTTTTTTTTTTTTTTTTTTTTTTTTTTTTTTTTTTTTTTTTTTTTTTTTTTTTTTTTTTTTTTTTTTTTTTTTTTTTTTTTTTTTTTTTTTTTTTTTTTTTTTTTTTTTTTTTTTTTTTTTTTTTTTTTTTTTTTTTTTTTTTTTTTTTTTTTTTTTTTTTTTTTTTTTTTTTTTTTTTTTTTTTTTTTTTTTTTTTTTTTTTTTTTTTTTTTTTTTTTTTTTTTTTTTTTTTTTTTTTTTTTTTTTTTTTTTTTTTTTTTTTTTTTTTTTTTTTTTTTTTTTTTTTTTTTTTTTTTTTTTTTTTTTTTTTTTTTTTTTTTTTTTTTTTTTTTTTTTTTTTTTTTTTTTTTTTTTTTTTTTTTTTTTTTTTTTTTTTTTTTTTTTTTTTTTTTTTTTTTTTTTTTTTTTTTTTTTTTTTTTTTTTTTTTTTTTTTTTTTTTTTTTTTTTTTTTTTTTTTTTTTTTTTTTTTTTTTTTTTTTTTTTTTTTTTTTTTTTTTTTTTTTTTTTTTTTTTTTTTTTTTTTTTTTTTTTTTTTTTTTTTTTTTTTTTTTTTTTTTTTTTTTTTTTTTTTTTTTTTTTTTTTTTTTTTTTTTTTTTTTTTTTTTTTTTTTTTTTTTTTTTTTTTTTTTTTTTTTTTTTTTTTTTTTTTTTTTTTTTTTTTTTTTTTTTTTTTTTTTTTTTTTTTTTTTTTTTTTTTTTTTTTTTTTTTTTTTTTTTTTTTTTTTTTTTTTTTTTTTTTTTTTTTTTTTTTTTTTTTTTTTTTTTTTTTTTTTTTTTTTTTTTTTTTTTTTTTTTTTTTTTTTTTTTTTTTTTTTTTTTTTTTTTTTTTTTTTTTTTTTTTTTTTTTTTTTTTTTTTTTTTTTTTTTTTTTTTTTTTTTTTTTTTTTTTTTTTTTTTTTTTTTTTTTTTTTTTTTTTTTTTTTTTTTTTTTTTTTTTTTTTTTTTTTTTTTTTTTTTTTTTTTTTTTTTTTTTTTTTTTTTTTTTTTTTTTTTTTTTTTTTTTTTTTTTTTTTTTTTTTTTTTTTTTTTTTTTTTTTTTTTTT